>LPNX010945961.1:1185131-1197661 GCA_001517045.1 Pseudotsuga menziesii
TTAACTGAAAAAACCCTTAATTCCTTCAAATACTCAGCTTTCCTGACTCTCTGCATTCCATGAATAGTCGTTCTTTGCTCTGCAAGGCCATGGCACGCCACTTCTTGCCAATGCCATGCCACGCTGGGGTTTTAAATGTTTAAATGAAAGGTTTATTTGCTTATCCTCCCGCTGTTGTGGAAATATAATCGGCTTCAGTCTTGATATTCTTTTCCAATGCATTTGCCTTAGTCGGCTGAATATTTGGTTTCGTGTCAGAACATTTTGTTCTTTTAATCTCCGCCGTTGCAGCTCCATAATGTGCTAACCATCCGACTCATAATGTTTTCGACGCCGATAGATCTACCGTGGAGCCCGTAGTCTTCAGTCTTCCACCTTTGTGGCTGCATAATGTGCTAACCATCCAACTCATAAAGTTTTCGACGCCTATAGACCTACCGCGGAGGCCGTAGTCTTTCTGTCTTCCGCCGTTGCGGCTCCCGAAAGCCTTTATACCTCCGTCGTTGAGGCTCCCATTCCGCTCCAACTTCCGATGTTTTGAAGCTCCGATGTTGCGGATGCAAATGAGACTATTCTTCTTCTCGCCGATATTTTTGTTTTCCGCGTTGTCACCGATCCTTGTGTTGTGGGCTTCCGCCGTTGCGGATGAAGAAGCCACTACCCTTCCGTCCTTGCGGATGAAAAATTACTATCCTTCTGGCCGCTTTGTTTCATATGCTATCCATTTTGTATAGTGTGAACAAATTATTCATTTAAAACTCTGTTTTATATATGTGAATCGCTGTATAGATGTAACACTTGATTGTTTTCATATTTCTGTTTCATTTATTTGAATGTATAACAAAATCCTCTGTTGTAGTGAACTGTGTAATCATCCTTTTCAATATGCAGGTATTCTGTGCAACATTTAGCACTATGAAATTGTTCTCATCTGTGGCTGTAACATTAACATTTGCTTCATTACTCCTGTGACTTCCTTTGATTCATCCTACTGTGGCTTTGCCTGTGAGTGAAACATTGAAAGTTTGGCGTATGGAAACATTCAGATTGTGTAGAAAAACTGGCTAACAAAATATTTGGTTGCTATAGATTCCAAGATTGATTCCAAAGGAAATAAGAAGGATAAGAAGCCTCCATATAAAAAAAATATACAAATATAAGTCTCATGAGGGGTCCTCAAACTCCAAGAACATGAACTCCCAAAAGAAGAAAGGTAAAGGTAAAATGAGAAAGTGTGCATACTGTGCTAAGGGATTTCATCCTAAGAGCTCTTTCATTGAGAATAAGATTGAAATGTTGACTGAACTCCTAGAGAAGCACAACATATCCCATCCTAAAGGAAAAAAGAAGAAGGAAGGAGGACACAGTTTCGAAGACAATGAGAGAGATCATGCCCTAGTTACAAGCACTGTAAGATCTCCTTCCTTTATCATTGATTCTGGATATTCTAGGCACATGATTTCAACAAGGGAATCCTTCTCCTCTCTTTATGATTCCAATGTTCCAAATATTTTATTGGGAGACAACTCAGAAACTGAAAGTAAGGGTAAGGGTAGCATATATTTTGACCATGGTCCCTTCAATAATGTCTTGTATGTCCCAGGTATTGTTGCTAAATTTTTGTCAGTCTACCAGATGACCCACACTAAGTCTCCTAATAATTTTGTTTTTGCTCCCAATGATGTTGAAATATCTGATATTGCGAATGGTACAGTCATTTCTAAAGGTTTTGTGGATCAGAATTCGAAAGTGTACATGTTCTCACACGTCATTCCTTTCTATAACCCCTATGCTCTACTCACTCATGCTAATGAATCCAACAAGATTTGGCATGAGATATTTGGCCATCTAAATTACAAATATATTTCATATTTTTTTGAAAAAGAGATGGTTATAGGGTTGCCAAAGATCAAGTTTTCCAAAGGATTCTTTTAGGGTTGCATTCTAGGAAAACAACTAGATCATAAGTATGAGAGAGTCAGTCATGAGAGAACCTCTGCACCTCTTGATCTCATACACAATGAAATTTTTGGTCCTTTATCTCATATTCCCATGAGTCAATCCAAATATGTCTTAACCTTCATAGATGACTTCTCCAAATACTGTTGGGTTTACTTCCTTAAACTCAAGTTTGAATTTTTTGACCTCTTCAAGTTTTTTAAAGCCTTGGTTGAGAACCAGTGTGGGAGGAAACTCAAGATACTCAGATATGATAATGGTGATGAATATGTCAATTAAAATTCCAATCAATATTTTAAAGATGCAGGTATCCATATGCAACAGTCTATTCCTTGCATACCTCAACAAAATGGTGTTGTTGAGAGGAGGAATAGAGCCCTCAAGGAGATGGCTACTTGTATGATGGAGTCTAATAACTTTCCACCAAAGTTTTTGGATGAAGCTATAAACTGTGCATCCTACATCGAGAATAGGTTTCCTCACAAGCAACTTTATGGAATCACTCATTTTTAATCTTGGAGTGGACACAAGCCTGATGTGTCTCATTTCGGGATTTTTGGCTCAAGGGCATGGGATAGAGTTCCATTGGGAAAGAGGAGGGATTTGGAACCACAAAATAAATACTTCCTAAATGTTGGGTATTTTGAATATTCCAAAGGGTATAATATTTTCAACATGAGAACTCAAAGAGCCTTCATTGAAAGGAGTGTTCAGTTTGAAGAAGAGCCTATGCTAGGAATATAAATTGGAGAGTCTTCTTCACCACCACCACCTTTGACTGTGATTCATGAAGATAATAATGATATTTATGATTCTGATATGTCTAATAATGATTATTTAATTGCATATCCTAATATACCCAAAAGGACAAAGTGGGAAACAAATACCATTCAAACAGTTGGGGAACTAGTTGGGAATCCTAGTGATCCCAGGAGGACTAGATCTCAATTCGAGAGTTCCCTTTCTGTCAAGGACCCTTTATTTGATGATAAGTGTTATATAATAATTGAATTTGAACCACATAAAATATATTAATAAGCATAAGAATATCCAATATGGAAAACAACCATGAAGGAGGAATACTATTCGCTCCAGAAGAATAACACATGGGAACTAGTCAATCTTCCCGAGGGAGAAAGCTATTTAAGTGTAAGTGGGTATCCAAAATTAAATTTGATTTTTATGGATCTCCTAAAAAGTATAAGGAAATTTTAGTGGACAAGGGATTCTCCCAAATCCAAGGTATTGACTACAATGAGACCTTTGCACCAGTGGCAAATATGGACTCCATAAGACTAGTTTTGGCCATTGCAGCTTCCAAGCAATGGGAGGTACATTGAATGGATGTGAAGAGTGCCTTTATACATGGATATATGAAATAAGAAATATATATTAAGCATACATAATGTTTTTTTACTAAACCATCTCCTGTGTGCAGGTTGAAAATATCATTGTATGGGCTAAAACAAGCTCCCAGAGCTTGGTATGCCAAGATTAATGGATTTTTATATCAATGAACTATTGTAGATGCAAGTATGATAAAAATGTATATTTGAATCTGATTCATGGTTCTTTAATAATTATTTTATTTTATTTGGATGACCTTCTGATCACAAGAAGTTCCAATAATGAAATTTCCTCCTTGAAGAGTGCAATGAACCATGCCTTCTCCATGACTGATTTGGGATTGTTAAGCCAATTTTTGGGGCTTGAAATTTCTCAATAAGATATTGTAATAAAGGTACATCAGTAAAAGTATGCTTCATACCTACTAATAAAGTTCAACATGGAGGATTGAAATCCAGTCAATAATCCTTTCCTTTCAGGAGTTAAGCTTGAAGAAGCGCAATAAAATCAATTGGTAAACAACACCCTATATAGGAAACTAGTTGGTTGTATTATTTATTTGAATCATAATCAACCTGATATTTGTTATTCTATGAGTGTGGATTCCACACACATGGATCAACCTCATGACATCCATTGGAGGGAAGCAAAGAGAATCATAAACTTTGTACAAGGAACAAGAACACATGGGATTCACTATGTTGCAGAATCTAGCCTACAGTTGGTTGGTTTCACTGACTCTGATTGGGAAGGTGATAAAATTGATAGAAAATAAGCTTTTGGATATGTTTTTATGATTGAAAATGTACCAATAAGTTGGTCAAGTAATAAGTAAAGTGCAATTGCACTTTCGTCTACAAAGGCATAATACGGAAGAGTTGCGAATGCAACTACTCAATGTTTGTGGTTGCAGAGTATACTTGAAGAGTTTGGGATTGGTATGAGACTTATACAATCATATATTGTGACCATCAAAGTGCCATTTGAATCTCAACTAACCTAGTACTGAGGCATCGAACCAAACAGATAGAGATCCATATGCACTACATCATAGGACTTTTACATGATGGGGTCATTGCTCTGCATTATTGGGCATCATCTGAGCAAGTTGCACACATCTTCACCAAGGTTTTTTCTGAGAATAATTTCAACAATATCATATCACTACTGGGGAGAGTTGATCATGGGGATAATATTGATTGAAGACAATATTTCTTACAATTTTGTTCATGTCAATGTTTAAGGAAGGATTTTCCCCTTTGTGGTTTTTCCTCTTTCCTTGTTTTGTATGGACAAGCAATATGTAAAGGGTGACTTTGATCATGTGGTGAATACTGATTGAAGACAATATTTCTTAAAAAAAATTTCATGTAAATGTTTAAGGGAGTATTTTCCTCTTTGTGGTTTTACCTCTTTCCTTGTTTTGTATGGACAAGCAGTATGTAAAGGGTGACTAAGCATTGTTTCTAGGCCCTATATATCCGATATGTTTCTGATATTTGACTTAATCCAGGATTAAGAGGGATTTTTTGAATAATCAAAACCAAATCCCATACTTAGGATATAAAATTCAATCATTTTGGTTAAATTCATAGGTCCTACACTATCTAGTTAGCATCCACTTGCATTTGTGTGGTCAAACTTGCCAAACATTCCTCCTGGAGAAATTTAGAAATATTCTATATAATTTTATAACAACCCATCAAACTTCCCAGTTTAGCAAGTGCGCATTCTTTCCTTATCCATAGTTTCCTTCATTTTCAGTGTTTTTAAGGCAAAAGGTAAAGCTAGTTTTAAGGAAAACTGCCTTGTTTTTGTCACAAATCACCTTCCTTATTTTCCTCACCTAAAAGCATGATTTATTCCACTTTACTTCACTTATCAGCTGTAACAACTCATTCATCCAATTTGTGAGCCTCTTGACATATTAAGAAAGTGTTTTATGCACCTATGGAAGATTTTGGATAGTTTAGTAAGCATGCTTTTGTACTGATTCTAAATGCATCATTATGCTTTCAAATCCTGATGTATATACATGATTGAACAACATATTTATATATAAGTTTGGACAGTGTAAGATAATATAACAATAGTTTGTGTTATTCAACATATTCAGTCTCCTTTTTTTAGTGTTTCTTGCATATTTTTCAAGCAATTTTGTGAGTTCAATTGATCTAAGCTTGGGATTAATTTCCATAGCTAGAAGGTCACGCATAAAAAACATAAAAAAAGGGTTAAGGTACAACACTATGAGGGTTAAGGTACCAATCAAGGGTCAAGATAAGATCACAAGTAAACAAGAGGGGTCATAAAAAAGTGGGAAAACAACCTGTACACCAACAAGAACAAGGTGTGTCAATCAAGGTGGGAGAATAACCCTTTTACCCATATAAGGAACAAGTTGTACCATCAAGCTCAGGAAATAACCCTTTTACCCACAGGAACAAGGTGTCAAACTTTTATATTCTCTATTGATGTATATAGTCCATAAGTGTTCCATACCACAATAGTAAGTTTTATCATAACCATTTGGGATTTCCCATCAAACCTTCCCTATTCTAATTTATCAAAGAAAATTATCCTAAAATTATCATGAGGATGTGAATAAAATTTCCACAATTTTAGAAGTAGAAAAAAAAACACATGAAAATAACATCTAAACAAAAATACCTTCTGTTGTATTTAAAGTCTGTTGAACAGTTACAGAAATGGATCAAAAACCCTAACAAATAGGCATTAATGCAACTGCAAGAAAGGCCAAGAATAATTTCTACAAGTAGGAATCCCAAATAAGATTTCACCGTCAGAGTTTATTAGGCCAAGCGATGCTAGCTAGAGACTAGTTTTCTTGCATCATAAGGTCTAGTAATACATAAGAACATGTTCTCACTACTAGATTTTTTCTCTTTTTTAATTTTAATTTTAATTGAAATACATGTAGCTCAACTTTTTAAGTGGGTTGAGTTACTTTATTATTGGGTTAAGAGTGGGTTGAGAAGGAATTCAAGGAAGCTTTTGGGGAGGATTCTTAGAGGGAAGTTGTGGGTGTTGGAGACAACACAATCCATTTGTGATATCCCAACCCTGTATGGAATAAATTTTTTCCATGATTTATCAAAATGGCTAAGGACTTGTTTAACGTTACTATTGTGGCTTGCAAGTGTTACCCAAAATGACTGCTATGGTGCATGTAGAGAACTTGGGGCATAACTTAAATTATATACTTTCATTTCAATGTTGCATCTTTAAGTTGATGCTTATTATAATGTTCATTAGTGTGATAGAATTTCTAGTTCATATATTTAATCGAAGAACATTTTATCTGGTAGCTCTTATAAACTATAAGAGGAAACACTATGATTTAACAATTTATAACAACATCAAGTACAATACTTCTAAGTCTGATATAAATGTAAAAACAAAGTGTGCATTCCTGAATAACTAGAAGGGAATATCTGGGCTTGTCCGAGATTTGCCACAATGAAGATGTCAGTCCTTGAATATTGAATAAGACCCCTCTTCAGTGATGTAACATACTTCAACAATTCTTGGATTGATATATAAAATACATACATATATACTGTAGAGAATCCAGTATAGTGCACAAATTATTCAGGCATTCATCACAAAATGGACAACCTTTGCTTCCTAGCAGAAATTAATAGACAATCCATTAAAAATATGCACCAGATTTGGAAATTCCCTTCTTGTAGGTTGCAATCTAACCTGAGCTTTTCACTTTTTCTTTACTGGTATGCAGCTACAAGTGTCCTTATTTTAGCTAAACTGGTATCACCAAATCTACTAAACCATCCCAATGTTCAACAGTTAAAATACTGCAATGATGGCAACCAAATCCATATTCTTCCTTGATAATACTGGCACAGAGGGTAACAATTTATAGTAGTGGTTTTTACCTCCGTGATCTGAACAATAATACTAAGTGCACCCTCTCTATAGATTCATATATATGTGTGAAGGGTTGGCCTCTCTCAATGGTTGTTCCCTCTACTATTTTGTTTGGGTGGGACTCTGAATCATTCCCTACTTCTACAGTAATCAATGAATTCCTATGTTTATTGGCTGAATAATTTTGCAACTCAATTGAGCTTTTTCTAGAGCTAATATTCTCTACTTCGGTTGGGAGTGAAGCAAGACTAATCCTAACTTCTATGTTGCAACATAATGTAAGTTGAATAATCACAACTCTGATAGTCACAACTCCTACTAACAGACTTACTGAATTATAGTCTAGGGTTTAATAAAGTCATAGTTCATCTAGGATAGGTAACCACAGTCTTAATCAGTAAAAATAAAAAGTCAGAAGAGAAATAGTCACGGTTCAGTTAAGAGTTAACACAACCCAGTAAATATCTCAGACCTAGTAAATATCTTAGTGATAAAAGAAATCAATCAAACAGTCATGGTATAGTTGATAGTTAACAAAACCCAATAAATATGTCAGACCTAGTGAATATCTCAGTCACAAAAGAAATCAATCAAACAGTCACCATAGAGTTGATAATTAACATAACTCAAATAAGGTATATCCAAACAACCCACGATATATCAGTAAGTGGTCACTACTAAGATAGGAATCTCATGGTTAAGCCAGATATGGATCAAATAACCCACAACCAATAGAGAACTGATCACGCCTAAGCTAGGAATATCACGACTGAGATAGGAATGGATCGAGAAAACCAGGGCTAGTGTAAGGAAGACGGGATCAAGATGAAGAGTTCACAACCAGTCAGGGAACAATTGAGTAGTTAAAAATTCTAAACAGTAGATGGTGATCTTAGTCCACACAAATATGGGAGCAAAGAAGAAAATAAAACAATTGAAAACCTTGATTCCAAAACCAACGAAGAATCAAATCTGATCTTCCTCTCATATCAATATATTCTTCAATTGGAGAAGTGAAGCTTACCTATAATCTTTTATGATCCTTAAGATTGGACACCAAAAGTTCCAAAGGTAAAAGATAAAAATAATGGGGTCCAAAAATAAAATATAAAATATACGAAATAATAAAAACCATAAAATAAATGGTCCAAAACAAATGCATAAATAGACTTTATTAGGCTCAGTCAACTAAATATAATACTTTCACTTTATTCCTTAAGTGATTACAAAATAGAATTAACTTGAACTACTTCTATCATGTTCACATTGAACTTGTGTAGAAGGTTCTTCCCAAGCTACATTCTTCAACAACCACAAGATGAGAAGCAATGCTAACTGTGTTGGTTACAAGGCACCCCAACTATCATTCATGGGCCTACAAAGGAATGGGGATCCAATATTATTTATATGTATATATAAATTCATTTATTCATCCATTATCTTTGTTTTTAGGAGTGTTAGTTTGAGGCAATATGCTACTAGGAATGCATCCCTCTTACCCTAATTTCTAGGAAAAACCCTAACAGAGGTGCATTGGTAGATGTAGAAACTTTGTTCATGCAGAGGTATTCTTATGGAGTACCACATTAGTGGTTTGTATCTCCAAAATTCAAATGATTCCTCCAATGTTGCACTAGAGCTGAAACATGGTGCCCTAATCTTCTTATATGTTCAAGTCATCCCCATGTTATTTAGTTGCTTTTTAGGGATACTACTACAAGAAACTACCTCCAATGTTTGGGAACCTTTAATACCTAGAAAACTATCATTTTGGGATTCCACTAGAGGAAAACACTTCATATTATTCTTAGAATAATACCAAACCTAAAACTAATACTTATTACAACATCTACACTTTCACAAAATGCCTGGAAATGATGATGAAATATGCCCAAATGGAAGTAGGCTACCTGAGTTGTTGTAGGTGGTTGTTGATAAAGGGGAAACAAGTCCAAACATCCTCATCAGAAAGGAAAACATCATGCTAATAAAACATAAAGAATAACACCACATGACCACAAGTCTATTGTTTCTACAGGTATGGTCGAATGAATGCTTTTGACCCCAGAATATTAAGTTGTACATTATGAAACAAACCCTCATCATGGTGTAATGTCCAAACGTGGAAATGAAATACATGCATGTAAACCTCTCCCATGGGCTAGATATTAGTATATCAGGACCTGTTACATAATTATGAAAGGTATGGTTTTATGAATGTTTTTAACCCCAGAATATTAAGTTGTACCTTATGCAATAGACCCTCATCATGGTGCACTGTCCAAATATGGAAATGAAATGAATGCATGTATACCTCTCCCGTGAGGAGAATATTATTTAATCAACACCTGTGACATGGTTATGCAAGGTTGCAGGTATATTTCTATGTAACTGTATTGTGTCCATATAGCCAATTATGAATACTAACCTATATTGACACAATATTCTTACCAATTATGAATATTTTGGTTAATAGATAAAAAGAAGAGACAATCCTAAAAAATCACATGTTCTATAGGAAAATATCGGCTTCCTTAAATAAACTATTAGGGATCTGGATGGACTTGGTCTTGAGGTTAAGCAAGCAATCGTAATCTTATTCAATGAATTTGCACTAGATTCCTTCCAATAAAAGGTAATGAAATGTTTGAATTGATTATGCATAATTAATATTCAATTGCACATGTTTTAACTTTGTTATTTTGAAAAATGTCCTCAACAATCCATTGGGGCAGATGTTATAGCTGAGGAAATCATCAAAGCATTGTTGCAGCACATTGCAAGATATAAATATGGAATATAGTAAAAGAAACTCACTGCATGTCTTCAACTTCTTCTTCAACTAAAAATCATATATATATATATATATATCCTTTCAGTTATATTTTACATAAGAATCCGTGGAATTCCCATTTGGTATCCAAGTTGCTTAAAAAACACAAGATGAAACAGGCTTACAACATATATTAGGTTAATAATATAATATAAACTTATTCTGATATCCAACTGAGATTTTCCTTGAAGATACCCATATATCAAATTGTTAAGAAATATGAAATGTTATCATTCCATTGCATGTCATGTCTGAATTCGTAATCCTTTGGGAATCATGCAAAGGCCAACATTTTTGTAGTTTCTTGGAAAGATTCTGTTAGCACTGGAATTGAGCCCAAAGGTTGTGGAAGGATCACTCCTAGGTAACAACAAAACCACTTTCAAAGAGAGAACTGGCCTTCTGCTCTTCCGAGAGGGATTTTTTGCCAAATGTTAACAATACCAGATATATATACATAAGTGAAACTATAAATTCTTTGTAAAATTGGTTGAAACTGTTAGCCAGTTTTGCTACACAGTCTGAATGTTGCCATATGCCAAACTTTGAATGTTTCACTCACAGGAAAAGCCACAGCAGGATGAATCAAAGGAAGTCACAACAGTAATGAAGCAAATGTTAATGTTACAGCCACAGATGAGAACAATGTCACAGCTCTAAATGTTGCACAGAATACCCGCATATTGAAAAGGATGATTACACAGTTCACTACAATAGAGTATTTTATTATACATTCAAATAAATGAAATAGAAGGATGAAAACAATCAAGTGTTACATCTATACAGCGATTCACATATATAAAACAGAGTTTTAAATGAATAATTTGATCACACTATATAGAATGGGCAGGATCTGAAACAAAGCGGCCGGAAAGATAGATATTTTTCATCCGCAACGGTGGAAGGGTAGTGGCTTCTTCATCCGCAACAGCGGAATCCCACAACACAAGGATCAGTGACAATGGACAAACAAACATATCGGTGAGCGGAGGAGAAACGACTAAATGGCGGAAGGATAGTGATTTTTCATACGCAACGGCGGAAGGGTAGTGGCTTCTTCATCTGCAACGGCGGAAGCCCACAACACAAGGATCAGTGACAATGGGAAAACAAACATATCAGTGAGCGAAGGAGAAACGACTAAACGACGGAAAGATAGTGACTTTCTCATCCGTAATGGTGGAATATGGAAAGACTACGGGCTCCGAGGCAAACAAAAACATCGGAAGTTGGAAGGACATACCCTTTCATGAATCAAAGGAAGTCACAATAGTAATGAAGAAAATGTTAATGTTACAGCCACAGATGAGAACAATGTCACAGCTCTAAATGTTGCACAGAATACCCGCATATTGAAATGGATGATTACACAGTTCACTACAACAGAGGATTTTATTATACATTCAAATAAATAAAACAGAAGGATGAAAACGATCAAGTGTTACATCTATACAGTGATTCACATATATAAAATAGAGTTTTAAATGAATAATTTGATCACACTATACAGAATGGGCAGGATCTGAAACAAAGAGGCCGAAAAGATAGCGATTTTTCATCCACAACGGTGGAAGGGTAGTGGCTTCTTCATCCGCAACAGCAGAAGCCCACAACACAAGGATCGGCGACAATGGACAAACAAACATATCGAAGAGTGGAGGAGAAACGACTAAATGGCAGAAGGATAGTGATTTTTCATCCACAGTGGCGGAAGGGTAGTGGCTTCTTCATCCGCAACGGTGGAAGCCCACAACACAAGCCTGATCGGTGACAATGGGAAAACAAACATATCAGCGAGCGAAGGAGAAATGACTAAACGGCGGAAGGATAGTGACTTTCTCATCTGTAAGGATAGTGACTAAACATCGGAAGTTGGAAGGACATCCCCTTCCGCAACGTCGGAGCGAAAAGCGGAACAGGAGCCGCAACGTCGGAGCTTCAAAACATCGGAAGTCGAAGTGGAACGGGAGCCGCAACGGTGGAGGTATAAAGGATTTTGGGAGTAGCAACGACGGAAGCCAAAATAACAAAACTTCCGACTCGAAACCCAAAAGACAGCCGATTGAGACAAAGCTCATCAGAGCTAGTTTCCCATCCCTCTTCTGAAACGGTGGAAGTTTAATTCACATATGTGTCCGCTACAGCACAAAAATGTTATATACAGAGGAAGTCTCCATATTTAGAGCCAAACCCAGGGTCCTTTGATCTGGAAACAGTGGAACTTGAAGAGTTTAGCACAGTATTGATTCGATGATGACTATTCGTGGAATGTAGAGTTAGACAAACTGGGCATTCAAAGGACTTAAAGTTTTTTTTAGTTAGAGAATTTTGAGAATCTATGATATTCGTGGAATGTGAATCGTTTTGTACATATCAGAATTCGATACCTATTAACTGTTTCTCATTTGTAATTAGATGGAAAATGAAGAGTCTGTAACCGTTTCTGTAATGAATGGCGAGAATGGGAATCGATTGGAATATG
>LPNX010945961.1:1199797-1317266 GCA_001517045.1 Pseudotsuga menziesii
TAAGAGATTGAAAACCTGAAATCAGAAGTTGTCTTATTAAGGAAGAAGGTACAGGAAAGCAACATGAATCACATTTCATCAATTCTAAATCAGATAATAGAAAGTCAGAGATCTGTAAATGATAAATATGGACTTGGTTATAAGGCAGCAGTGATCAATGATGGTTCTAGTTCAAGTTTGAAAGAAACACGTGCAGAAAAGAAGAATGAGAAAGGAGCTGATGAGAATTTAGTGGTTGAGAAACAGGAAGAAAAATCAAGACCAATTGTTCAGAAAAGAACGCATGATGGGTATCAGAATAAGTTTAATCGCTATTGTTTCTTTTGTTACAATTATGGACACAAGGATGTGTTTTGCAATAAATTTTCAAGAAAAATATATGAACATAATGGGTATGAGAAGTCTAGACATGGATATGGAAAAATATTGGATGTGACAAGTCAAAACAAAAATAGCAATACTCATAATAGATTTGATATTTTAAACCATGAAACAGAATGTTATAAGTGTTAAAATTTTGGTCATATTTCAAGAAATTGCCCTACCAGCTTTCAGAAAGTTAGTAAACTCATTTGTACTCATCAACAAACTCAAATATGGAAAAGGAAGACTGAAAATCTGAAGGCTGAAAATTGTAATGTAGCACTGCAAGCTGAACATAAAATCAAATGGATAATAGACAGTGGATGCTCCAAACATATGACAGAAAGTAAACATTTGTTTATCAAACTAGACAAAGGAAAAGAGGGATCTGTCACATTTGGAAATGATCAGACAGCTAGAATAATTGGAAGAGGGACTATATGTTTAAATAGTAAGAAAAACTTGGCTGAAAATGTCCCGTTGATAGAAGACATGGAACACAACTTGCTGAGTGTTAGTCAAACATGTGATAAGGGATGCTACATGATATTTTATTCAAATGGATGTCAAATCAGAGATGTGAAAATAGATAAACTAATAGGTACAGCCACAAGAAGTGCAAGCAATGTCTTAATTCTAGATGAGAAAAAGAATGAATGCTGTCTTAGTAATGAGAATGAAAGCTGGTTGTGGCACAAGAGACCAGGTCACATCAATTTTGATAATCTGATCAATATGAGTAAGAATGAAGCTGTAAGAGATTTACCATCTTTAAATAATCTCTCAGGTTCAGTGTGCAAGCAATGCCAACATGGGAAACAAACAAGAGTCAGATTTAAAACAAAAGAATACTCCACAACTAAACTGCTTGAGATAGTGCATACTGATATTTGTGGGCCCATGAGAACAAAAGGGATGAAAGGAGAAAAATATTTCTTATTGTTTGTGGATGATTACACTAGAATGACTTGGCTTTACTTATTGAAAAGAAATCTGAAGCTTTTGACTGCTTTCAAACGTTTAAAGAATTTGTTGAAAATGAATGTGGCAAGAAAATAAAGTGCTTGAGATCTGATAATGGAGGAGAGTATGCGTCAAATGAATTTAACAAATTTTGTGATGTGAACGGGATAAAGAGACACTTCTCTATGACTGAAACACCTCAGCAGAATGGGGTAGTAGAAAGGAAAAACAGAACAATAGTAGAGATGGCTAGAACCGTGCTCCATGAAGCAAAGTTGAGTAATGTGCTTTGGACTCAAGCTATTCACACAAAAATTCACATACTGAATCGATGTCTGCTAAGAAATAACCATTCTGTCATGCCATATCAAATGTGGAAAGGAAGACCAGCCAGCGTTAAACATTTCAGGATTTTTGGCTGTAAGTGTTATATCAAACGAGTAGATCCACATTTGGGAAAATTAGACTCTAGAACTGATGATGGAGTATTAGTTGGCTACTCCTATTCTAGAAAAGCATATAAATGTTATAATTTCAGACTAAGAAAGATCGTTGAAGCAATAGATGTAACATTTGATGAATCTGCATTCTTAAAATAAAAGACTAAGAAAAAGGAGTTTGAGACTCATGATATATTTGACAAGCACAGTTCAGATGATGAAGAGGATGAAATAGAAGAGGTTAAGGCTGATGACAGTGACAGATCTACATGTGATGATGAACAATGCTTCAATCCTTCAAAAAATACAATTTCAACAAAATCTCCAAGTAGTCGAATACAGAAAAATCACCCTGAAGAATTGATTATTGGGGATATAAACTCAAGTGTTGAGACAAGAAGTAAAAGACAACAACCCATCCTTGAAAAGCAGGTATCACTTCTCTCTCTGACTGAACCAAAAAATGTAAATGAAGTTATCAAAGATGAACATTGGGTAAATGCTATGAAGGAAGAGCTTAGTCAAATTGAAAAGAATCATACCTGGGAACTAGTTCCTAGACTTGCAAACAAAAATGTAAAAGGAGCTAAGTGGGTTTTTAGGAATAAACTAGATGATACAGGAAAAGTAACCAGAAATAAAGCAAGACTAGTCTGCAAAGGTTATGCACAGGTAGAAGGGATTGATTACAGTGAAAGATTTGCCCCTGTTGCTAGAATGGAAGCAATAAGGTTGATCTTAGCATATGCCAGCTCCAAACGAATTAAAGTCTACCAAATGGATGTGAAGTCAACTTTTCTGAATGGTGATCTGGAAGAGGAAGTCTTCATGGAGCATCCAGAAGGATTTCATGTACAGGATGCATCACAGTTTGTTTACAGATTGAGGAAAGCGTTATATGGATTAAAGCAAGCACCTAGGGCATGGTACTCCAGACTAGATAACTACTTAATGCAGCAAGGATTCAAGAAAGGTCACCTAGATAGTAACCTGTACATTAAAGAAGAGAATAACAACCTTATTATTATAGAAGTTTATGTTGATGACATAATGTTTGGGAGTGACGATGATAGACTGAGCACAAAGTTTGCTGAAAGCATGCAGCAGGAATTTGAAATGTCTATGCTAGGAGAAATGAAGTTATTTATTGGATTACAAATCAATCAATGTGACAGAGGTATATCTATCTCTCAAACTAAATACATTAATGAAATGTTAAAGAAATTCAAACTGGAGGACTGTAAGCCAGTTGGTACACCTATGGTCACTGGATGTAAACTCAGTAAAGATGATAAATCTGGAGATGTAGACCAGACTATGTACAGATCCATGATTGGAAGTCTACTCTATGCTACAGCAACTAGGCCAGACATTATGCATGCTATTTGTCAAGTTGGAAGATTTCAGGCTTCACCTAAGAATGGTCACTTGTTGGTTGTAAAGAGGATTTTCAGATACTTAAAAGGAACTACAAATCATGGTTTATGGTATCCCAAAGATAACTCTCTAGACTTATATGCATTTACTGATGCTGACTGGGATGGATGTGTTGATGACAGGAAAAGTACCAGTGGTGCTGCCTTCTTTCTTGGAGGTTGTTTGGTAAGCTGGTCCAATAAGAAACAATCATATGTTTCATTATCTACAGCTGAAGCAGAGTATATAGCAACAGCAGGATGTTGCACCCAGATTCTTTGGATGAAGCAGATGTTGAAGGATATGCACATACAGAATGATGATCCCATTCCCATTTTCTGTGATAATACAAGTGCAATAAGAATTTCAAAGAACCCAGTGATGCATTCAAAGACAAAACACATACCCATCAAATATCATTTCCTGAGAGAGCAGGTGCTGTCCAAAGTTATTAAGCTTGAATATGTTGGAACAAAAGACCAGATTGCTGATATTTTCACTAAGCCTCTTCCCAAATCTTAGTTTGAAATGCTTTGAGCTCAGTTGGGGGTTTGTCCTCTCTAAATATTTTCTCATTCACATTACAGGTTCTGATTTCCTGGTGTCAAATGGTTCCAGATTTTGGTTATTTCTGTGTTCTGTTGGTTTCTGAACATATTCAGTACAGATTGGTTTCATTTTTTCAGCTGTTAGTTGTCTCACAGTGACAGGGGGAGACATATTCATAGGGGGAATTCTCTTTCTATCTTTGCCATGGATGTCAAAAGGGGGAGAAAGCTTTCAAAGTTTGTCATCATGTCAAAAGGGGATTTTGTTAACCAGTTTTGCTACACAGTCTGAATGTTGCCATATGCCAAACTTTGAATGTTTCACTCACAGGAAAAGCCACAGCAGGATGAATCAAAGGAAGTTGCAACAGTAATGAAGAAAATGTTAATGTTACAGCCACAGATGAGAACAATGTCACAGCTCTAAATGTTGCACAGAATACCCGCATATTGAAAAGGATGATTACACAGTTCACTACAACAGAGGATTTTATTATACATTCAAATAAATGAAACAGAACGATGAAAATGATTAAGTGTTACATCTATACAGCGATTCACATATATAAAACAGAGTTTTAAATGAATAATTTGATCACACTATAAAGAATGGGAAGGATCTGAAACAAAGCGGCCGGAAAGATAGTGATTTTCCATTCGCAATGGTGGAAGGGTAGTGGCTTCTTCATCCGCAACAGCGGAAACCCACAACACAAGGATCGGCGACAATGGACAAACAAACATATCGGCGAGATGAGGAGAAACGACTAAATAGCAGAAGGATAGTGATTTTTCATCCGCAACGGTGGAAGGGTAGTGGCTTCTTCATCCGCAACGGTGGAAGCCCACAACACAAGGATCGGCGATAATGGGCAAACAAACATATCGACAAGCGGAGGAGAAATGACTAAACGACGGAAGGATAGTGACTTTCTCATATGCAATAGTGGAATATGGAAAGACTACGGGCTCCGTGGAAAACAAAAACATCGGAAGTCGGAAGGACATCCCCTTCTGCAACGTCGGAGCGAAAAGTGGAACAGGAGCCGCAACATCGGAGCTTCAAAACATCAGAAGTCGAAGCGGAATGGGAGCCACAATGGAGAAGGCATAAAGGCTTTTAGGAGCCGCAACGGTGGAAGCCAAAATAACAAAAATTCCGACTCGAAACCCAAAAGACAGCTGATTGAGACAGAGCTCATCAGAGCTAGTTGCCCGTCCCTCTTCCGAAACAGCGGAAGTTTAATTCACATATGTGTCTACTGCGGCACAACACTGTTATATACAGAGGAAGTCTCCATATTTAGAGCTGAAACCAGGGTCCTTTGATCTGGAAACAGTGGAACTTGAAGAGTCTAGCATAGTATTGATTCGATGACGATTATTCATGGAATGCAGAGAGTCAGACAAACTGGGCATTCGAAGGACTTAAAGTTTTTTTCAGTTAGAGACTTTTGAGAATCTATGATATTCGTGGAATGTGAATCATTTTGTATAGATCAGCATTCGAGACCTATTAATTGTTTCTCATTTGCAATTAGATGGAAAATGAATAGTCCGTAACCATTTTTGTAATGAACGGAGAGAATGGGAATCGACTGGAATATGTATATATATATATTGTAGCAAGCAGATGAAATAGAGTGCGCTGTTTAGTAAGGTAATTTCGAATATAAGAGATTGAGCACATTGCAAAAAAGGATTGAAGAGCTGGATACGATGATAGTTGCAGAGTATGAAGAGTTCAGATGAGAAAGAAAATAAGAATGATACAGTGATAGTCTCGGTGAGTTCTATATGTGCTTAGTATTGATGATAAATAGAGAAAAATGTACAAAGATAGAATTATAACATCTGTTGTGAATATCTGCAATACTGTCTAATTCAGAATCATAATGTAAATGCTGATTTATAAAACCTAGTCATAGACAGTGAGGGGTTGTAACGGTTTGATTCATTCTATAAGTCAAAGAGTTCTCTGGGTGGTAGGGTGGAGTAAGGGAGAACAGAGTTCTTTGGGGTGTTGTAGCATCCCTCTAGTTGTTGCCAGAAAATAGAAACAAGTTGGTGCTTGTATAATTGGAAGTTGGAGCTTCCAGAGGTAGCAGCCTCGTCTGGGTTGAAGCTCAGGCAAAATAAAAGAATGTAAAGAGGAGTTGGAGCTTACCTTTCATTCTTAAGAAGAAGATTTTTTACTATTTCCTCATGAAAACATTGTTTCTTGTGTTCGTTGATGTGATTGAATGTTGACTATTATTTAATTTGCTGCTATATGTTGAATGATTTAAACATATGTCCATAATAAATCTGAAACATCCTTTAAAAAGATCCACTTTGGTATGTAACTGATTCACCCCCCCATCTCAGTTACTTTAATCCATCCAACAGAAACAAAACACAGCAACATTGGGCGATGGAGTCAAGATACACAACCAAAATAATCAGAACTTCAATGCGAACGATTTCAACACAGGGGCAAGGTAGCCATTCGGTCACAGCCGATTTATAATTGTCCGGTAGAAAGGAGGAACATGAATAGACCATATACATAGAGCATTGTAAGAAATGAATTTTGTATTAACTTTAGAAGAAAATTTGATGAATACCCAAAACGACAGACAGAGCATAGCAAGTATGAATTTCGAGTGGTTATGCCCTGAGTCTCAGATATGAAAGAAAACAAAATGGAAAAACAAACTGGAATAACATTGACATAAGAAGGGAAATAACAAACTATAAGTGAATACGACACATGAATCCCTATACGAAAAACACCGATATCGGCTTTACAATTATATTAAATTTCTCTTGAAAAGCACACACAACAAAATTACAATGGTTTGAACTCCTTCTCCTTCTTTAGGAGGTATATTTATTGTATTTGGATTTCCCAAACCGACATTCGGGAATCAAAATTTGTTACAACAGAAGGACATCTTCTAACATCCTTTTAGGTGGTGTATAGGATGCGACTTGTATGAAACAGCCAGACAATGAAATGTGGAACTTGGGAAGAAAAAGGCACGAGAGCATACCATAATTCCATTTGGTGGGTGATGACTGTACAAACCCCTTCGAGAGAAATGACCGTTAGGACAGGAATGTAACACCGGGAAAATCTCTCGAGTAGTATCCTTGTTACTTATACTGGTGTGCTCTGAGTTTAGCTGACCCATATTAGCGGATGATTCTCCATGCATCGGGACCAGGTAGGGGCGCAACAACCATGTCGTAAGCTTGCGCCTTGAGCTCCATTGATTTTGGGTATGAGGTCCTAGGGACCTTGGATCATGTGGCTTTAAGTAAAACCATAACTCGAAATCATTGGCCAACTTGTCAAAAATGACCTTCCCCAACAATGCTTGTTGCATATCTCCAAATTTGTTGTGATCCAATCGGCAGTCCACTATACATTCCGTATACTCCTTCTGAGACATTAAAGGACCCATTTCTTCCCAGAAAAAAGGGAACCCCCTACTCGTCAATAGTCTGAACAGCTTGACGACCTCTCGGACCTTGTGCTCAGTAACCTCTATTTTGGCCTATACTATCTCCATCATCATGTGTTTGGTTATTGCCTTTATGGCTTCAGAGACAATAGAGACCCTATTTTGAAGACCATATCTGTTAATGGACTCTTCTAAAAAGGAGCTCAGGAAGGTTACGGCACTCTCTGCGGTCTCCAAAGTTTTTTTGTTCACTTGAGCCGCTACTACCTGGACTTGTTTCCTAGCTTCTCTCATAGCAATTTCCAGATCTTCAATAATATCAAGATAGGGTCGAAACTTGTCAGCTTCTATGATGATATGGTCTCATATCAGATGCCTCACACCTTGCAAGGAAATTTTTCTGATTACTTGTTGGCTCAACTTATCATTTTGTTGAGTCAGCCCTCGACACTTCTCTTCATCCCTTTGTCTACCTTGTTTCTCTTTGTCTCTTTCCTTTTCCAATTCCTCGACCTACTGCTTCAATTTAATGAGCTCGATGTCCTTTAGGCCTATCTAGGACATTGCTTTGGAGAGGGATCTGGTGTCTACTTCTCCAGTCATACCTATGGACTGAATTACCTTCCCTGTATTCCTGCATTGAAGCTCATTTTCCTTCATTGCCAGTCTAGATTTTAAATCCGCTTCGATATTTCTCAACAGTTGAATATCTAGTCTCTTTGTTCAGGTGTATGATGTCAGAAGTGGGAACCTTTGAGAGGCTCATATTAACCTCAAACAACTTTTTCCCCACTGCCAAGGTGAACCTAAGGGTATCAGTGGCATGATCCCTTACAATTTTTAGTGCCACATTGGGCTCAGGAAACCGCGAGGCTTCGTTGTATAGTTCAACTATCTCCTCGAAGGTTTTATAATCCTTTTCTTGGTAATATCTCAGCCATTCCTCTTTGGATGCATGCTTTCTCGGAGTCTGCCCATCGAATACATACACTTGTATTTGCAATTTGGCCGCCTTGGGCTACTCCTGTTGGTGTACCTTTACTAAATTCTTCTTCTTTGCCTACCCCTTTTTAGTCTGCACCAATTGTTGTCTGGGTTTCACTTTTTGTTTCTTGGGCATGCTGGCAGTGTCCACTTCTTCAGTTTCCATGGTCTTTGGACTCCCTATTTTCATTGAACTTGCCGAATATCTAACCAACTATGAGTATCCCCCTGCAATCGCAACTATTGTAGCTAACTCTTTTTGGTGAGAAACTACTCCCGGTAGCTGTGAGCCAATGTTCTGCTTAGCGTTGGTATCCATTAGGGTAGGATTAGGGAAATCATCCCAATTCACCTTTTCTCTGAATCCAGGTACCTCCATGTGCTCAAAGGGATGGCATTTGTGAGCTGTTCTTCTCTTGGAGAACACCTAGTGAGGATCATAGTTTATTGCTTTCCCTGGGGGAAATTCCACGCCTCTGAGAAAGTTGGAGACCAGGGGCAATGTATCCCTACTTGTGACTATGTATGGTCCTAATTTCCAAGGAAAAATCAAATTTGAACTCTTCTTGAAGTTCAAGAAGTGTTCCTCTTCAACCATAAGCTTTTGCTTGATTAACTCCAGGAAGAAAATATTGGGGGTTAGGAAAGATGGCAGGATGTAGGGTGGATGTACGAAGCCATACAGCCTTATGGTTGTTCCAAATTATGAGAGAAACCAATCCCCTATCTTCTTGCTTTTTGAAAATTGCAGCATCTACCTCATCTCAGGAAACACCCAAGGCAGCCTCTCCTGAACAAAGACTTCATATATTTTGGCCATCAACTGGTTCAGGAATTTACAATAATCTGTGGTCATTTCAATAGTGATCACCAATTCTGGTACCTGTAGGTCCTCCTCATTATAGGCTATGAACATCCTCAACAAAAAGGACCGGAACCTGAACATTTTGGCGTCGTGGAAGTTCGCTAACTGAGAGCGAATGTTCCCGGCTAGGAACTCATCAAACTTAAGGCAACAAGACTGACTTGACTGTCTAGGAAACTCAGGTTCAGTCGGGAAAGTACTTAGGATGAACAAAAGACTCAACAATGGCTCTGGGACCTATGCATCGGTATCTAGACCTAGGAATTGACTAGGTAGGGATATACACCATTGAGTTTCTTCATCGAACCAGCTGAGGTCAATAGGGTAAGATAGGTCAATGGGTTCACCATCAGGTTTAGAACAGGTCTTCAGGAAGGTTTCTTTACTTTCATTAGTGTATTCTCTAAAACAACGTATAATGTCTTCTTCTCGATAGTCTTGGGATATATGGATGAATTCATCTGGGATATCTAGGGATTTTCGGATGATAAAGGCTTGAACTGAGCAGAGGATTTTAGACTTAGAATTATTCATAATAACTCCCTCGGTGATAGAGAAATTATCCGCACACCAATTGACAAATTCAGGGCACTGGGGGGTTTGGTTGACAGGGAAGAAATGAAAGAAATATCTAAAAACACTACAGGTATCTATATCCTGGTTCTTAAGATCTTCCAGTTTTCCCTTGGCGGTTTCGATAGTTTCTCCTATTAGGATGGTATCAAAAACTTCATCGTTTGTATCTAACAGGTTTTCTTCCATCCTCCGACCCGCGGCCTTAGGTTCTATATCATCTATCACCCCTGCCACCTCCATTGAGTCAATTTTTGAACAATACTAAGGGAGTATCAAGGGCCTACCTTCTCTGTAGCATGGTCTCCTGGCTGATCTAGGCTGGCGCTCTGGATGTGGTTGGATATTCGGCAGCTTCAAGGTTTCAAAAAATCAAATATTTGCAACTTTGTGTGGGACTCTTTATATATTTTTACACAATATAACCTTTGTGCATCTCATGGGTGGCTCGCATCATAGATTTACCTTTCGTGATCTAAAACCGTAGATCTGTGGGGTTCTCAGTGGCACACCTATTCTTACTTCATGCGTATGCAACCCGACCGTTGATAGGGATCGACTTCTATCACGATCATCGATCTGAGCGGACCCTACCCCTCTTTGTGTAGCGAGGTTTTGTTTCCTTCCGTGCTACTCCAGATTGTGAAATGAATTATAACCACTGATCTGATTTTGCCTACCCAAGCATCATTGATCAAAATGGCCTATACCACTTTTTGTAATCCGTATTTTCATCTTCATCCTCGTAAATTTGGGATGCGAAATGGCCCACATTCGTAGATCTTCTTGGGCTCCAATATTGATCATTGGATGTGTCTGAGCTTTAAAATATTTCGCAGATCTAAAAAGCGTCTTTCGATCGGGCAGGTTTTCCATGCGAAATGGCTTGACGCTATTGATCTGCCCTATGGCCATCTTCATCCTTCGATTGAGACTCCTCTTTAATTCCTCCAATGCATCCAACATTTTCTCTTAGCTCCGCTTCCCCGCTCCATAGGATTTCTCGCTGCTGAGCGTTACCCTGCGTATTCCATTAGCTCCTTCTGCTGCCTTCTCAACACTTCTCGACAGGGTCGAAGAACGCAAGTAACATTCATACCCAAAATTTAATTAAGTGTTAACAACCGGCTCCACGAGGGATGATATCCTCCCAGTGAGGTAGCAAAGAACCCCCTGTAGACCAAGTTCTAAAACCATTGAGAATCTCACATTATCTAAGTACCTGAAATAAAAACAAACTTTAAAAGAATGGTTGCCTCTTCTAATCTTAGGGCCTTCTCCACAGGCTTCAAATCTTCCAACTCACCACCTGTATTGATTAAAACGCAAAACGTATTTACACTATGATACATGGATACTAATCCCTTCATTCCAAGTAATGCTTCAGGAACCTCCCATTCACTCTGCCTCCCTCATACTGCAACCCATCTGGATACTGTAAAATGAAGGCGTTGTCTCCTCTATGCGCAACAATAATATATGAACCTACCCATAAATGGTCGAAATTCCTATGCTTCCCTTTATCTTCATGGGGAGCATCCCATTTTAGCACTAAGTCATCAACTTGGAAAACATCTTCCTTTATTCTTCTGTCAAAGGTATTCTTCATCTTCTCTTGGTGCATTTAGACCTTGTCATAAGCCTTGTCCCTCACTTCATTAAGCTAAATGATCTGGTTGATCCTTCTTTGAATGCGATTTAGCTCGTCCAATGTATCCCGCAATAATTTCATGACTGGGATGCCTAGAAAGGCAGGGAAAATTACCTCATCTCCATATACTAACTAGAAAGGTGACATACCAATGGCCCTTTTGGTGCTAATTCTGTGGGCCCACAAGGCATATTTCAATTTGGTGTGCCAAGCTTTCTTGTTATATTCTAATAGCTTCTTAATAATCCTCACAAGGTTCTTGTTAGAAGATTCAACCAATCTGTTCCCCTGTGGGTAATAAGCCGTAGAGTGATTCAGGCTTATATGGTATTTATGGCAAAAATTGATCATCTTTCTAGATTTAAATGCAGGGGCATTGTCAGTCACAATTCACCTCGGGCAGTCGAACCTTGCAAGAATATTGTTTTATATGAAATCCATTATCACTTCTTTTGTACCCCTCCTGGAGGGTATAGCCTCGATCCACTTTGTGAAGTAATCAGTGGCAGTCAGAATCCACTTGTGCTATCTGGAGGAGTTTGGATTTATCTCACTGATGAAGTCTAACCACCATTTCTGGAATGGGGCTTCCATAGATATATGGTTGAGGGGGAGAGACACCACCTTCCTTTTTCCTTCAAAAATATGACACTGGTAACACTTTGTTGTTTCCTTATATACATCCGAGAACAATGAAGGCCAATAAAATCCCGCCCTTAGAATTTTGTTTGTGGTGACTTTCCAGGAATGATGTCCTCCACAATCTCCTTCATGAAACTACTTTGCCATGCGTCAAGCTTCGTCTTCCAGAAGACAATTCAACAATATCCCCCCAGGGTATTTCTAGTAGAGGTACTGTTCTATGATGCAAAATTTTGTAGCTTTCAGTTTTATAGCTCTACCTCGCCAGCAGGGGGTTGTAAATTCTGCAATACAAAAACAATGTTAGCATACCAAGGGGATGTGGAGAAAGCAAGTTTCACCTGCACCTCGGCTTCTTCTCGACCAAACTGACAAGCAAGAAATTCAGCTGCAAAGAGTCACAATGGGAGTCCTTCATCATCTTAGCCAATCCCTACCCTTTGACCAACTTCATGGGATTGATCTCTATGTCATATTCTAGGAGCACTGCAACCCACTTGGATCTCTTCCTTCTGGGTCGAGCTATGTAAGTATGCTCTTCACCACACTACATGGTACGAAGGTGGTGATCTGGGAATGTAGGAGATAGATTCTGAAATCCTTCAAGGCTTTAACCAAGGTGTATGCTTGTTTTTCCATTATTCTATATCTCAATTCTTCATCTCTCAATATCTTACTGAAGAACTCTACAGGCTTCTATTCACCCCGATCATTCTTTTGTAGCAACACTGCCACTACAGTGTGTTCTGAAGCATAAGAGAATACCAAAAAATATTTTTCAAAGTATGGGATGATCAATACAGGAGCTTCTGGGATGGCCTATTTTATACCTTTGAAAGATTTCTTGGCTCCGATCATCCACTTACTTTCATGATCCTTCCTCAGCATGTCAATAATGTCCATCAGAATTTTGGCAAAGCTAGGGATGAATCTTCTCAAGAAGTTGACTTGACCGAGGAAGGATTGGATTTCTTTCTTTCTCCTTCATTCTTCAGCCTTCAAGATGCCCTTTACCCTATATGGGTCAATCCTAATCCCTTCCCTTCAGATAATGTGTCCAAGAAATTTTCCTTCTTCCAGAGTGAATTTCGACTTTATGAGGTTCAAGGAAATGCCATACTTTCTGCATTTAACGAAAACTCTTTATAGGTGTCTAATATGATATTTATCCCATGTGGAGTACATATTAATGTCGTCCATGTATATCACCACAAATTTTTCTTTCTCTTCTACAAAAGCGATATCCATGGCACGTTGGAAAGTTGCTCCAGCATTCATTATTTCAAAGGGCATCTTTGCGTACATGAAATTACCCCAAGGGGTGGTGAAAGCGGTTTTTCCTTGGTCTTCAGGAAACACCTTCACTCGGCTGTACTTGAAAAACCCATCCATAGTGGATATCCTCTCTGAGCCTACCACCCTCTGCAAGATCTGGTCCATTTTAGGCAAAGGGTAATTATCTTTCAAAGAGACCTTGTTCAAATTCCTGAAATCCATGCATAGCCATATCTCCCCATTCTTTTTTCGAACAGGAACCAAATTGGCCACCCATTTGGAAAACCTTAGAGTCACTATTATCTTTTCATTGAACAACCTTTTCACTTCCTTTTCAATGATGGGCACTAACTGGATTGATCCTCCAGAGATTTTTTTTGAAAGGCTTTTCTCGGGGTTTGATCGGAATGGTATGATGGATGATGGAAGTGTCATACTCTTTGAGGTCTTCATAACTCCACGCAAACACATCCATGTACTTCTTCATCAGTTTCACATACCCATCTTTTTCTTCAGCAGGTAACTTCTTAGACAACTTTATAATCTTTGGATCCCCTTTAGTGCTGATATTTATATCTTCGACGACATCCGTGGTGGGATCGATTTTTGGCTCTTTGGTTACATCATTTTGGTTAAAAAGAGACTCTAAAGGGATCAGGCCCCTGGGGATATGATTGCTTTTCAATTGGACTATATCCTTTCCCCCCAAGGAATATTTTAGTTTCCCCATACCGATGGCTTCTTCTCCTTCCCCTTCAACGTCTAGGAGGTTTTCGGGGTTGAAGCCACCCTCATCAATGTGATTGTTCACAAACTCACCATACATCTTCAGAAGTATTTTGATCTTCATATCGTCTTTGAAGACTTGCCAATATTTGTTGTTATCTAGTATGGAAGGTCTGTTTACAATCTCCACCTTATATTTCTTCTTGCATGCCGCTGGAGCTTCAAATTTTCCCACTGCAGTCGCCAGAAAGTCTACCACTATGTTCTCATCTTTGGGAATCACCTGGACTGTATGTTCAGTGAAGAAATTCCTGAACATATCCCATACCTTGTTTCGGTAGGCTCTCATTCTCAGATGCTTAGTCTGATAGATATCATTCATTTGATTTACTACGAGCTCTGAGTCCCCAAACATTTGGACCTTTTTCGCTCCTAAATCTTTTAGCGCACATAAACCTAGCAATAAGGCTTCATACTCTGCTACATTGTTAGAGCATTCAAAAATCAACTTGTAAGAGTGAGTTTTGGTATGTTTAATGGGGGAGACAATATACACACCTGCGCCAGCACCCGCTTTAGACACTGAGCAATCAAAATACATCTTCCATATTCCTTTGTATTCCTAATTTCCTTCTTTGGCCTCCAACTCGCTGGCCTCTTTTTCATCCCTTTGTGGCGCACCGATTTTGGAGTTGCAAGGAGATACATCGTTGAAGAAAATAGAGGACCCCAAGTCCGTGTCGACAGCATAGATGTGATGGATGTCTGGCTGAGCCTGATTTTTCACTACATAAGGCAACCTCTTCTCACTGTATAACCTTTTACTTTCGTTCCAAACAGGAATTGTAGCATAGGTCATGTCCATTTGCAAGCTGCTTTTCAGCTTCGAAGTCCAGGATCTCGGCAACAGAATACCAAAATTGGGAGGAATGTCGGCCACGACGACGTCCATGACCACAATTTTAGAGGGGAGCTTATTTAAAGAAACCACCATGTATTTGATCAATCCCAGACATTTCACCCTTTTAAAATCAAAGGAATACAGGCCTTTGTAAGGCCTAGTAATCTCCAACCCCATGCTTTCCACCACTCCTTTTGGCATCATATTGTGCAAGGCTCCTGAATCCAGCA
Organism: Pseudotsuga menziesii; assembly: GCA_001517045.1. Taxonomy (NCBI): domain Eukaryota; kingdom Viridiplantae; phylum Streptophyta; class Pinopsida; order Pinales; family Pinaceae; genus Pseudotsuga; species Pseudotsuga menziesii. Next base: position 1,214,824 of record LPNX010945961.1, read on the forward strand.
TGGCATTGCGTAACATTATATCGTGCATATTCAAGATCATTTAAAAGGGGGGAAACTCCTCATCCTCATTATCCATGCTATCAATCTTAGACCCTAGAACAATAGTAGGATGTCTTCGGTCAGCTCTAAGATATTAGGGTGAACTTCCCCTTGATTCACAATCATCTACATGATTGTGTCTCTGTACTCCTGATTCATCAACAATTTGTTAAAAGGAGTCGATATCTTCAGCTTAGCTAGCTTGTTTTGGAGGTTAAACGTGGAGAAGGATTTTCTCAACTCGACAGGCGCCACTGGTTCCAACCTTCTCACATTACTGCTCTCCTTTCCCACTTCTATAGGTTCCATCGGCCCTTTTTGTTTGTCATTTTCTTTCTCGGGAGTGGTATGACTACTAGAAGGATGGTCTGGGTCTAACCATCCTTTATGTATAGTAGCATCACCAGCAGAGTTGCCACCTTTCTTCTATATAGCCATGTCCCTATTTCTCAGCTTAATCTTCCTGACGTCGTCTATATCATGAATATACCCTTTATGATATTGCTCTAATTCCTTGGTCAGGGTCTTTCCATCCACTTGAGTGAACATATCATGTACCTCTTCTGTCAAATAAATCTCAAAGTCCAAGTTGCCAAAATGATGGATATGATCTTCGGTGGACTCAGTTTCATCTTGTGCAACCACATAGTTTTCAGGGAAAGGAGGTCTGATTGGCTTCTCTTCTAGGTTTCTTGGGTTCCTCACATCCCTTGGTCTATTTGGTTGGAGTGGGGGAGGGACTTGCCGCCTAAAATTGGGATTCCTTATTTGAGGTTCGTTCTGTTCCTGATTCACTGGTCTAGCTTCTACCGTCAGCTTGTCCATCAACTTTTCCATGGTTTTGAGCATCATCTCAAATTTTATATCACTGGATGAATAAGCGGAAGTAGAGGGGTGTGCTTCTTCTCTACCCTTCCTTCTGTCGATATCCGCCCTTGGTTTAATTTTCCCACATGCCATCATATTGGCCTCTACTTCTAGGGCGTCAGTGAACATGGCCGAGAGGGTGTTGGACTGTATTTCTCTTAATAGCAAAGAAAAATCATTGTCAAAGGCGTCTGCATAATGAAGCTTAGCCGCCCTGGGCGAAGGCTTGATATCAGCAGGTATCGAGTTGTAGACCTGTATGAATTAGATAGAAAATTCATGGACGGATTCAAAACCTCCCTTCTTGAGATTATTATATTAAGACAAAACCTGCAATGGGCTCTGCTTGTCATCCCATCTTTCCAAAAATATGGTCTGAAAGCCAGCAAAGTTGCACATAGACCTAGGTGGAAAATATTTATACCATTTCTTGGCATCCCCAGACAAACTATGAGCGAATAAACGCATCTTGACATCTTCATAGTCTACCTCCTTGAGGTCAATAAAGTTGTCAAACCTATCCACATGGTACCTTGCTGAAACGTTTCCCTCCCCGTTGTAGAGTGCAAGCCTTTGGGCATAATTCATGGGGAGGTTGTGTAGGACTAGAGGTAGGGCTAACGAGGTGAATCTAGTAGCAGCCATCGGGGCGAGTCGGCTAGGAATGGATAGGGGATTGGGAAACTGGGTGTTTTGAAATACATAGGCTATCTCTTCAACTTTGGGTGGGGTTTCTAGATTCAGCCACAAAGAATCAAGCAGATAGGATTGTAGCGTATTAGGGTCTACCCTAGATTTTCTTAGGTTTTACTCAGACTTAGATTTGGTTAGCAGTATTTCAGCCCTAACCCCCCACTCGGATTCAGCTAAGCCATACAAGGCCTGAGATGATGAAGTAGCAAACAATGGAGAGCCTGATTTCTCTTTATTTATATTTCTAAGTATCTTTTCTGGATTATCCACACTGAGTAAAGTTTTGGTACCAGAGTTACCTCTCATGTGGATCTTTCTGGGAACTAGGATATCTAGTACGATACTAGTTGAAGCAGGTTTGGAGTTGATAGGACAAATGTACCCCCTTCTAGGAATTTCAGAAATTTCTGTCTGTCGCCAGAAATCTCGTTCTTTATGATCACTGATCTCCTCAGTGGAATCACCTTCTAGAATATTTCAGTGGAGTCACTAGGGAAAATGATACAACCATTTTCACATGTAAGAATCTCTGTTTTCCCACAAAAAGTCTTTATCCTTTGAATCTTTGTTGTTCTTCCTAGGGATGATATTCAATCTCATCCCTGGCAACGACACTAGTTTGTTAGCACCGGAAATGAGCCCAAAGGTTGCAGAGGGCTCGCTCCCAACTAACAGCAAAACCAATTTCGAAGAGAGAACTGGCCTTCTGCTCTTCCAAGAGGGATCTCTCGCCAAATGTTAACAATGCCAGATATATATACACAATGAAACTATAAATTGTTTGTAAAATTGGTTGAAACAAAACACAGCACCATTGGGCAATGGAGTCAAGATACACAACAAAAATAATCAGAACTTAAATGTGAATGATTTCAACACAGGGGCAAGGTAGCCATTTGATCACAGTCGATTTATGATTGTCTGGCGGAAAGGAGGAACATGAACAGAGCATCAACACAGAGCATTGTAAGAAATGAATTCTGTATTAACTTTAGAAGAAACTTTGGTGAATACCTGAAACAAGAGACAGAGCATAGCAAGTATGAATTCCAAGCTGTTATACCCTAAGTCTCAGATATGAAAGAAAACAAAATGGAAAAGAAAACTGGAATAACATTCACATAAGAAAGGAAATAACATACTGTAAGTGCAAATGAAACATGAATCCCTGTATGAAAAACGTCGATCTCAGCTCTTCAATTATATTAAAATTCTCTTGAAAAGCACACACAACAAAATTACAATGGTTTCAACCCCTTCTCCTTCTTCAGGAGGTAAATTTATAGTATTTGTATTTCCCAAATTGACATTTTGGAATCAAAATTTGTTACAATAGAAGGACATCTTCTAACAGCCTTTTAGGTGGCGTATAGGATGCGACTTGTATGAAACAGCCAGACAATGAAATGTGGAATGTAGGAAGATAAAGGCATGAGAGCATCACATACTTCCATCTGGCAGGTGATGAATGTACAAACCCCTTCGAGAGAAACGACTGTTAGGACGGGCATGTAACACCAGGAAAATCTCTCGAGTACTATCCTCATTACTTCTACTGGTGTGCTTTGAGTTTGGCTGACCCATATTGGTGGATGATTCTCCATGCATCGGGACCAGGTAGGGGAATAAAAACCATGTCATAAGCTTGCACCTTGAGCTCCATTGCTTTCTATTACAAGGCCCTAGGGACCTTGGAACATGTGGCTTTAAATTCAAACCATAACTTGAAATCATTGGCCAACTTTTCAAAAATGATCTTCCCCGACAACGCTTGTTTCATATCTCCAAATTTGTTGTGATCCAATCGGCAGTGCACTAGTAATTCCTTATATTCCTTCTGAGACATTAAAGGACCCATTTCTTCCCAGAAAAAAGGGAACCACCTGTTCATCAATGGTCCGAAGAACTTGATGACATCTTAGACCTTGTGCTCAGTAACCTCTATTTTGGCATGTACTGTCTCCATCATCCTGTGTTTGGCTATTTCCTTTATGGCTTCAGAGAGAATAGTGACCCTATTTTGAAGACCGTATTTGTTAGTGGCCTCGTCTGACGAGCTCAGGAAGGTTACGGCACTCTCTGCGGTCTCCAAATTTTTTTTGTTCACTTTAGCCACTACTACTTGGACTTGTTTCCTGGCTTCTCTCATAGCAATTTATAGATCTTCAAGAATATCGAGATAGGGTCGGAAATTATCATATTCTATGATGATCTGGTCCCATATCAGATGCCTCGCACTTTGCAAGGAAAGTTTTCCAATCACTTCTTGGCTCAACTTATCATTTTGTTGAGTCGGTCCTCGGCACTTCTCTTCGGCCCTTTCTTTACCTTGTTTCTCTTTGTCTCTTTCCTTTTCCAATTCCTCGACCTGCTGCTTCAGTTTAATGAGATCGGTATCCTTTAGTCCTATCTAGGACATTGCTTTGGAGAGGGAGCTAGTGTCTACTTCTCTAGTTGTACTTGTGGACTGAATTTCCTTCTCTGTATTTCTGCTTTGAAGCTCATTTTCCTTCATTGCCAATCTAGCTTTTAACTCTGCTATTCCTAAGGAGTTGGATATCTGCTTCCCATTGCCTCCCCTTTTATTCAAGCTTCAGTAGCTTAGCCTTGCAATCAATAAGCTCAGAATTCAATGCCTCTTTCTCCCTTTCGAAGTTAGCCAATTCATCTGCTTGAGCAAGCTGGGTGCCGGGGATTTTTAACTTCTTTTTCAAAGTCTATATCTCTTTATCTCTGTCATCGAGCATTTTCTGAACCAAACTCCTGTTTTGCGTAGATACCTCCATTTGTATAGCTTCCTTCTGTAAGTTGTTGATTTGGGATTTAAGTGCTTTAATCTCCACTCTTTACGTTCTTAAAAGACTCAAAGTTTTCGCTTTGCTCTCCTCCGACTTGGACAACTGTATTGTAGCTTTAAGTAGTCTGGTATTCAGTATATCTCAAGTCTCTTTATTCAGGTGTATGATGTCGGAAGTCGGAACCTTTGAGAGGCTCACATTGACCTCAGACACCTTGTTCCCCACTGCCAAGCCTAAGCTAAGGCTATCAGTGGCATGATCCCTTACAGTTTTTAGTGCCACATTGGGTTGAGGCAACCACGAGGCTTTGCTGTATAGTTCTGCTATCTCCTTGAAGGTTTTATCAGCTGTTTATTTGTATGAGCTTAACCATTCCTCTTTGGATGCATGCTTGCTCGGAGTTTGTCCATCGAATACATACTCTTGTATTTTCAATTTGGCCACCTCGAGCTCCTCCTATTGCTATACCTTAACTAAATTCTTCTTCTTTGCCTTCCCCTTCTTAGTGTGCACCAATTGTTGTTCGGGTTCCACTTTTTGTTTCTTAGGCATGCTGGCAGTGTCCACTTCTGTAGTGTCCATGGGCTCTGGACTCCCTCTTTTCATTGAACTTTTTGAATAGCTAACCAACGATGAGTATCCCCCTGCAATCACAACTATTGTAGCCAACTCTTTTTGGGGAGAAACTACTCCCGGTAGCTGTGAGCCAGTGTCCTGCTTGGCGCTGGTATCCATTGGGGCAGGATTAGGGAAATCATCCCAATTATCCTTTTCTCTGAGTCCAGGTACCTCTATGTGCTCAAAGGGCCGACATTTGTGAGTTTCTCTTCTCTTGGAGATCACCTGGTGAGGATCATACTTTATTGCTTGCCCAAGGGGAAATTCCATGCCTCTGAGCAAGTTGGAGACCAGGGGAAATGCAGCGGTGCTTTTGATTGTGTTAGGAAAGCTGGAAGGATGTAGGGCGGATGTATGAAGCCATACAACATTATGGTTGTTCTAAATTCTAAGAGGAACCAGTCCCCTATCTTCTTTCTTTTTGACAATTGCAGCATCTGCCTCATCTCAAGAAACACCCTAGGTAGCCTCTCCTAAAAGAAGACTTCATATATTTCAGCCATCAACTAGTTCATGAATTTACAATAATCTATGGCCATTTCAGTAGTGATCACCAATTCTGGTACCTGTAGGTCCTCCTCATTATAGGCTATGAACATCCTCAACAAAAAGGACTAGAACCTGAACGTTCTGGCATTGTGGAAGTTTGCTAACTGAGAACGGATGTTCCTGGATAGGAACTCATCAAACTTAAGGCAACAATACTGACCTGATTGTACAAGAAACTCGGGTTCATCTAGGAAAGTACTTAAGATGAACAAAAGACTCAACAATGGCTCTGGGATGTATGCGTCGGTATCTAGACCTAGGAACTGACTGGCTAGAGATATACACCATTAAGTTTCTTCGTTGAACTGGCTGAGGTCAATAGGGTAATATAGGTCAATGGGTTCACCATCAGGTTTAGAACAGGTATTCATGAAGGTTTCTTTACTTTCATTAGTGGATTCTCTAAAACAGGGTATAATGTCTTCTTCTCAATAGTCTTGGGATATATGGATGAATTCGTCTAGGATATCTAGGGCTTTTCATATGACAGAGTCTGGAACTGAGCAGAGGATTTTAGACTTATACTTATTCATAATAACTCCCTTGGTGACAACTAAATTATCTGTGCACCACTCAACAAATTCAGGGCACTGGGGGGGTTGGTTGACAGGGAAGAAATGAAAGAAAGATCTAAAAACATCGCAAGTATATATATCCTAGTCCTTAATATCTTCTAGTTTTCCCTTGTAGGTTTCAATAGTTTCTCCTATCATGATGGTATCAAAAACTTGGGTGTTTGTATCGAATAGGTTTTCTTCCATTTTTCGATCTGCAGCCTCAGGTTCTATATCATCTCTCACCCCCACCACCTCCATTGAGTCAATTTTCAAACAATACTGAGGGAGTATCAAGGGCCTACCTTATCTGTAGCACGGTCCCTTGGCTGATCCGGGCTAGTGCTCTATATGTGGTTGGATATTCGGAAGCTTCGAGGTTTCAGAAAAAACAAATCTTTGCAACTTCGTGTGGGCCTCTTTATAGCTTTTTACAAAATATAACCTTTGCACATATCCTGGGTAGCTCACATCGTAGATTTACCTTTTGCGATCTAAAACCGTAGATCTTTGGGGTTCTCAATGCCACACCTATTCTTACTTCATGCGTATGCAGCCCAACCGTTGATAGGGATCGACTTCCATCACGACCGTTGATCTGAGCGGACCCTACCCCTCTTCATGTAGCGAGGTTTTGTTTCCTTCCATTCTACTCCAGATTGTGAAATGAATTATAACCATTGATCTACTTTTTCCTACCCAAGCGTCGTTGATCAAAATGACCCGTACCACTTTTCGCAATCTATATTTGCATATTCATCCTTGTAACTTTGGGATGCGAAATGGCCCTCAGCCGTGTATCTTCTTGGGCTCCAATATTGATCATTGGATGTGTCCGAGATTTAAAATATTTCACAGATCTGAAAAGCAGCTTTCAGTCGGACAGGTTCATCATGCGAAATGGGTTGACACTATTGATCTTCCCTATGGTCATCTTCAGCCTTCGATCGAGACTCCTCTTTAACACCTCCAATGCGTCCAACATTTCCTCTTAGCTCTGCTTCCCCGCTCCACAGGATTTCTCGCTGCTGAGCATTACCCTATGTCTGCCATTAGCTCCTTCTATTTCCTTCTCAACACTTCTCAATGGGGCCGAAGAATGTGAGTAACATTCATACCCAAAATTTAATTGAGTGTTAACATATTCATCGTGAGAATTTTTCAGATAGAGTTGAACTTGGATAATGGTGACATCAGAAAGTGCTTTGCATTGTACATAAATTTTGTGATATTATATGTTGTACATTGCCTAAATTTTTCACATCGTAGTTGTTGTCATTTTCATGTTATTATTCTCCTATAGTGTTTGAAAATTTTCCTTTTTACAGACATATTACACTAATGATTTTGAGAAGTAGTTTGGAGTAAATGGTTGAGCATTGTGCAAATTTGAAATGAATAATGGATTGATTTTAGGATCCAGATGCTTTGTATCCGGTGTGGTTAATTTATGTATCTATCATCCATCATATATCCAATTATTAATACTAACATCATGTTGATTCCTGGGATTGTAATTTTCTGGAAAAATTACAAGGCAATCAATAAGAGGAGAAAGCCCAATATGAAAGGAGTCAAATAATCCTATGCAAGGATGATCCTATACCTAATTTTTTTGGTATATCTAAACCCTACAGATATTAGGCCTCCACTTGCACTGTGTAAACATATCCAAATGGATCTCATCTTCTTGTGTGGAAGATATGAAGGTTGTACAGTAACATAGTCACAGTGATCTAAGCATTAAAACTAAAACTATGAAAGATGATAGTATGAAATAGAACAATCAGATTAAAGATACATGAAAAATATTTTCCAATCTATAAACATATAAATTAAATTTCACCTTATCAACTTTAAATAAAATAAAATAATTACAATTGAGTCATTTCATCCAAATATTTTATACATACGACCGTTCTATCAGAAAAATGTTAATTGAAAAATTAACATTTAATATGAGTAACTGTTTAAAGGTTTCAAAAGTAAGCATATGAATTAAATAGACAAATTCATTTAATACATATTTAACACAGTGACTGAGTAATAACAAATCAAAACAAAAGTTAACATGTTCAATAATGATTTAACATACAATTAAGTTGTTTGAGAGATAATAGAGAAACCCAGATTCATCAAAGAAATTTGATAAATGAACCAAGAGATGATAGAAAGAAACTAACTGGATTTTATTCAGAATGAAAAAAATTACAATATTGCAAAATTCAGAGTGTCTTCAGTCCTTCGCTTGTGGTTTTTATCCACTATCATTCACCCATCCCCCTATCTATGAGATATTAGTCTCTTTAAATAATAATTAGAAATAATACAAATAAAGGAGTCTCCCACAGAAGTAGGGATCATGAAATATTGTTTCAAGTTTTTCCAAGGGCAGGTTGCCACTTGGAAAATACATCTAGAAAATCTTATATGTCTTGATATTGAGAAATTTGTAATTGTAACTGATCTTTGCTGATGAGTGACTTGATCTCCCTCTTCTTTACTTTCTCACATTCCTGTAAAAAGAGATTGATCCTCATTTGCAAAGTTATAGATGAATCGATTAATTCCTTAATTTTTGCTATGTGAATGTGATCGAGCTGTTCAATTTTCTCCTTATATTTTGAACATTCTCCTTCAACCCACTCCATCATGATATTGGGTGGCAAAGAATATTCGATCAGATCCATGAGGGGTAAGTCCACGAGGCTTAATAGGTTCTCTGATGCGAACCATGTTTTCTTCCAGGCTCTCTATCCATACTGAATGGTTGAATCAACAAATTCATAGGCATTCTCCTAGGATTCCAAGGATATCTTGATCCTCCTCAACTTGATATTTTCTAATATTGGCACATCTTTAGGTTTATCCTTAATGTACCTCTGCCAATATACCACATTATAAAAAGATTTGGTGGCCTCCTTTATCCTTTGATTATGATCATATAGTACATCAAAGTGATGTTCAAAAGAGTTGAAGGCACCCTATATTTCATTCAACCTTTCAAACATCCCTTCAAATAGATCCTTAAGATCATTCTGAATCTTAGAAGCCAACTCTTTGAATTATTCCTTTGTGAATTTAGAAATGGAGGAAGCAACGTATATGAACTTGAAATCATCTAGTTGTTTGATATTTGTGATCTCTTGTGTATGCTTCTCATTAAGCCCTTGTGCTTATTCAAGATGTTGTTTGAGAGTATCATTTTGTTCTTTCAAGTTCCTAAGATGGTATTCATAATTAATATTCAAACTTTGTAGCTCATTGGCTTGAGAGTTCTCTTGTTTAAAACTTTACAGATCTTTTTCTTTTGCCTCAATTTATTTATTCACTGAGGCCATTGATTCATAATTCCCCCCCACAAAGGCTCCCATAGCAGTTGTTGTTTCCAAAGATTCTTGCTTGACATCTGTTTATGCCCTCTTCCATATAATATGGTTTGGGACAGTTCCCTGCATGAATGTCCCTTATCTAGATTGCTTGGACCCTTTCATTACCACAAAATTCCCTAACCTGCTCCAAAAATAGTCCCTAAGGGAAAGCAATCCATCATCTCGAAAATACATTGTCCCCTCCTCTGTAGGTGTTGTCAGTTCAGAAATTGTGACTAAAGGTACAGGTTGGGAAATAGTAGGAGTGGGAATGGGCATAATTACTTGAGAAATGGAAATGGATGGCATGGGAGGATGAGAAGTTGAGGGTAGAGGACTGGAAATAGTGATCAGAGTAATAAGTTTTGTAGAGGTGGAAGAAGTAGGAACGACAGTAGGATGCAAATATGGTGAGGAAACTTGTGCTTGAGATACCTGTGAATATGTAAGTTGAATAGGGGCAACAGGATGCCCAGTTACTATTGAATATGATAGTATAATTCTGGACAAAGTGATCAAAGGAATAGTGATTGGAATGGATAAAGGAAAATAATATGATTCAGTGGTAGGGGTGATGTTCTCCAGGAAGTGAATATCAGAGAATGAATTATCCACTAAACCTTCAAATGGATCCACATATGTCTGGGCCACTAAAACAACTTCAGTTAAGGTAACATAGGGAGTAAGTGGGCATGAGAAATTGATGGGATGTGTTTCCTCTTAAAGATCATTGTGCTCAATTTCAAACATGTTCACCTATGGTTTTGGATCGACCTATTCTGTTGGATCTTCAAATATTTGCTTCTTTTGTGGAGGGGACATAGATGTTCCCTGTGCCTCAACAACTGAGCTCTTTAGTTCTAAAAGTTTCTTCATTTCATTTGACCTCATCAAATCATCAAGAGTAGATGAAGTTTCATGTCGTGGAGGGTGCTCAATTATTTCCTTTCCATGGTTGTATGCTTGATCAGTTGTCATAGATGAGGTGTTGACTTGTGTTTTTTTTCTTCCCTTTTCAACCAATTGCTTTTGTGCCTTTTCTTCTAATGCTAATTCAAGTTTTCTATAATGGAGTACCTTAGTTTTCAGCTCCCGTTGGTACTAGAAAATAAATTTATTCTCATCAAGAGAAGATATTCTAGTTAACACTTCTGAGGAAGCATTTCCCCCTTGATAGATATAATCATCATGATCCACTTGGTGGGCATAAGTTGTCTTCATGTGTTATTTATTGAAATGCTTATCCAAATGGGACTTTGGATAATTCATCATTTTTGGATCTTCTCCAAGATTCAAAGTGATGATGATTTTTCCAAGTATACTTGCATGAGTGGAATTCTGTATTACTAGAGGTCCAAGGCTAAGGGGAAATTTAGGCCACCTTTCCTTTTGGATCCACTTAAATTTAGAAATACTGCATCAATAAATGTCTAGAAAGCTATCTCTTTTTGAACCATTCTATCAGGCACAATTCTAGGTAGCAAATGAACAATGTTGCTACCCCAAATTCTGATACAGGCAAAATATTCACCAACATGCCAATCTCCCACGGTGGAAATTAATGCTTTGGCTCTGGCTGAAAATGTGGGAGAATATTCCTTGAATATTTTTTATATATAGAACATATGAAATGATCACATATATTATAGATAAAAGGAATGAAATCATCCTCCCATAATTTTGAGCAATAAATGTGGACTGGGGGTCCAACCCTTGTCTAATTCCATCCCATGGTTAGGAAAGGGAACACTGCACATAAAAAATCCATCACATAGGAAGAAACATAGAATGTTGGTTTCCTCGATGCTGGAGTATTTTCATACTTCTCAATGGATTATTTCAATACGACCAACAAGATTTGAGCCCAATTAAAGTATTCCCCTGTAGTAATAATATGATGAGCAAGAGGCACCCATTCCACTTTGAAAAATGTACAATTTGGAAATCCATACAACCTCCATAACATTGCTGCTAACAAAGAGAAAGGTTCCCTAAACCAAGAGATAAGATATAGTTTGTCGGGTTTAGGTAAAAAGGAAGCATGATTATCCATCCATGACTTGAGCATTTATTTGAAGTTGAACATGGTTGTAGAGGATTCAAGGAATTGTTTGTTAAGAAATTGTTGGGGTTGATTTAGGGAAAAAATCTAGCAAAAAATTCTGGGCAAAAAGAGGCCAACTGGGTCTACGCTTGATCGTTAAATAAGCGGTATTAGGGTTTTGCATGGTCAATTTTCCATTTCACAGCATTTGTATAAGGCATGAAAGTGGGCCTGGATACTATGGCATGATGTTGAGACTTGATAATATTCACAAAACTGACTGATCATGTTGAATGTATGAAAAATCATCATTATCAAACATTTTGTAGATTCTGGACCAGTCAAGGTGATAGGTTTCAGACACTCGTCCATTAGTGGCAAATAAAATGCCATAGTTTGGGTCTATTCTTTTCTGCTCATTAAGGGCCATTTTAAATATGGTATTTCTCAATGTGGCTGATCGAAAACCAGGTAAATTCTGGTAAAATAAAAAATGAAGAAAATGAATTAATTTTAACCCAAACCAATTTTTTGAAATTGGACCAATTGAGGGTAAGAGATTCAAATAAATTACCAATAATTCTCTTGGGAGAGGTAAATCTGCTGACCTAGTAAGAATTTGCAGAAAAAATCTTTCGCCAAGGTAGAATTCACAAATTGGAAATGGTAAAATGACAATGATAATTCAAAATATTTAAACAACTCAATTCAATGGTGACAAGAATTTAGATAGTATATTTAGTGGGATATAAATGGTTAAAGATAGTATATTTAGTAGGATATAAATGGTTAAAGATTAAAGAGGGAAAGTACGAAAGGAAATTACGAAGGAAACTTTTCGACAATCTTATTCTTTGATTTTCGAAATCTGCAATTGGCATTGCAGGTTGTGGAACTGCAGAGTGAAAGCTTCTATCAAAAACCAATAATTGATTTCACAATCCACAATCCGTATTTGTGGTTTGCGGACTCACGACACTGATAAATTGAATTTTTCTGGTGAAAATATTTTCAACATCTGCAACCCGCATTGTAGGTTGCAGGTTGTAAAAAGATGAAAATTGTCACTGTGGGTTGCGGATTGTGGATAAATAAATTTCAAAACCTACAAAAAAAAGGACTTCCACTATCCTCTTTGAGGATTGTAGAATGCAGATTTCAAAATTAACATATTTGAAATAAAAATACTATTTTCTGCAATCCAAAAAGAAACAAGGCTTTGAAGTAAATTTTATTCAAACCAAAACATGAAAATACATAAGTAAGATAATAACCATAGAGATTACCTTCGTGATGAGTAAATGGGGTTCCCATTTTATCAGTTAAAATGGTATATGTAGTGCCAACAACAAATGGCGACTCATTGAGTGATGTAGTTATCTATGTACAAATAAATTTGAAAACTTGAAGAAAGACATGTCAACATGAAAAATATTTAAGTTTATAATCCAAGAGTGAGTTTATAAGAGTACAATCAGATCCATCAGAAACATTTTTACATGATTGTTATCTTCCCATATCAAGACACTTATAAATACACCCAACTGACAAAGAGAACTTAGAAGCAAAAGGGTATCCATGTGACCAATATGCAAGCAAAAGATGACAATTTATGATAAAACTTAGGAAAACCTTGATCTCTTTCAAGATCATCAAACCAACAATCACCTTGAGTTACTGATTATCTATTAGTGAATTTATTTCTCAACACAGACACACACACACACACACACACACATATAGAGAGAGAGAAACTACAACTTAATTGAAACAAGACCATTGTCCTCGTATGGTGCAACGCCATTCACAAATACTACCTAGAAACTGAACAAGATAGATCTGTAAGGAAACTCCTTGTCTCTTATATTTTACACTAAAAGAAATTACCATGGCTTGGTAACTATTAACAATAAAATTAACACCCTTGAGAGTGTTGGTCTGAAAACAATATTTTACTTCGCCTGCAACATGAAGATCATAGTTTTATGAACAATTGACCACTTCTTCCACAAAGTAAGAAATGTTTGAATAAAAGGTGGCTCTAAAGAGGCCAATTCTATGACCACTTAAGGGCCAAATCCCAGTTCCTATAACTCACACAGTGAAACATTCCTACTATGGGCATTAATTGTCCTAGAAATACTGAAAATCAAGTTGAAATGCCCAAAAACTAAGGAAAGTGGGTTTTGTGAAGGAAATAATCAAAGTCTTCAAAAATCCTAAATCCCACATTCATTATCAAAGATGGGATGGTCAAATCCCAATACTATAAATGCAAGGCATGTGAGGTGAATTAAGGAGGACAAATTAGAGAGCAAATGCATGTTGGAGGAATGAGATGATAGATAAGACCTTTCTTACACATCATAGTTTATTTGATCATTGGAATTGATGGAGAGGGGTATTTTAGAGAAAGGAAGAAATGGATTCACCCATTATTGGACTATAACCAATTTCCTCTCAGTTTAATATGATGCAATTCAAATTTCCTCAAAATATTGTGTTTCAATCCATGTTTGTTTCATGTATTTTTGCAACATTTAGTAGATAGATTTCATGTTTTTTTGAAGTTTTTTTTTAAAGAGCTAGAGGTAAGAAAATAGATATATTATACTAATGGATTCCTAAAGGCCATAGTGTCTGTAGAAAAAGGATCTTCACCAAACGACACACTGCAAGAGGTAACCTCCTCCCTCCNTAGAAAATTCCCTTCATTCAAATATACCAATAGAATGGAGACCATACTGGGGAGCTAAGGGATCCTTCTCTTGAAACTAGTTTTCTTGAGAATTTCCCCTTGGTTGGGTGTGTATTTCATTTTAAATCCTTTGATGTGTGCTTTTTTTTTGTCTTCAGAAGATTTAATTCAATTCTATAGGTCTAAACCAGCCTTAAACCATCCTTATTTTTTATTTTTTCCAAAAATTTGGGCCTATATCTACTTTTCCCCCAACTCTGTCTTGTTGACGCTTCTATAGAGAAGAGACAGAGAATCGACACTTTTTCACCTTCTAGATAGTCTATCAATGCCTTCTAACCTACTAGACATAGTGCTGATTCTTTTTAAGTGACCAGACAGACCGTCGATGGCACTCTGTTCATCTATAATAGAGGTGCGCCGACCAAAGTGTGAAGAAGTCACAAGTTCTTGATGTTTTGGCCACAAAATACTCATTTCTTATCCATTTTGAGTGATTTGTTTTGCTATGGAAATATTAAGAAACCATTTAATTTATTTTATAGCCTAATGGCATATATTGTGGTCAATTTGTGAGGATTTTGTGTGATTTGGAAGTTTTGTATGCATGCGAATGGAATTTGAAAAATTCATGGTTCCTGAAATTTTTTATGGTCAGATCTACAATTTTTGGTCATTTTAAATTATTTTTGTTGCTATAGATGTATTAGGAGTATTATTAGATAGGTTTTAAATAGTACTTACCTCTATTTCATCAAGATTTAATGGATTTCTTTGAATAATTTTGAAGATTTGCATGCATTTTGTTGAAATTTGAAAAAGGCATGATTATTGATTTTTGATGGTCATATCTGCTTTTTTTGGTCATTTTGATTCATTTTTTATAATATATATTTCTTATTAATTCTATAAAAGAGGTTTTAGACAAAATTTTCTTCCCTTTTATCAATTTTTAGAGAATTTTTTGAAGGATCATTAAGTTTGGTGTGCATTTTTGGCTTGAATTTGAAATTTGTGGAGATCACTGATTTTTGAATTTTTATTGAATTCTTTTGAAACTTTGTAGAAATTTGATTGACATCCTAAAACACTTTTTAAATCCTAATATGAACTTTTCAGATAATTTTTGAAGCATTTGGGGACATTTTCTCTCAATTTTGGAAGGCTTGGAAAACTCTTTTTAAGAAAAAACTAGGAAAACATCACTTTTAGGAGGAGGTTTTTTTTAGTATTATTCAAAGTTTCCCTTGAAAATAATTCTCAAATAATGACATGTTTTCTCCTAAGTCATTTATTTCAGTTTTGAATGTCTAAAAATTTGTCTAAATTGGTCATTTTTATCATACAGTGACATAAGGAAATTGTTGAAAAAATTAAAGAACTTGACATTGTTTCAATTTATAAATTCTTGTGACCATGAATTTTGAATCCACATAGAATTGATGACCTACCAAAAAAAATTGTAATCACCATTAAGACACTCTTCATACCATCATTTAATATCAAATTCACTAAAATTCACAAACTACAAACCTACCACTCAAGATTAGTTCAAACACAATGAGAGTATATTTTCGTCATTGTCAAGCTTCTTAAGATAAGTTGTGTTTGAGCCATGAGTATCCTCTTGACTTGCACTTTCGGCCAGAATTGTGAACGAGAAAGTGGGTCTCAAGTGTAATAGGAATCCTTTGAAATTTTGAAGCATTTTTTCGAGCCACAAGTATGCTCTTCACTTGTACTGTCGGGCGGTCCTGTGAACGTGAAAGTGGATATCAAGTGTAAATGCTGGTCATGGAAAAAAAAATTGAATTATATTCTTACATGTACTCATCAGTTTAAGAGAATTATTGGAAACAAGAAACAAACATTGAACACTCAAACATTTTTTTCTTTCTAATTAGTGATAATTGAATCCAACTTCTTGAACCCTTGATTGATAAATGAAAGTGATTTCAAGATTTTGAAAGTAATTTTGCAATACGCACATCTGAAGGATCTCAATGAACCTCTTACTCTCTCATAGTGTAGAAGTTCATTGAATGAAAAGATAATATTAAAAGCATCTGTGCATTGGTTTGGTTTAGTATCATAAGTCACAACACCATCAGTTTCACCACCACTCCTCAAAACTAATCGAATTACCTTTAAAATAAATGCTTAGTATAAAAACAACCAAGATTTTATATTTGATATCACCAACAAGTTTAGGCTAGGGATTTGGGTTAATATGGTGAATTAACACTCTAAAGCAACAAAAATTTGAAACTAGCATTGATTAATGAGAGTTAAATCCATTATTAGAAAAGAGTGCTAGCCATGAAAATGTTAGATTTTTATCATTTAGTTAATATGATATTAGGATATTATCTAAGAGAATAACATGCATAACAATAATCACAAGAGACAAGAGACACAAAGAGTTTTCCTCGTGGAAACCATAAAGGAGAAAACCCCACAAGTTCCTCATAGATAGAATGAGCACCAATAGAAAAAGTAAAACCCAAAGACACAAATATGATCTTTGACAGCTGTTATCTCTCTCACTTGTGTGGGATCCTCTTCTCTAATTAATGCGCTACAATTGAGTGAGTGTGTGTCTCAAATATAGAGGCTCATTCTTTGTTTATGATAGTTTTTGACTTGATAATTACTTACCAGGGCTGAATTATCTAGGAGAGTCTAATAACACTAGTACCCCTCAACTGTGGGGACTATTTCCTAGACTTACAAAGGAGGGTTAACCTCTATGACTTTACATGACTTGATTACATTAATGAATCTCCTGATAGGAACATCGGGGTAAAAATAAGTACAACATATAAAATATACAAGTGAATACATTTTGAATGTCATGTCCCCACCTCTCTACTCAGTGGAGAGGACGTGACTAACTGCTATGAATCTGGGAAGAATAAGCACGATAAACATAAGGTAAAAAAAACACATTGGAAATGAAACATACATAGATGCATAATTTGTTTAAACATAGAGTGGAAGCAAACATAATCATCTAATACATTTAGCGTGTTCATCATCTTATTTAAGCAATAAATACAATTGCAAAGACAGAATGGACAAGAGATACTTATCTTTAACAGAAGCTTGTCCAGTAACCAGCTATGTCGCTGCAACGTTCCACCCAACCATAAGCCCATGTTCTCATTAATCACTCAGCAACACTACCACCCTTGATCTGGGCATGATTCCACAAGGAATAAGGGGAACACTAGCAAGCTCACATGTAGCCTAGGGTACACAAAACTCAGCCAAGCCAACACAGTTGGGTTTATCAAGATGACAGGGAGCTAGAAAGGTTGGTTGCTAAGGTAGTGAGCTCAATCCAAGAGTTATGGACACCTACACCATAACTAGTATGAATTCTAAAATATCCACACACACCCAACACAAGGAAGCATACCCTTCTCTGCGAAAAATTCCCTTGGGATATGCCTTCCCTTCCAATTCTACTCAGTGGGTGTAAAGAATAAATCCATCCCTCTAGCTCTATATGTGAGGCTCCTGTACACACCATGTTTTCCAAGCAAGATTAGACCCCATTTCCACACCCAAAGACAATTCAAAGGCCAAAAAATGGTGTGCACATAGCAACAACAGTTCTGGAATTAATGAAAAGCACCAGAGAGACCAAAATCTGGTATGGAAACTAGGTAGAAACAAATCAGGTTGAGCAACTCGAATTCCAGAGTCATTTATGGCCCTAACGTGGCCAAAATGACTTCAACAGCACCCAAAATTCATGGCTTTGTTCTCCCACTCATTGGGAAACACTAAAAAAAAAAATTCCCCACCATTGGCATGTGGAAATAGCACCAAAATGCCCAGCAAAGATCCCATCCAATAGAAGTTAACAAAAACACTTCACAACCATGGTAAAAACACATGAAACTACAAAAATGTGAATGGAAAATTCATCGACAACTCCAAAAACGTGAGGAAAACCAACCCAATCCCTGGAAATACAAAAAGGACCTCCCCTCCATGGGAAAATGAAGCCAACAACTAAAACAGTGGGATGAAAACACACATAGGAAGTTCTGGATGCCTGAGAGAGCTCGCGTGAAGCAAAAATGGGTGAGGAAAACATGCCAATGTGAAAGCATGGTAGAATGGCCTACATTTTGGGTCTTTGCTTGCCTAAGGATTCAAAACACGTTTTCCAAAAAATGATGACTTCTCCAATTCGAATTTGGGTTTTCATACCTTGCCCATCCCTTGCAATAACCAACCCAACCAATTTCTGGCACTAATAAATGATTGGGTGAATGAGACAAGAAAGGTAGTTTACAGTTTGATGGGTTCTCCCTCTGACATTTGGATTTTACCCATTGGCCCCAAAGGTTTGAATATCCCCCTCCACCTTATCCTTAGGAAATCATGCCCCTTCTCATTATTGTTCCATTGACATAGCTGGTTGAGGGTTTTTAATTAATTGCATATTTACAAGATGATTTAAAATCGCAACGTGCCTGGCTAGCACAAAATACCATCGACACCGGTTTAATCGTCGAAACATAAAACAATAATCCATGGTGGGGATTTTTCCTGTAGCTCCACACCATGATTAATTACAATTGTACATCATATACATTCCATGCAAACGGGGTCAAAACCAGGGTGTTACACCGAAGTTACAAATACATCAACAGAAAACACTTCTAACATGAGCGTTAAGCACAAGGTCAATATGAATTAGTAAGGGTGGTACCCCCCCTCTCGCTTCTTTGGTGTGATATGAGAACATTACAGTGTCTCAGTTAAGGTACGATTCCTCAGGGTGACATCACTTTTCTAAGATAGCAATTCTATGTGAGTTATCATGGACTAATGCCTGTCCTACTCAGTCACTGATTGCGAAGTAGTAACCATAGCTTCTTGTCCTAGGGAATCACACTGGTTGTTGTGAGTGGGGGACACTTGCAATACATAAGACAAACACAAGGTTGTTTTAGCTCCTTGGGAAGGTGAGTATCCTAGAGCTAACACTTGGACCCCTCACGATTGAATAAAAATGTAAATTTTTCTCATAGCTTCACCATTTAGTAATTCTTGGTACTTAATGTCCCTCAAGGGATACTAGTTTTGGAAGGCCCTCTAAAAATCCAACTTTCCACTAAACCTCAGTTTTTGGAAAGAAGCTTGATTGTTGCTTCCTTAGGGACTTTTTTAGTGGTGTAGACTCTTTGATTTCTGTTGATTCTATATGCCTTTAGGATTAATGTTTGACTGTATTTTTATATACTCTAATAAAAAATCCTTTTATTAAACTTTAGAGTGATTAATCTCGTGATCGACCTGTCAAGTTGGAAGTGAGGAAAATTACCCCAGTTTGAGGGCCCCACTACATTGTGGAGGAATATACATGAACCACATTGTTGTGAATTTGAAACTGAACTACTTATAAACCCAATCAAATATTACTAGACAAGAACAACGTCAAATCAATTCTAAAAATTTGTCACATTGTTGGCGAATCCCACCAACAAAGCTTCATCGATAGGGGTTCCCACTATCAACACCTTGCAGTGCAATCTCCTTGAGCACCATCCTAGAAGGTCTTACCCTGCCTAGCAATGTCTGCGGAGTAGATGAGGTTTCACCTTAGGTGTTCAAGGGAGAGCTGTCAGAACCGAGATTTCGATAGTGGGGAAGGAGGATATGGGGATTCGATGGAGGGAGATCATAATTTATTCAATATCATACAGTACCAAAATATTGCAGCATTATTCCAGGGACATCATAGCACATCAAGCATAAATTACAACAACTTAAAACCAATAGATCTCATTGATATAGAAGGAAGAAACTGAATCACATCTATAACATGTCATTTTAACAAACCAGAGTCAACATTGCAACAGATATATAACAATAGAAAAGAATTGATCCATACGCATCGTATCATATACTAATCTTGTGCAAATACACCACATTACATAATCCTTCTCCAAAATTGGAGACTGCATACATCATAAAGAAGCCCAGATAAAATCATAGTCAAGACAGGAAAGTCTCCATAAAATAGATCACACCATATCGTATCCCTTACAATCATGCACCCAATACAATTGTTCACAACTGCTCTCTTATGACTCTTCCTATTGCCCCAAAATAGATCTATACATAGGCTTATGCCTTAAATACATCAAGGGTCCACTAATAAATGACATCTAACTGCTACTGCCCTATTGCAACAAAAATTGGTCAAAATATACATAAAATATTTAAAAACACTTATTTTCCTACTTATTGCACCAATCTGCCCTTGCGCAGTACTGTGTGAGCTTGTGCAGTTGCCGCGATGCTACACAACTCACTTGCTCCAAACCCCTTGCCAACAGGCCCCCAACATAGTTTTGTGGCTCGCCCTTGAGCCATGTCAAATCGATAGGGTGTGTGCCAAATTCTTGTCGTTAAAATCTTCAAACTGCTGCGTAACTTCACAGGCCTACGGCTGGACTTTACTGGCGATACTCTGACAATTATTCAAAGTTTATCGGATGGGGTGTTCCTCACTATCCTTGTTGTCGACCATTTTTTGATTCTCTTGAATGACCTGAAGCGTGGAAACGGACTTAATAGCCAATTGGCCACTGATTTCTTGGAATTCATCAAACTGCTCCCAATGCTTTTGCTGGTGTTCTTGTGCATGGGAAGATCACTGCTGTAGATCCTTCATCTTTGCGTCCCAGGTGATATGCACCATCAGTGGCATGGCCGTCAGTGACATCTTCAAGATTGTCAACTGACCCTCTACCTCTTACACCTACGCAGTCAGCTAATCAAGTTGCTCATCCTGAACAATACTTTGCCAAAACTGTGTGGTTTCCTCCATAGTAGTTTTAGCCTCTTTCTCCATAGTGCCGAACTGAGTGTAAATTTCTTCAATGGAGGTCTTGCACTCCGCAACCTGCTCTGGTGGCATTGTGGGTTGTAGCTGGGCCTGGAGCAGAAAGTTAGTGTCCTAAAGTTGAACCCAATTCTGCCCCAATCGCTTGGCCTTTTCAATTGGGGTGATCACTAAGGTGTTGTCAAACATGTTTTAGCAAGCATCAAAAATAGCCTTCTCAACTTCATTGCACCTTGCACACAGCTGCGCTTGTTCAACAATTAGGCGGTCTTGCACCTTCTTGAGGTCGGTAATATCTTTGGTAGCCTTCCGCTGTAACTTAGCCTATGTATCCTTCAGTTGGTTGATTTCTCATAAATTCTCTTCTGCTAACTGCACACAGACCTGGTGCAACTCCTCTACTTCCTTCTGCATATTCGTAGCAGTATTCCTGGCCTGAACATAGCCCTCAGTCAACTTTGTTTTCCTTGCCGCCAATTTCAATGCGGCACCATGCTACAACTCAACCAATGCTAGAGCTGACCATTTGTTCAGATCCAACATCACACTCTGGATCGGGTGCAGCTGCTAGTGCACTTCTTCATTGCCAGTGTCGATCCCAGTCAGGAAAACTTACACGTTCCTAGCATGGGGCTCAGTGCTGATTGATGGGATATCCTATAGAAAAGGTATTACCAATGGTTTCTTGGAAACAATATCAAAAATGGACTCTAATCTACTTCTTACCACACTAAATTCTTCATGGTTGGATTCATGGATCTCGGAAGTGGCAACCACAGATGAATCTGCGATGGTGTTGATAAGCTGTTGCAGCTGGTCTTCCATCCCCATTTTGGTACCACTGTCGGCCTCATAATTCTTCCACCACTTAGTGTGTGTCTCCTCCCACATCCATTGTGCTATATCTTCAGGATCCATTGATGACTCATTATCAGAGTCATGGGTGCTCAATTCCGGCAGGGTAGGGTCTTCAAGGACCTATGGGGGTAGCTCCTTATCTAGCTCCTCTTGACTCACTAGGACACTCTAGTCCCCCTGCCAATCTTGCACAGTATCATCTAGCTCTTATGTGGTGACCTTATAAGGAAATGGTAGCCACTATAGATTAAGATCCTACATGGCCTGAATATGAATGGAGTGGGGTCCAATAGCAACTCAAAGGATCCACTGATACTTGGCTGCGGTGTAGGGAGAAACTCTAGGAACAACAACAACAACAGACTGCAATGCTTCCCAATAGATCCAGAAATGATTGGCACAGTTCATTTGGCGACTGGGCACTTTGACCCACCATAGTTTCTGATAGCAGGCACCATGACAAACCTTGACTGCCTCAACCGCCATTGTTTGGTAGTCCTCTAGTTCCATCCAAGCAACAAGAGCGATGAGAATCAAAATCCAACTATAAGAAAAAGGTCGCTCGGTCTGAGTAGCAATTACATCTTCAAGCAATTGATTCAACAAAAATAAAGACAAATTCATTTGTACCCCCTCGACACATTTCTGGGCACTGGTAACAGTCCTCTAATTGCATTGGACTGGGCCATTGCAATGAACAACCTTGCTGGCCAAAATTCTTGCGCCAATGTGCACCGTCTATGAATTGAAACTTTCAATGCAATAAGCACGACCATCCTATTGTAACCCGAAGCACTCCTTTAGCTTCTTCACAAGTCTCTTATCTATATCCCTTCCATGAATATATTGCGCTGGGTCCTCCCCATCCTTAGGCAAACTAGTAATACTTGCAATCAAGTCGACGGTTACAGGGATCAGCATATTAAGCCAAATTTTCCCTCCTTGGAAACATGCCAACAATTGCTTCACACATGCATGTGCTTCATTCAAACGGCCAAAATGGGGAATATTGATGAGCCCCAACAACCCAGACTTCTCTAATCCACTGGCCCATGGTTTCAGAATTCATTGAATGGGACCACTAGGCGTCATATGGAGAGATTCATATGGCTCGTCCTAGACATCTTTAAGAAAAAGTAGGTCATGATCATCAAACTTGAGCCTAATCAACGCAGGGATGATGTCGATTGAGTATGTCATCCCTTCCAGCAATGATGGAAACTTGGGCGGGTACTTTTGATTCTTCGATGGCTATCGTGGCTTAGATCTTGGACACGTAGGAGTGATGTAACCCAAAATATCATTTACCGAGACACCCTGAGGTGCCGTGGACTCAATAGATCCTGAGCTCGATGACCTGGTTTGTGCAGTTCCTTCTCCACGCACCTTTGCAGACATTCGAGTTTGCCTCTTCTCTGGTGGCATAGGACTGGGTCTCTGCATCTGCCGCTTCCACTTTGGAATGGACGATGAACCCACTGGCATACTCATGAATTATGCTTTCACAGTCGTGGGCCAAACAGGGGACTTGTATTCACTCAAAATTTCAATAGCGTCAAGGCCGCTCAACATCCCTTACCCCTCAAAGCCTAAACTAATGCTCAACAGCTCAAACTACACTTCTCTCAACACTCTGCTCAATACTCTGCACAGAATTCACCTTCTACTTCTACTCTTCGCAACTGAACAATGCCTATCCAATGCATCCCGCGCGGTGTTTTATAGCCACTTCCAATTCCAAATCCATCATTACAAAATATAACTTCATCATTATTTCCAAATCGGGTAGTAATGACGCCAAATCCACCAACGATCTTATGCTTCTAATGGTCAGATCATCCATTAATGTGGGTCACTTCAACAAGTGCCTCCAGCCAACTGGTTTAACTACCTACATTTATTACTTGATTTGACCACCCCACATCCTGACAACTGTCACAAAGGGTCAACCGATTATCGTTGCCAATTGTAACCTTGCGCAGCCTCTCCCTCAGGTCTCGCCTTGCACTGCTAAACTAAAATTCTCATCATCAATTTTTTTTTTCAATACTTCAGGTGGTGCGCATCACCAGCCCCATTCTATAGGGATTCAAGCAACTCCTGTTGATGAGTTTCGACAACATTGTGCCATCTAACTGTTGTAGCAGAACTGCACCACCAGATGTAATGCACTGAACAATATAGGGACCTAACTAGTGCGTTTGTAACTTACCTGGATGCTTGATAAACTTATTGTCATATAATAGCACCAAATCATTTGTTGCAAACTATTTATGCTTAACATGGTGATCATGCCATGCCTTCTGTCGATCCTTCACAACCTGCTGGTGGAAGCCTATGATGAAACGATCTTCTTCAAGTTGAATCAACTACACAACATGTTCTTCTAATGTCGTTGCATCATCCATACCTGTCACCGCGTCAATGCACAAGCTGGGAACAATATACTCCATAGGCATGACTGCCTCTTTCCCATAAACCAACTTAAATGGTGTCTGAACTATTAGCCATTTGCAAGTAGTGCGATAGGCCCATAAAACTGCATGAAATTTTAAGTCCCAGTCATCACAGTTAACGTTACATACCTTGGTCAGCGCTGTCTCCAAATCTTTGTTGAAAGCCTCCACGGTACCATTTTCCTATGGATAGTAGGGTGTACTCTTCTTATGTTGAATATGGAGTTCTTCAGTTAGTGCTTTTACTGTCTGGTTGACAAAGTGACTTCCTTGGTCACTCATCAGAATTATAGGACACCCAAATCACGTCATAATGTTCTCAAAAATAAACCGAGCTGCTATTGTAGTGGTACAATCAACGACAGGTGCAGCTTCCACCCACCGAGTCAAGTAGTTAGTTGCAGTAATAATATAGCGGGTTCCAGTGCACTTACCTAGCAGATTGATAGGACCCACAAAGTTGATAGCCCATTTATCGAATGGTTGCAGAGTCACCTGCGGCACTAGCAATGTCTCATCCCTCTACGATTGTTTACCAACCCGTTGGCAGACATCACAGCTCCTTGCATAGTCTGCAGCATCATTATGCAACATGGGCCACCATAGCCCAGCATGCAACACTTTTCGTGTAGTAGCGCGGCCTCCATAATGACCTCCTACGATTCTGGCATGTGCTTCCTTTAGAATGGGACCCTGCTCATGTGGTAAGACACATCATCACAATATTTCATCTAGTCCAATTTTATATAGTTGTCCAGTAATTAGTTGAAAATTGGAGGATTTTATGACTAGCTACTTCTTTTGGCTAATAGACATGTCTGCTGGGGTGACACTAATAGACAAAAACTGAACAATTGGTGCATAGTGATCATCTGTGACTTCAACTTGAAAAAATTGTGCATCTGGAAAGCCATCGTCAATATTGGCTGGTTCTTCACCATTCTCAACATGTGACAGATGATCCAGGCCAGAATTCAATCATCCTAGATTTACCACTATTTCAAAATCAAACTCTTGGAACAAAAGAAACCACGTACAGATTATTCCCCCCAACACAGGCTTATTGACTAGGTATTGCAAAGAAAAATGATCAGTGAACATCTTGAAGTGTCCACCCAACAAATAGTGCTTGAACTTTTGCATATCATAAACCATTGCCAGGCCTTCCTTTTCAGTTGTGGTATAATTTTGTTCGACAAATGATAAATTTATACTAGCATATGATATTGGATTATCCAAGTCACCTTCACCTAGCTGTGTAAGAACAACCCCTAGCGCAGTAAAAGAAGCATCAACATGCAAATGGAATTCTTTATTCCAACTAGGGAAAACTAGTATTGGTGCAGAGGCCATATTGGCCTTCAGGGTGTCGAAGCTTCCTTGACATTCCAGAGTCCATTCAAACGCAGCGTCTTTCTTTAACAACTTTTCCATGGGCGCAGTAATTGCAACATATCCTTTGATAAACTTGCGATAGTAGCCCGTTGGAAGTGGTAAACTGAGGATCAATGCATCTTTACATTCGTTGGTGGTGGTAAACTAAGGATCAACACAATCTTCACTGGATCAACCAATAGACCTTCTTTACATACAATGTTCCCAAGTAGTATGCCAAAGTTTGCACAAAAAACACATTTTTTGGAATTCAATGCAATCTGATGCTGCCTACATCGTTCTAGCATGAATTGCAGATTGTCCAGATGGTCCTTAACCAGGCTATAGATGGTCCAGTCATCCATATATATCTGCATGAATTTCTAAATAAAATATTTAAATACAGAAACAACTACACGGGAGAATACAGTAGGTGCATTATTTAGCCCAAATGGCACGATGGTATATTGGAAACAACCCCACTCAATGACAAATGTGGTCGTATGGCGATCCTCCTTTGTAATCCGGATCTAGTGGTATCCCAAAAAGCCATCTGTGAATGAATATACCTCCTAGCCACCTACGCCTTCCAGGACTTCATCTGTAAAAGGGGTTAGGAACGAATCATGCACACATGCATCATTTCACTTTCTCAGATTGACACAAATGTGGATTTCACCAGTCTTCTTATCTTGGACCACCATTGGGCTTATCCACTCTGATTCTTCTACAGGTTCAATGATCCTAGCATCGAGCATCCTATTGATCTCATCTTTCACGCGATCCTTATATCACAAGTTCAATCTATACGGCCTCTGGCATATCGATTTTGCATCTGGCTTGAGTGGAATCTTCATTTCCCCTAAATCGCCGAGTATCCCCTTCATTTCTAAGAATTGCATTGGAAAAAGGTCTTGGAATTCATGTAGTAGATCTGTGACTTTGGCCATCATTTCTTCACCCCAATAGTCTCCGACATTAGAAAATTTTGGATTTTCTACTGACCCAATGTTAACTTTTTGGATCCTCAACGGCTAGTTTATCGAGTCCGTCAGTATGTCGGGAGCTACAACACCACAACTTCCTTTAGAATCTGGAATATTAACATTCCATAGCTCGTCATCATCTTCAGGTTCCTTAGACAAGTTGTAGGATGTCGTCATGGATTGGATAGAGAAATGCGCAAGAGGATCAACAGGGTATGCAACAAGGATGATATTCAGCACTACGTCATG
Organism: Pseudotsuga menziesii; assembly: GCA_001517045.1. Taxonomy (NCBI): domain Eukaryota; kingdom Viridiplantae; phylum Streptophyta; class Pinopsida; order Pinales; family Pinaceae; genus Pseudotsuga; species Pseudotsuga menziesii. Next base: position 1,241,849 of record LPNX010945961.1, read on the forward strand.
GATAATGTGTAAAGTGTTACATACATCGCGGTTGGAACTCTGGAAGCTAAATGTTTGCACAAAGCAAACTGACAACTCCTCCCAAGTGGTAATGGTTCTGCGCAATTCTGCTACCACATACCAGGACCTTGGCATCTCTTCTAGAGTGTGAACAAAAGCGTGAACCCACTCATCCTTTGGTCATGATTTCCATAACGTTTGACATTCAATCAAATTATGGGTGGGGTCATTTTGTCCATCATATCTCCCAGCATGATAGACCTCTATATCGCCAAAGTAGACCATCATCAACCTGCGGCATTGCTCCCAGTCATGGATCATCTGCTTGTGTGTCACCCACCATTGAGCTAAAGTAGCCTTCAGTGCTACATCAAGAGCCAATATCCATTGCGGTTCAAACACATTTTCTTCAAATTCTTGGAAGAATTCAGATAGTCTCAGCAGTCCTTCGGAAATGGGTAACTCAACAGTCTCAGTCGCAACATCTCAGAGAAACTATGTAATCAATACGCAGTTTTTGAATGATACCTCATGCAACCGATCCTGCTAATTTTCTAGAGCATCATCAGAGTTGGAGGAAGCAGAACTTGCGCCGTGCCATCCAAGTTCTCCATTGACAGTAGGGTGGATATAGTCCTCTCGACTTCCTCCTTTATGGGTTCGATATATCACCATCCTTCCTAAGGGTCCATAGGAACAATGACCCTCATATCCTATTTTTCAAATGTCATAACACTTTTTTTGAAGTTGATAACCACCATGCTGTCATTATCCCATCCAATTCCTAGCAGTGCAGGATAAGAACCACCATCTCCTACAACTTCTATTACGTCGAAGTCAGCACATGTTTTCATACCTTCAATGTCAACAACCAAGTTTGAAACACGACCAATGGTTTGAACCTTCTCCTGGTTTGCTAAACGTAGTTGCACCGACGACCATCCCAACATTGGCTTCCCCATCAATTGTTAGGTTTTCTTTGTTAGGATGTTTACATCTGACCTACGGTCCAAAATGACTGAGTCAACCTCATAATCCCCAATATGGACATTCATCCTCATCTCCTTGTTGGTGTTCCTTTGTTGCAAGGAATTCACAGCGGAATCCTTCATTGTCTTATCCGGGAGTTGTAACAATACCTTGAGCTCGACAAGGGCATCCGAGTCCCTCGCCAGTGATAGATAGCTCTCAAATAGCTTGTGCAGGATAACATACTACCACGATGGTCCCGGCTCCACAGATGGATCGAAAGAAAATGGCATATCAACAATTGGTAACTTACCTGGGTTTCTTCTGATTTCGTTCTTTGCGTCAAAGAAGGTATCTTTCTCTGTCGTAATATCAAATGAAAACTTCTTCTTACCAGTGAGCCGAACTTGTAGCCATGGTCCATCATCTCCAGTTGTCACACAAACATGAGTGACCATCCCAGCATCAACATCCTTCATCCATGGCTCGGCCTGAATAGTGGAAACTATCGATCCCTGGTTCAAAGGCGGGTTCTGATTCAATGGTTGATTCATCGGTTAGTTCTACGTTTGAGGTGGGTTCTGAGTCTAAGTCTGTGATGGGACCTGGTTCTATATTATTGTTTGGTTCTATACTTGGAATGCTGGATGATTCTAATTCTGCGCATTCTGTAATTGGGGAATTTGTTGTGCCTACCATTTTGCAATCAACTGAGGGAAAATTTCAACATTATGATCACTGGCTGCATAGTATGTGCATTGCACATGAGGCCACTCTCTCTGGTAATGCCCTAATACCCAACATGTATATCACTGTACTGATTCACGACCTCATCCTCCCCCACAACCGAATCCTCTTCCTTGACCTCTGAACTCTCTGTGGAATCCTCCTCTGGCTCCTCCTTGCTGAAAATGTGGTTGGGCCATTTGTTTCTATGATGGGTTAGGTTGCTACTGAACATATTGCTCAGCTTAAACAGATTGTGACTGATTATACTGGAGTCGCGGTGCTTGGATATACTGTGGTTGTACCACCATCTGTGGCTGTGGTGAGAAATGCGGTCGCACCATAAATTGTTGCCATGGCTGCGTAGGGACAAAATGAAATGGAGGTGATGGCATATATGGTACCTGTGCTGCTGGTTGTACTACTTGTGGCTATGATTGTGCTACCTGGGGGTCCTCTCCTTTTACAAAGTATGAATCATACGTTCTTTCCTGAAGAAAATCATAAGAATGGCATTTTTTGTCATCATGTCCAACTGATTGACAAAATGTATAGTACAAACTTTTTGCCTTGGTAACCATATTCTGCATATAATCACAGTTCTCATGTTGATGCCCATAGACCTGGAAGATGCGACACCATTGTGCACCAGCACCACTCAATGGGCTTGGGGCTCCTGACAGCAAATAGTTCTGAAATGTCAGACAAGTATCCTTGGTATGTCAACTTGCATGGCAATGGGTGCACCAAAGATCATCACGATCCTCCTTAGCCTTTTTGATGTCTTGCAATTGTAGCATTAAATTGGCCAACCGTGCCTGAATTTGATTCATTCCAATAGCGGTTTCCCCTACTGACGATGCCTCAAATTTCATCGCGGTCTCCAAAGCCTCGCTCTACATCGCAATATTTTGCTGCATTAGTGGTTTTCGAATATGAGGGACAAGCACTGTGATAAACCATTCTTTATGTTGAACATCACTCATCTGAAAAATGACTCGAGCCATTAATGTCTTAAATCACTGATCAAAATCCCAAATTGTTTCATTGGGGAATTGTTTGGTTTCTTTTAGTTCAGTAATGTACTGAGCTTCATATTTCGGTTTCTTAAATTCCTCAAATAGTCCTGTTTTGATCTCATGCAGTGTTTTTGTAGTACCTCCCTGAGGCACCTGTGTGAATATCATAAACCATTTGAATGCGTGGCCCCTCAGAATAGTGGTTAGCTGACTTTTCTTGACATCATCATCAATAGTTTGTCGAGAAATCTAGATAGATTCATATAAGAACCAGTACTGCTTCGGATCCTCGGTGCCATTTCCATTGAATATTGGCAATTTCATTTTGTCTCCCGCCATTCTGGACCTTCTTCCTCCTGCTGGTGCCCTATTACTAGACTGTTGTTGACACATCGGGCAAGTAGATGTAGAATGCATATTCCTTCCTTGTGGTGGAGTAGTGTGTAGAGGATTAGACATGTTACTACTGGGGTTCGATCTTGTCATTCTTCTGGGTGTAGCCTGGGCCTGTATGTCCTCATCGTCACAAAAAGGTCGCTTCGTCGCGTGTGGTTGTTCTTCATGGTATCGCACTTTGACTTCCGCAGGACGTTCTCCCATCCTTTGCCTCTTTTCTCAAAACCTTGCTCGTCCCCTTGTACAACCACTTTTTTCTTCGATGACCTTTACATTCTCACCAGAACTCATGCCCATCTACCCCTTATTCCCTTATGCATTTCCCCCATTTCCGTCATGGTGCCTAAATCGCCCACACACTAGAGTTCCACTACTCTTGGTCCATTTTTAGGATACCCTTTTCATAGACTAGTTGCTTAATTGACAGTTGTAGCAAAAATAGGAACCTTCCATGAGGTCAACTGAAAAACTCCCTTTCCTCATCGTTGAAATATTTATTAGTATCAACAACAAAATCAGTGATGTATCCTTCCAAGATACTATCCAACCATACCTCGACTACCCGCGATGCCTTATTGCTGGTTTCTTGCAGCACCTGGATTAATTCTGGGGTCCAGGATGTCATCTCTCCTCCTTGAAAGTTTGTTTTCTGCTTAGAAAAATTTGCCAACAATTCATGCAAGAGCACAATGAATTCACAAAAGAACCATTCATGAGGACCATCGTGGATATATCTATCCAACCGGTGGCCTGTCAACACCTTAGGATTCTGATTTTCGGTTTCAGCAAACTCCTGCAACTTCAGATCAAACCATCCCTTGATCTCTAATCGAGTCAGATGCCAGAACATATCCCCCTCCTATTTGCAACTCGGTCCCAGCAATGGAACCATTTTTTGGTGAAGCCCAAGAACAAAGCTTCGTTGATAGGGGTTCCCACTCTGTTGACGCCCTATAGTGCAATCTCCCTGAGCACCAACCTAGATAGGTTTTACCCTGCCCAGCAATGTCTATGGAGCAGATGAGGTCTCACTCAAGGTGTTCAAGAGAGAGCTGTCAAAACCAAGTTTCCGACAGCAGGAAAGGAGGATATGGGGATCCGACAGAGGGAGATCATAATTTATTCAATCTCATACAGTATCAAAATATCGCAGCATTATTCTAGGGACATTATAGCGCATCAATCATAAATTACAACAACTTAAAACCAACAGATTGCATTGATATAGTAGGAAGAAACTAAATCACATCTATAACATGTCCTTTTAACAAACCAGAGTTGTAGCATCGCAACAGATCTATAACAATAGACAAGAATTGAGTCATATGCATCACATCATATATTAATCTTGCACAAATATGCCACATTACATGATCCTTCTCCAAAACCGGAGACTGCATACATCAGAAAGAATCCCAGATAAAATCATAGTCAAGACAGGAAAGTCTCCATAAAATAGATCGCACTAGATCTTATCCCTTACAATCGTGCATGCAATACAATTGTTCACAACTGCTCTCCTATGACTCTTCCTATTGCCCCAATATATATATATATATATATAAGATTATGCCTTTACATCAAAGGTCCACTAATAACTGACATCTAACTGCTACTGACCTATTACAACAAAACATAGTCAAAATATACATAAAATATTCAAAAATGATTATTTTCCCTCTTATCGTGCCAGTCTACCCTTGCACGGTACCGCGTGAGCTTGCGCAGCTGCCGCGATGTTGTGCAACTCACTCGCTCCAAACCCCTTGCCAACACACATAATGGATGAAACATATATAGAATTGACGACATTACTTTAGTTGAGATTGAAAAAATAGAATATCACACATTTTCTCACATAAATCCACCCTTAGCATATCCTTTAAACTCAATCATACTTATGGAAAGTGATTCACTAGTTAGTCTTTTTGAAATTTAGGATAGTATGCAAAACATTACACTTGACCTTTTGGCTTCGTCAGGAGTTGAAGGAACCATATCAATGTAGCCTCAAATGGTTGTGGGAGTTTATCAAAATCATCTTGGAACACACAATAGTTTTCTAAGTTCTACTTATGGGGGAAACACTTTATCATGGAATGTTAATATTCCTGGTGGAAATAATGCATCCTAGAACAAAAATACCAATTGGAATCATCCTTCACTAATGGGAGGAAACACCCCAGAGGGTTATCCTCTAATTTATCCTATCACAATGCCCAGAGGAAATCCAACTATCGACCCCATTCCACAATGGATTTGTCATGTTTCAGAAAGCAACCAATATTTTTGGATCCAACCTCTGAAAGGAGGAAACATAACTTGGAATTCCAATCAAAACCAAGGACAAAATCAATGGAATGGTCAGGTTCTGGTAAGTAACCAATATTCTTGGGAACCAACTCCATCAGGAGGAAATATACAAAGTGGTTAGGTGTTAGGAAGTAACCATTCATCTTCGTACCTAACTCCATCAAGAGATAATCCACCCATTAATCATGTTACGAGAAGTACCCAATCTTCTTAGGGGAAACCTTTGCAAGGGGGAAACCTACCTTGGAATACTATTGAAATACAGGGACCACCTAACTAGTGTGGTCATATTCTAGGAAATAAACATTCTCACAAGATTCTAACCCCACAAGAGGGAAATCCACCCATTCGTCAATGGTGTGGTCAAATACCTGGAAATATCCAATCTCCCCCGAGTCTAACCTCGCAAGGGGGAAATCCAGCCATGAAACCCATTCCACAATGGAGTGGTGAGGTTCCATAAAGTAACCAATCTTTTGGAACCATCTTGTGATACCCATGTTTGATCCATCTAGGCTGCCACATGGAACTCATGCCAATGGTATGATTGTTTTCGTTAACAACCTTGAGTAGATCACCCAACAAATCCTACAAATGTTTGTTCAAACCTCAGAACCTACAGGTGGTCGGGATATGAAAGAACATGCTAAGCCCTACCCAAATTTTAAAATACTCATATTTAAATCCATGGAACTTAGGGGGAAGAAGAAGAATTACAAGGGTAAGCACAGTGTTAATCCTTCCCAAAATATTGAAAAAACTCATAATTCAATCCATGGAACTTAGAGGAAATAAAAAGAAATACAAGAGTAAGCAGAATGCTAACTTTGGGAAAGAAGATGCACTGATTCCAACTCAAGAAAGTGGGAAATTTTTTTGTTGTTGCATTGATGCAACCATTTCTATAGCAGCATCATCAAATGGTTTCTACAATGTTGGTACATTTTCCAGGAGGAAACCAATCGAAACCCTCGCAAGAGGGAAATGATCCCAATGCCAATGTCTTCATATATGATCATGAGGTGAACATTAAAAATATATACCATTCTTATGATGTCCCTCATATTACATTGAATCAATCAGAATCAGAGTAAAGTGGTTCTCTCACCATTGAGAAACCAACCATATACATAGTACCACACCCCCCCAAAGGTGATTTATGTAGAAAAATGCATAATCCTAATGCACGAGCTTCTCATAATGAAAATGTTGTTGAGGAAATATCTCAAGTACCATGTGACATGTCCACCATGAAGGCATTGCAATATTGTCCTGCACAATGAAAGGAACTATTGTCTTCAACTAGAGTTGTTAATCCATCTAATGTGACATTGATCACGTTAGACTTAGACCAATCAACCTGTAGGATTCCTTCCACAGTTTATTTTTAGATTAAAGTAACTTCTCATGGAAAAATTATCTTTCAAACCATAGTTAATGAAGGGGCCTCAACTTGTGTCATGTCATTTAAATGTTGTCAAGAATTAGGATCACCCACTTTAGTTCAATCCCATATTGTGCGAAAATTATTTGATGGACATTCGTTCTCTCCTCACGAACTCATTGTATCCTTCCTTATTGAATGGGGTGGAAAAATAATCACAATGGATGTTGAGGTATTAGATGCAGCTATAGATTACAATTTTCTATTAGGACGTAGTTGGATACACATGATGATAGCTAGAGTGTCTTCAGAGTCCCGAGTGATTTGGTTCCCTCATTAGGGGAATATTGTCATGATCGACCAATTAGATCACTGCATGCTTGAAACTACTACCCAATTGATTGTTCATTTCATTAGGGATTCTCTAAAGGAATTTCAAGACATTAGGGTAGGATCGTTAAAAAATGATTCCCTCATGGGAAAATTTATGATCCCACAACCCTTATCTATTATAGAAGTGTCATACCAAGCTATTCAAATGGATTTGACAGATTTGGATCAAAATATCCCCTTAATGGAGGAATATGATCTAGTTACTTGGGCCATTTTGGATGTGAGATCTCCCAGCTCACTTGATTTCTTGGAAATAATTTTATTATTAGATAAAGCAATCCTTGAAGTCATAAACATTTGGTTGCACCCACCTAAGGACATATTTTGTTGGGCCACTGAGAGCATGATTGGTTTAAATCCACCCAATTATAGGAGCATCCTTTGTATGTTCCTCGATCTTATCAGGTATATTTGGAAGCATGCATATAGGTTTAGGTTATCCCTCTATGAAGATGCATTTTAACCTTTTGCATTCCAAAATTTCCATAGGGTCGAACATGTTGGAAATTGGTGGGTTATCCCATCATAACTATATTCTCCACCATTTCGATAGAAGAACCTACCAAACATGGGACACCCTAGTCAGCACCCCATTGCCATTTTGGTTCCCATGCTAAGTTATTCTCATAGGCATGGGAACCTAATTAGTCCCATCATGACCTGGAGTTTGAGACCGCATACTTCTATTCCATACAGTTCTGACCATTTCTTGATGGGATCCATATTTCATGTTAATTTACATAAACATGTGTTAATATATCTGCATAAAAATTTGTGCTTATTGCTTCGGTGCTTATTGCTTATGTTGTATAAATTCCTTTGCATTCAATTTTTTCTCAAAATTCCTATAAACTGTTGCTTATGTTTAAGTTGACAGACCTATACATGTAAGAAATATTTGATTTAGGTAGTTTATGGACCATGATTCATTGTGATTTATGATTTTGGTGTTTTTCGCAAGAATTAGCATGAAGCAAACCACAGTTTTTCCTTACTACTTGTTCATTACATCAAATTGGACAACCTCAGTTACTTGGTTATATTTCACTGTCCATCGACACATAATCCTGCTTCAGATAGCCTACCCATGGAAGGAACATCCGTAAGAGTGTGCACAACTAGCTTAAGCTTTGTTTGCAAGATGTATATCTGCCTTGTCTTGACCCATTCTCTTGAAAAACAGAGTACACCCATGCAACACTTGTTCCTTCCCATGTGCCATAGAATTCTTTATTCTTTTTCTCAAGATAATAAATGAAAAAAGTACTAAAAATTAAAAAACAAAAAAATCCAAAAAAAGGGGAAAAATTGAATCATGTCATATTGAATCTTTGAGATAAAGGAAACAGACAATAATAGTCTCCCTTGGATATGACACATAAATTTGTATTTGTTATCAGTAAACAATTTCGATTCACCTTAAGAAGCTATACTAGTAATATGAATAGATCTCCACTGATAGTTTATCCTTCCTCTAATCTATGGAGCTTTCATTGATTCATCTGGAGTCGATGAATTTCACAATGGTTGGTTACTTGAGTCTTATGTTTCCAAGTGTCCATTCTACGTTGTGTTATGTGTTCAATGGAATTCAAACCAATGTCAACCATTCCTTAAATTTTCTTGACCAATCATTTCGTCCTTCCTTGTGTCAGTATACATTGTTAGATCTCACCGGTCTACCAAATTATATCAACATATTGATATTAGTTTCGTGTCAGTTGATGTGGGATGTATTAATTCCCTCCTTTTGATAGATCCATTCCTATCAACGTCAAATAATCATCTAGGAAATGGATCTAGGGACCCTAGTGAGTACATTGGATCTTGCAATCATTAGTGGCGGGATTTCTTGCAAATAATAGTGGGTATATACCAATGACCCCTGATTGTTTGACTCTACAAGTGTTCGACTCTAGAGCATCTATTCATAATTGTCAGTTTGTACTCAAGTACCTTGGAGTCCATCATCATTATTGGTGGGCCTCCTCGCACTTCTTAATGGTATACATCAATGACCGATAATCAGATGGTATTTTATTATGCTCAATATCGACTCATTTATTCACATGATATAAACTAGTACTATCGTTGGTTTGTATTGAATACCTTGGGAAATACAATTGTATCACTCATCGATGCACTTCCTAAGTTGTGCAAGATTACAATACCATGTCAAATTACCATGAAGACATGGATATGTTGCACTCATCAAATGTGCACTTATATGTTTTTACATAATTTACTTTAGACATGGACCCATTGTGTATTGTTCATGTCAATTATTGTTTACTACTGAGCATGAGTATACCCACGTAAGGAAGATATCATATATTTGGGAAATTTCCTTGTTTGAATTGCAGGTGTTTCTCCACCTCCTGCATTCATAACCCATCAATTTCCATCATGCCTTGATCACTAAAGAGTATAAGTACAAAGAGTATCAGAATGAAAGAGAAATTAATTTATTTCGACCTTCAGCATAAGTTCAGACCTTAGACATTAGGGAGCATCTATTAACAATAAAATTAACACCCTTGAGAGTGTTGGTTTGAAAACAATATTTTACTTCACCCGTAACATGAATATCATAGTTTTTTGAACAATTGACCACTGCTTCCACAAAGGAAGAAACGTTTGAAGACAAGGTGGATCTAAAGAGGCCAATTCCATGACCACTTAAGGGACAAATCCCCATTCATATAACGCACACAGTGTTGACACAAAACATGTCGATAGGGGTTCGCTCTCTATCGACACCTGAACCACTGCGATTTCCTAGAGCACCGGCCTAGACAGGTTTTACCCCGTCCGAAACACCTAAAGAGTAGATGAACTCTCACCTGATATGTTTGAGGGAGAACTGTCAAAACCAAGTTTCTGCAGTATGAAGGAGGACCGTGCATCTAATTCTCAACTCAGAGAAACATTATTTAACAGAACTAATCATTTAGATTATGCATTAACATAATCATATCATCATTCACTAGATCACATTGGCATACTTGAATCGCATCAAAAACATCGATGCATAAATAGATATAATAGTATATCATCATTCATGGTGGAGAAACATCACATCATTCATAGATACACATCGTATTCACCTTTAGATCATAGAAAACAGGAAAATAGAAAGATATAAAAAGACACAATGGTTCTGCTCAATCTCCATCTTGTCATATTAACCTTTGCATCAAAACACAAATTATCCAAAACATTTCCTCAGCTCACACACACAGATCTTAATTCTTCAATGGGATAGAAGTAAAAATACAATAATTAAGAACTTCGAGCCTTCAAAGAATCCTTAACACTTGCAATTCTACATCTATTTATAGGATTGCACCTTTACATTGGTGGTCCACTTTAAGCCAACTTCCTAACTACTTCTTAACAAAATTGACAAAATAATGACCACAATCCTCATAATGCGGTCCAAATATACAAAATATGACCAAAATTCATATAATATAGCTAATCATCCTTGCACATAGTTTTCCACCTTGCGTAGCATCTGTGATGCTATGAAGTTAACTTACCCCAAAAATTCTTGTTAACAAGCCCCCAACACAATATTGTGGCTCACCCTCGAGCCACATCAGGTGGAAATAGTGTATCCACTGATATTCACCTTGAATTCCTCATACTGTCGGGTGATCTGCTTGAACTATTCTTTGATTTTCTCAGTAGTCTCCTGACTTTCTGTCACTTCTCATACCAATGGGTTCTCTGCGATCTTTGTTGTGACATCCTTTTTGGTTTCCTGAACTTATTGCAGCACTGAAACTTCCTTTATTGAAAGCTGCACACCAACGTCTTAAAATTCATCTAACTGTGTTGTGTGACTTTGGTGACGATCCCTTAATTTTTCAGCACGTTGTTGTAACACCTTTAGTTTAGCTACCTTCATGACCTATACAACTGGTGGCATCCCTTTAAGCGATGTCTTCAATGTTTCAAATTGCCCCTCATCCTCCTACAATTGCGTGGTCAGTTTCTCCAACTGTGCATCCTAGACTACACTGCCCCAAAATTGTGTAGTCATATTAGTGAATCTCTTTTCTTCTTTATCCATTTCCTCCTATTGCGTTGCAAAGTCCTCAATGGTTCTTTTCATTTCCGTATCTTCCTCCACTGGTGTGCCTAGATCCACTATTGCATGTAGATCATCATTGTCACACTCCAACAGTGGAATTACGGCCCCAAGTCGCTTTGCTTTTTCCTTCGCGTCTAAGTCCTTAGTGTTTTTTGACACTTGTTGAAACGCAATAGCAACTGCTTTCTTTAAGCGGACTTTGTTGTCCTAGAGTTTTTCTTTCTCCACTGTCAAGCGATCTTTCTCCTTTTTGAGCGCCTCAATTACCTTTGTGTTCTCCTCGATTAGTTTCTCTTGCACCTGCTTCAATGCCTCAATCTCCCTTCGTGCATCATCCTCTTTCTCCTATGACCTCAAAATATGGTCATCAATTATCTACTCTATGTCTGCCAACTCTTGATTGGAAACCATATGCAACTGCACCAATGTCTCAGTCGACAATGCATTCATTTCGACTGAAATATCCTGCAATTGTTGAAGTGAGTCATTTATTTCTTCATGGTCGGTCTCAATCGCATGCAGAAAAATTTGCACATTCCAAATCCATGTCCTAGTGTTGATTGAACCAACCTTCTACATAGTGGTTGCCTCCAGTACCTTATTTAAAACTGCATCAATCAATGAATCAAGGTGAGTTTTTACCTCACCAAATTCATCTGTTGCTTTCTTCTTCATTTTCTCTCTCGTTGCATCAGTTGTTGTTGTCATGGCCACAATAATACGACTCAACTACTCCTCTGTCACCGGTGTTGTGCTTCTTGTCGCACCCTGGTCCTGTCTCTTCTTTTTTCATGATTCTTCAAAATCTCACTCTGCCTCTAAGTCCATCGAGGTCCTCATCGATGCTACATCTGATTCATTCTTACTACGTAGATATGGCACAAGATCCCCTGGTGCATATACTGGTGGACCTGTCGACACTTCCTTGATGCTGACAGGTGTGCGTCACTCCATAGGCCAATCAACAATAATAGTTTCTGGCTCCGCAACAGAAACCTTATACATTGTGGGAAGTCACTATTTGTTTGGGTATCGCCATGCCTGCACATGAATGGCATTTGACCCAATCACAAACCAAATGATGTGCTGGTATTTCACCACTGCTTCCTCCATAAGTCACAGAACCTTCACTGCTTCAACCTATAACACCTCCCAATACAACCAAAATTGAATTGCACAGTCCTTAAGTCACTCTATTTCCTTCACATACCAGAGGTTCTAGTATCGCTCTCCCTTACAAACCTTCATTGTGTCCACATCCATACCCTGATAATATTATGATTCCATCCAAGTGACAAGCGTAATCAAGAAAATCAACCATATGCAGGTGAATGGTTGCTACCCCACTTGGACTGCTAGTGCATCATCCGTCAACTGGTTCATTAAGAATGTCGACTATTTTATCTACACCTCTTGTGCACGCTTCTATATGGAGGCTATGACCGTCAAATTACACTGGTTGGGGTGGTTCATTTAGACTATCTTACTAGCCAAAATCCTTTCTACAATACAAACAACCTGATCATTTATACTATCAACCCGGTACACCCGTCCTTCGTGTTGTAGGTTGTATCTCTTCTTCAACTTTATATCCAAATTCATGTCATTTTTTTTCACCCTAAAGTACTATGATGGGTCGGGCCCCTCCTTGGGAAGCCCCATGATATCTAAAATAAGTGCCATGGTGACTGCGATCACCTAGTCCAACTACATAATCTTGCCATGGAATCAAACCAAGAGCTACTTCACACATGGGTTTTCTTCTGTCAACCGCCCAAAGTGAGGAATGTTGATATGTCCCAACAGTCGTGATATTTACAAACTATGCGCCCAATCCTGTGGAATGCATGCTATTGGGCCACCTACGACTTACGTCTCATGTACATATTGAAATATCATGGTCTCTGTTGACACAAGCATATCATGATATTCATATTTCATCTTGATAATCGAGGGCACAATGTCCCTGGTGCACACCATGTCTTATAGTATCACAAACATCCTAATCATGTACTTTTGGTTCTTTGTCAGCAACCTGAGCTTCACATCGGGCCAACAGGGAGGCACATACCTAGGGATATCCACAGTGGATATCCCTGCTTGGGCTGATGATTCCTAAACCCTTGACGTCGATAGACCTGTGTGTGCGAGTGCCTCCTCTTATTCCTATGTCAGTGTTCTAGTATGTCATTTCTTCTAAACCTAGGACGTGGTCCATTGCACCCCCTCTTCTTCTTTGGAACTGATGATGAACCCACTGTCATGCTTGTAACTTCTTCTTAAATAGTTACCCCGATAATTGGTGAATCTCTCTCGCTTGAAATATCGACTGTAACTGGCTCACTTATCATGCCGCACTGGTGCCTCTAAGTTCTCTACAGGCACCTCAACCTCACTACACTCTGCAACTCGACCGCATGACGCAACACAACTTACTGCAACAACTTTGTACCTCAGACGAAAAGTCAAGATTTCACAATGGTGAATTTTGAATGCACCCAGCCCCTTCTTATAGCGGTGATTTGATATCCCATCCATTATGACCAAATCATTCCAATCCCTCATAATCATCATGGCCAAATCATGCATTAATCACCTGAATTCACTGTCGATCCTACCAATTGAATGGTCGAATCCACCATTAAGGCACATCTCATCCAAAAAGCGCTGCCAACTAACTGCTTTAACTGCTGTATTTATTGTTGATTTGGCGTTCCCTACAGCTATCACAACATGACTCCTCTACTTGCGCAACCACTTCCTCCTAGTGCACCATCCTCCTAACTTCCATCTGATGCAAAACAAAGAGATATTTTTTATATCGTGCAATGCCTCAAGCATCACATGGCTCCGGGATCATCCTGTAGGGATTCAACCTGATGTCATTTACCAGCTTAGGAAACATTGCACCATCTAACTATTGCAGTTTTACTACACCTCCTAAAGTAATGGAATTAATGAGATATGGACCTAGCCAATGCATCTGTAACTTACCTGGATGTTTGGCAAACTTGTTGTCATATAGCAGCACCAGGTATCCTTGCTGAAATTGTCTTTTTTAATATGTCGATCATGCCAAGATTTCTGTCGATCCTTTTCAACATGTTATAGAAAATATGCAACAAAGTGATCTTCCTCTAGCTGCACCAACTAAGCTAGGAGTTCTTCTAATGTTGCTTCATCATCCATGCTGGTTCCTGCCACTATGAATAAACTTGGAACAATGTAATCCATCGACATGAATGCCTCTTTCCCATACACCAACTTGAATGGTGTATGTAATGTCAATCTTTTGCAAGTGGTGCAATATTCCCAAAATACTGTTGGAATCTTCAAGTCCTAGTCATCACGGTTCGTGTTACATACCTTTGTGAGCGCATGCTCCAACACCTTGTTGAACGCCTCCACTGTCCCATTCTCTTGTGGATGATATAGGGAACTCTTCTTATGTTGTATTTGAAGATATTCTTTCAATGCGTTGACCGTGTGATTGATGAAGTGACTCCCTTGGTCACTCATCAATATCCTTGGGAACCCAAACCGAGTAAAAATGTTGTCAAACAGGAACCCCATTATTGTCATAGCAGTGCAATCTAAAATAGGTGCATCCTTCACCCATCTTGTCAAATAGTATATCGATCTAATTATGTACCACACACCAATGCTATTCCTAGGTGGTTTTATTGGTCCCACAAAGTCCAAAACCTATTTATCAAATGGCTACAATGTCACCTAGTGTACCAGTGACATCTCATCCCTCTTTAATGGTTTCCCAGTTATTTGATAGAATTCACAAGTCAATGCATAGTCTTTCGCATCGCCATTGAGAGTGGGCCACCAAATCCCTTCCCATATCACCTTCCTTGCAGTAGCACAACCTCCATATTTTCCACTAGCGACTCCTACATATGCATGTGCCAATACCTTCCCCTATTCATGTGGTAGGAAAAATTATTGTCAAATCTCATCTGGTTCTAGCTTATAGAGCTGTTTGGCAATCAACTAGAAATCCATGGATTTAACAACCAACTGCTTCTTATAACTTGTATTAAGATCCTCTAGTGTTGTTCCCGTTGCCAAAAAATGAAATATTTTCTTGCCAAAATCATCAACCATCTCAACTCTAAATAGTTTCGCATATGGTAACCCATATTCAATGTTCGTTTCTTCTTCACATGTCTCAATTCGCAATAAGTGATCTGGGACACCATTTAAGCAACCCAGCTTCACAATTATCTCAAAATCAAACTCTTGAAAGAGAAGTAGCCACCGACATATATCCCCCCCAACATAGGATTATTGACTAGGTATTTCAAATCAGAGTGGTCCATGAACATCTTGAAATGACCTCCCGATAGGTAATGCTGAAACTCTTGTAACTCGTATACCATATACAAACATTCCCTCTCTGTTGTAGTATATTTCTTCTCCATAGACAACAACTTCTAACTAGCGAAAGCAATCATGTGATCAATATATCCTTCCCCTAGATGTGCCAGCACTACTCCCATTACAATTGATGATGCATCCACATGGACATGGAACTCCTTAGTCCAATTAGGAAAAAATAGTATTGGTGCAGAAGCCATATTTTCCTTTAGAGTTTCAAAACTTTCTTGACATTCTTGATCCATACAAATACTGCATCATTCTTTAGAAACCTCTCCATAGGGATTATGATCACAGTGTAACCACATATGAATTTGTGGTAGTATCCTGTGTGCCTGAGTGTCTCTCTAAGTTGCTTCACATTTGTAGGTGGTGGAAAGATCAAAATCAATGCAATCTTGGTTGGGTCAACCAATAGTTCTTTCCTGCAAACAATGTGTCCCAACAGCATCCCAAAAGGTGAACATGAAATGAATTTCTTCGAGTTTAGTGTGATCTAATGCTATCGACATTGCTCCAACATTAGTCACAAGTTCACCATATGGTCCCTGATGAATCCACAAACTGTACATTTGTCCATATAAACCACTAGAAACTTCTGAATAAATACCTTGAAAGCAGCGACAACAATCCAAGAGAATATCTTAGGTGCATTCTTCAGTCCAAATGGCATCATAGTGTACTGAAAACAACCCCATTCAGTAACAAAGGTTGTCTTGTGATGATCTTCTTTCACAATATTAATTTGGTGGTAGCTGTAAAATACATCAGTGAATGAGTATATTTCTTGAGGTCCCACTCCTTCTAGCACCTCATCAATGAATGGTGTCGGAAATGGATCATGCAAACACACATCATTCAATTTTCTAAGGTCGACACAATTACAAAACTCACCTATATTCTTGTCTTTCATGACCATGGGGATGATCCATTATGATTCCTCAATGGGCTCTATTATTCTAGCATTCAACATCATGTCGAGCTCATCTTTGACCCTCTCCTTGTATCATGGATTCAAGCGACATGGCCACTACTTCACTAGTTTTTCGTCTAGCTTCAACGAGATATTCATACCTCCCAAATCTCCCAATATTCCCTTCATCTTAGAAAAATTTGTTGGAAATAAATATTGGAACTCATGGAACATATCTGTGACCTTTTCCATGGTTTCTTCATCTCAATAGTCCCTAACATTTGAAAACTTTGGGTTCTCCTCTGTCCCAATATTGACCTTCCGAATTTTTAACAGTTGATTCATTGGATCCGTCGGTACGTCAGGTGCTGCAACATCCTGACTCCCTTCTATTTCTGAAATATTGATGTTTCATGGATCAACACCATCATCTGGTCCTTGTATCACATTGTATCACTCCATCATCGACTGCATCAGACATCTCTCATGTGGATCCACTGGATATGCAACTAAAACTACCTTCAGAACAATGTCGTGAATGTGTTGTAGTGCATTATGAATGGCTAGATTGGTATCCGCAAAAATGAAGGTGTGAGTGAATAAAACTATCAACTCTTCCCATGTGGTGATCTCTCTGCACAAGTCAACTAATACATACCATGACTGCGACATCTAATCCAACGTGTGGAAAAAAGCATGGACCCACTCATCCTTTGGTTGTGATTCCCACAAGGTATAACACTCGATAATATGATCACGAAGGTCATTCCACCCATCATATGTTCCTGCTTGGTACTCTTATGCATTTCCAAAGTGAACTATCATCAATATTCTACATTGTAACCACTCAGTGATCGAATTCTTATGTGTCTCCCACCAACGTGGTGGCGTAGCCTTCAATGCTTCATACAACACCAACAATTGTTGCTGTTTAGACATGTTATCCTCAAATTCTACTAGAAACTTAGACAACTCTGACAGTCCTTCATATACTAGTAAATCCACAGTCTCGATTGCAACTCAACACAACGAATGCCTAATCGGGACACACTTCCTTAGTGATACCTCATGCATTTGATTCTGCCAGTTTTCTAAAGTATCATCAAAGTTGGAATTCATAGAGATAGAGATGCACCAGCCAAGTTCCCCATCGACAGTTGGATGAATGTAATCTTCTAAAATGTTATATGAATGATCCTCTCCTCTTACCACTTCTTCCTTAACGGGTTCAACATATCTTCTCTCTTCAGTTGGATCAATTGGAGCTATGACTCTGATGTCATGATTTTCAAAGGTCATAACTCGCTTCATAAAATTAAGCACCGCCAAGTTTTCATTGTCCCATCCAATCCCCAACAACATGGGATAGGATCCTCCACCATCAACAACTTCAATAACATCAAAATCAGCATAAGTCTTCATCCCTTCAACTTCCATGGAAAGACGTGGAACCCACCCAATCAGTGTTACACTATCCTGGTAATTCAGTTGCAGCTACATGGGGGACCAAATGAACTATGGGATCCCCATATTTTCCCATGTCTTCCTTTTTAGAATGTTGACGTATGATTCTAGATCCAAGATGACTGAATCTACCTCATAATCCCCAATCTGAATATTCATGCACATCTCTTTTTTCGTCTTTCTCTTGTGTAAGGAGTTCACCGCGAAATCCTCCCATCCCTTGTTCAATCGATGCAACAGATTCTTAGTCTTGGCAAGAGCATTGGGATCCTTTTCCAGTGACAAGAAACTTTCAAAGAAGTTCTGCAAAGTACCTTGCTATTGCGATGGTCCTGCTACCGAAGTTGAATCAAAATCAGTTGGCATTTTGTAAATAGGAAACTGACCTGGATCTCTTCTTATTGCATCATGCACTTCAAATAATGTCTCTTTCTCAATGTTGACATTAAAATGTACCTTCTTATTTCCAACCAACTAGATTTGTGGAAATGGGATATCTTCTCACATCGTCGTGTTGATGTATTTGTAACTTCGGAATGTATTCATCTATGTATCTTATATATTGTAACCTGGTGTTTATTCCGGGATGTTTCTATGATGTATTTAAGTCATGTTGTCATACCCCAATGTTTCGATCGGGAGGATCAATAATGTAAATGAGTCATGTCAATTCATTGTTAAAGTCCCCACAGTATTGGGGCACTAGCATTATTAGACACTCATAGAGATGTCGGCTCTAGTAAGTAATTGTAAAGTGAGGCCGACATGATTGAGTGCACTTCAAGTGAACAAAAGAATATAAATAGAGAGTGAGACTCTCTATTTATCACACATATCATTCACTCACTCAAGTGTGGCGCATTATTGAGGAAGGAAATACACTGGGACTAGACAAGAAGAAGACTACTGCTATCGGGAGTGCATCTTACTGTTTTGGGGTTTTACATCTTGTGCTAATTCTATCTTTGAGGAAGTTGCAGGGTTTTCTCCATTTATGGTTTCCCCGATCAAAAACACTGTGTTCATTGTCTCTTGTGTTTTATTGTTGTACTTGTTATTCTCTCAGTAAAGATGCTAACATAATGCTAGCTTAATGTTGAAAAACTAACATGGTATCAGAGCTAACCTGAGAAGAAGACACTGTGCAGCTGCGGAAACTAGGGCTTGCTAATTTGTGGACCTTCCTCCACAGATTTTCAACAAAAGTAAGGCAGAACAACTCTCCTCCTTAGGGTGCATATTTCTGTCGAAACAGAATCCAATTCTGAGGTTTTTCAGTTTTGGACCTGTCACTAGGGTCGAAAATTAGGGCTTTTTACAGAAGAGGAATTTTTCAATGAGCCCAGGCCTGGATTGATCTCCTACCAAAAATTGAAGTTAGGGACAAATTTCAAGGCATTTGGGTGGACAAAACTTCGAAAAAGAAAAACCCTAATTTTCTCCTGAACCAGCTCTGCAGGATTTCAGCTCAAGTTTTAGATCCGACATCTTGAACCTGGTAAGATCTAAAATCTTTTGTATTTCCATTTGAGGTTCTCATTTAAGATGTCTCATCATACCAAGCTTGATGAAAAGCTTGAGGGATTTGAAAACTTCCGAGCTTGGAAGTATAGGATCTCCTTGGTCCTGGAAGATAATGAATTAGACTCCTACATTCATGAAGAGGTTCCAGTTCCAGAGGGAGATGAGGAAAAGGCCTTACATAAGAAGAAGATGGTTATGGCAAAGAGTATCATTGCTAATTCTATTAAGGATCATCTTATACCACAGGTATCATCTCTTAAGACACCGAAAGCTATGTTTGATGCCCTAACCAAATTGTTTGAAGGGAAGAGCATTAACAAGAAGATGACATTGAGAAATCAATTGAAGAATGTGAAGATCCATAATGCTGAGACTATTCAGTCTTACTTCACAAGGGTTTCTCAACTCAAAGAGTAATTAGAAGCTGTTGATGAAGAAGTGGAAAATGCAGAGATTGTGGTGACTACTTTGAATGGCCTTCCTAGGTCATGGGATGCTTTCATCCAAGGAATTTGTGCTAGGAAGAAGTTAGTCAAGTTCAGTAGACTATGGGAAGAATTCTCTCAATAAAAAGCTCAGATAGCAGCTCGAGAAGAGAAGATGGGAAGTGAAGAACAAGCTCTTACAGTACACTCCAAGTCTCACTCCAAGTCAAGAAAAAGAAGGCCTCATGGCTCTAGAGGTAAGAACTCTCATAGAGATAATTCTAGAATAGATGTATCTAGGATCATATGCTATACTTGTGATGAAGCAGGACACTATGCAAGTAACTGTCCTAACAAACAGAAGATAGTAAAGAAGAGCAACAAAAGAAGACATCATGCTCATGCTGCAGAGGATGATGAACCATCCAGAAAGAGATCCAGATATGAAAGTGAATATTCTTCAAGCGAGGATGAATATGTTCTGATATCAGCCCTCACCGGTAACATTACTCATGGTAGTGATGATTGGCTTATAGATAGTGGGGCTTCCAAACATACGACTGGATTCAAGGAATCCTTTGTGAGACTGCCAGAACATGAATCACCTCACAAGGTGAAACTAGGAGATGACTACCAATATCCAATAAAAGGTAGTGGGGAATATTCATATAAGCTAGACTCTGGTAAGTCTCTAACAATGAAAGAATTATTGTTTTTGCTAGGACTCAAGAAGAACCTTCTCTCCATTTCAGCATTGGATGCAAAAGGAATGCGGGTTGCATTCATAGATGGTCAAGTCATTATGTGGCCAAAAGGAAAGACTATCGATGATGTGGTAGTAATTGGAGAACAAGAAGGAGGATTATACAAATTTAAGGGCCATCCAGAACAAGCCTTGCTCCATGACACCGTAGAGCCAAGTGAACTTTGGCATAGAAGGCTTGCACATGTGCATTACAGAGCACTACCTATTGCAAGCAAAGCTGTTGAAGGTCTTCCATAATTTAAAGCAAAACATGATGGAGTTTGCAAAGGATGTGCGAAAGGGAAGAATACAAAGAGGACATTTCCCAGCAGCGAAAGCGAAGCCAAAGGTATTCTAGAAATCATCCACTCAGATGTATGCGGTCCTATGTCATCAAACTCACTAAGCGGGTATGCATACTATGTTTCTTTTATTGATGATTTTTATAGAAATACATGTGTTGCTAGGGTTTTAGCCCTAGCTTGTACGAATGAGTACCTACTAAGGACAATGGATTCCTTAGTAGCAGTTCAATGTTATGTGAATTAAAAGCTATAACTAAAACAAAAAATTAAATCCAAACATATATGAAGCACAAATAAGTAAAAGGTAAAGAATTATTTTATTGATATTACCTCCAATGTGGAGGTTAGTGAAGCCCTTTGCGATGATCCGAGTTGATGGCTCCGAGCTTCAAGCTGCTTCTTCTCTTTCTCCAATGGTGGAAATGGGCCAAAAGGGGCTCTCAATGGTGAAAGTAGCTCAATGGTGAGCTAGAATTTCACGAGCAATTTTGGCAGAGGCAAGATACTTGTGATTGTGGATATTGAATAAGGGGTCTCCATCACTTATTTATAGTTGGAAACCATGCATTTTTAGGGTTAGGGTTTCTTCCTCATTTTCCTCATTATTTTATATTTTTTATTCCTTTTTGGAGATTTTTGCTTTTTTGGAGGAATTTTGGATATTTTTAGAGGAAAAGAGGGTTTTATGGCCTTTTGGAGGCTTTTTAAGCCTTTTGGAGGCTTTTTGCATGGTTTTATGGGTTTTTGATGGAAATATGGTGGGAAAATGGACAAATGAGCCATGTAATGGGTTAGATGAGGTAGTGAACCCTTTTTGGGTGTTAACAGATTGCCCCCTGATGTGCGAGGGCAGGAGCTCATCGTATGGCCAATGGACATCATAAGTAATATTTGTTTTTCCTGGGCTGTGGAGAAGAGAAGAAACCAACTGGAGCCCGGAACATCGATCTCGAACCAACTGCAAGGACTGAAAAGTACATAGCCTCAATAATGGATTAGGAATTATCTGATCATCTGGACGAGGCGGGCATACCCATGCTCGTATCAATATACATAAAAATAACTATGAGGCCCGAAAAGGGGGACCTGTAGGATACATAGAAAAACCGCTGTGTATATCATAAGTGTCCAGAGGGGACACAAATCTGGAACATACTTCTGGGTGGATCATGTCTGAGCTGAACAACTGACACACTGGAATGACAGCAGTGCTACTAAATGTGGTTCCAAAGGAACTAATGAGCTGCTGGATCAAAGTGACAACGGTCATACGTGCAATGGTACACTGATCTGGAACTGAACTGGGTACTCAAGGAAGCATGGAACTCGATGACTTCCAAATACAATTGCCAACGCAGCCCGGACATCCACGGGAACATATAACTGGCCGTTCCCAAGTGACTCACCAATGTGCTAGAGTCGGGGGAAATCCGGGGTCTTCGACACATAATGGAAAGGATATACATCCTGCGCGATTCTCAACGATGCGAATAAGGTACTGAAGTCGAGCATGTGAGAAACAACTATTCGGAGAGGCAATGATGAGTCCTCCCAAAATGGTCCGTAGGCACTCATCACAGATGGTGATGGGTCCAAGGCGCAGGGGCCTCTAGGTCTATCCTCTGGAATAGAGGGGTTGTTGTCGACAGAGGGAGACCTGCAACTATCAAGGCAATGATGTTTCCTTGACAGGAGCGCGAGGTAAAAAACCGAAATGTGATAGTACTGATGGCAGGGTTGATAAACTGGGGTAAATAATTGGGAAAGTAGAGTGGGTGGACTCAAACTTCCTTTGTTCAGAGTATGATGGCGGGGATGATCGGGCAGCATATGGGACTGACTGGTGGTAAAGGGATCATAGCTGTATGGGATCTGAGGGTGAATGGGCTGAGGGAGACTCAAACTGTGACGGTAGGATACTGCAGAATACTCTGAACAAAGGTGACCTTAGTGGTGGTGCTGCCGAGATGATCGATCATAGCGCCAAGAGGCGCGGGGGGACTTCTTCATGGGTTAGTGAACGAGAAGAAGTGGGGATATAAAATGGTACTGTCATGTGGATTTTACGAACCCAGGACAGTTCATTCTCGTGGTTGCTTTCAATTTTAAGGAGTCTAAAAGCAAATAAGAAGACTCTGGAGTAATGGAATGATACTGTCGTGTGGATTTTACGAGCCCACGACAGTACATGCTTGTGGTTGCTTCCAATTTTAAGGAGTCTGAAAGCAAATAAGAAGACTCTGAAATGATGGAATGGTACGGTCGTGTGGATTTTATGAGCCCACGACAGTACATGCACATGGTTTCTTTCAATTTTAAGGAGTCTGAAAGCAAATATGAAGACTCTAAAGTAATGGTTAGGCAAGGAGGAAGTGTTCAATCAAGGAATATTTATGGTGACCAGGACTGAGGGTGGGGGGAACACTGGTGGGCCTCCTTGCGGGGTGAATGAATGGTGGCAAAATAACGAAACATTTGCAGTATGACAGGAGTGGATGGCTCATGTAAAAAGTGTGAAATAATCTGATGACGGCCGATGTGGCGCGCAAATTGATGCGGCAAGGTGTAGGGACGCACTGTTGAAATTGTCCCAAGTGAGAGCAAGAAATGATCTCAAGCATCATCATGAGCTCGGAAAAATGAATCCGGTGATATAAAAAGTGTTAAAAACGGGGAGCGGCTGAAGGGGCACGCAAATCGGGGTGACTATTGGTAACGAAAAAATGGGAAAAAATGGTGTAGCGAAAAATAATGCAACAAGGGTGACCATTGTGATGGTTTCGTTGTGCTGTTTCCAATGGTGGAAACGGTTCTGAAAACGGACTCCGTTTGGGTTCAGAATGGCCAAACAAGAGAAAAGTCAACGGATTATAAATGGTAAGTGGGCCCAACATGACAAGTTTCATTTGTACTATTTGCCTTTGACGCATGATCGCAGTGGACCAGAGCTGATTTGTCATTTCTGGATGATCTGACTAGTCGATTGCGGAGTCGGGAGATACAGGTATGCTGTCACACTTATGCCTGCATTATTTTTGGGTTTGGGGGGCGGGTAGTGGTTCCTAGGGGTCTTGCTGTACGGTCCACGTGAGTGGACCACGGGTCAGGGCGTCCAAACCGCGGTCGCAGACCGCGGGTTTGGGTTGGGACAGCTGCGGTCTCGGACCGCGGCTGTAGGTCTAACAGCCGCGGTCGCGGACCGCGGCTACAGGTCTAACAGTCACGGTCGCGGACCGCGGCTACAGGCCTGGCAGCCGCGATCGAAGACCGCGACTGTAAGGCTGACAGCCGCGGTCGGAGACCGCGGCTGTAGGCTTGATAGCCGCGGTGGGGGGCTGGGCTGTCCTCGTTTTTGTTTGGATGGGTGGGAAGGTCCATTATTTTGACGTGAGCCTGATGAGACTTTGTTGTGTGATTGACAGGATGCCACAGGTGCCATGGAGGGAGAGAGAGGTCCCAGAGGAGATAGTGACAGTGGTTCGAGAGGATCGCCGAGTGCGGTCACTGCTAGGACTCTTCGGACTGCTGAAGTTCGCAGAGGTTCCTATTATGCGGTCAGCAGGATTGCTGCTGAACCGGTTGGTCGGATTCTGGGATCCAGATGTGCTGGCATTTCGGGTGCATGGAGAGAGGGTGGACCTCACCCTCACTGACGTTTATTTCTTGACGGGGTTTCCCTGCCTAGGGAGGGTATCAGATACTCAGCCGCAGGTGTCTGTGGATCTGGATATGGATGATATGGTGGAGCATTTTTGTCGGCCGGACGCTCGGGTGCATCGAAATGCGCTCTTGGTGAGGGATCTGCAGGAGCCAGCAGTACAGGCGATGGCGGCTTGTGTGGTTCGTATTTTGGGGTCCCAGTCACCTGAGAAGGTGTCTGGGGGTTAGATGCAGCTTGTAGAGCGTGTACAGGCCGGGACCTATTTTGCCTGGGGCCAGATGTTCCTGACCTGTGTGCAGCGATAGCTGACCGCGGCGAAGGAGTCTGGCAAGGGATTTTGTTATGGTTCCTTTTTGTGTGCCTTCTTTATGGAGAGGGTCCCCACACTGTGGCCGAGGGTGCCGATCAGGGCAGGAGGCTTGAGGGAGCCTCGGATGGTGCGGTGGGGAGAGATGATGCACCGCCGTGGTGGCGGGGATGTTGGGCGTTACTTCACTCAGGAGCTGTATTTGCAGTGGCTCCAGCTACCACTGATGCTGGAGGACTATCCATATAGGGATATGGACTTCACAGGAGATCCGGATGCTCCACGGCCACCAGGATAGGCATGGGGGCCAGACGGTATGTATGGTTTGGTTGCTTTGTCTAGTTTTATGTATATGATATATTGTGGATATATGGTAACTGACAAAATGGTGTTTTGCAGATGTGGGTCCAAGGCCACCGCCAGGACATGTGGCACGCAGAGGGACTGTGGCCATTCCAGTGTTGCCAGGGCGGGGGGACGTGGGTCATCCAGATGCAGCGGGGACACTGGAGTCCGTACGGGTGTTGCTGGTGGGAGTGACGGACGCGGGATGGTGGGACCTGGACCCGGCTGTGGTCCAGGATTGTTTGGGGGTGCCCCGGGATTTTAGAGCGATCGCGATCCGGGTGGCCCTACTGGCGGACCGGGCACGGGCACAGGGGCCCAGACGGGATGTTGACTTGCCGGAACGGGATGTTGACTTGTCGGAGGAGGAGTCAGAGGCGGAAAATACTGACAGTGATGCCGAGTACGAATCCCATTAGGGGGTGCAGGGGACTCCTCCCTATTTTTTGTAGCTACGACGTGTACTTTATGAGGTGTTGGGATTGTACATATATATTTTTTGTATCACTGAGTACAGGGGTACTCAGGACATGTATAGCTCATGTTCATTGTTGGTATATATATATTTATGCACATGGATGCACTTTTTGTTTATGATGTTTTATCATTTGCACGCACGTGGATGCGCTTGATGATGTGTTATATGTATGTGTTGCACGTGGATGCAAGTAATCTAGGATGTTGGGCACGTGGATGCCCCTTGTGTATGTGAATGTTTATGCAATGCAATATTTTTGGTTTGTTATATAGTTGGATGAGATGCTATGATGTATGGTGGAGATGCTATATGGTGTGATTGATATGCCAATCTAGGATGTTATTTGCCATTTGATCTGTGACACTATTTTGAGCTCTTGGGACATGTGTTAATGTGATGGATTCAAATTGTCAGTTGAGTTGTTTTGTACGCAGGAATTTTCTAAAGAGGCAGGGATCACGTACCTGGTAGCAGTTGTTGATCTAGGAGACAAGTAGCTGGGAGTCCAAGAACACATGAAGGTGACATATGCCCATCTGGAGGGCAGCAGTCAGGAGACCGGTCACAGCATCATACTCCGCCTGGTTATTGGTAGTAGCGCCTATACAGGTTCCGTCAAGGTGAATCAGTTCATCGGAAGGGGAATACAAGACCCACGCTGCAGAAGCTAGGTTGGGAGACCAGCGGCTTGCGCCATCAACGAAGCCAATGTAACGAGGTGGAAAATGGTCCATCTGTGGTCATGTAAAAAACGATGAATGTGAGAAAAAGGTAAAAAACACAAAGGGAGCAAACTGTACAATGCGGACCAATAAGGTCGCGGTTTCAGTTTATGGGTAAAAATGTTTAAGATACAACCCATTACGGGGGTTGCTGAAAGGGTGGCCTTCAGAGTCAGCTAAAATGTATGCCCCTTTACCGAGGCAAGTCTGCACAATGTAAGGGCCTTGCCACATGGACTCAAACTTTCCTTTACCGGTTTTGTCGTGGGCTTGGTCATAGGTGAGGACCAGGTCCCCTTTGTGGAAAGTTCGAGGGTGAACATGTTTGTCATAATTGGCTTTGGAGCGGGTTTTGGTAGCTTCGATATTCTAAAGAGTGGCACGACGATATTCATCGGCTTGTTCGAGGGACAGCAGACGTTGCTCTAGGGGGGAGGTATCGGGGAGAAGCTCAACGGCGATGTGTAAGGCAGGTATCTAACACTCGATGGGGATGACAGACTCTACACCGTGAACTAAATGAAACGGGGTAAAACCGGTGGCGGCCTTGGTGGAGGTACGGTAAGCCCATAAGGCAGGGAATAGCATATGGTGCCAATTGGACTTATGTCGATCAACAGTGCGTTGGAGTATGGTTTTCAGTATTTTGTTAACAGCTTCGACTTGACCGTTCCCTTGAGGGTAGTAAGCAGAGGAAAATTGGTGCTCAAAATTGAGAAAGGTGGATAGCTCACGCCAAACGGAATCTTCAAAGTGTGAGCTGTGGTCTGAGACCAACTGTTTAGGGACCCCGAATCGTGTAATAACATGGTTGAAAAATAAACGGGTAGCAGTTTCAGCGGTACAATTGAAAGTGGGCATGGCTTCCGCCCATTTGGTGAAGTAATCAACGGCGACTACGATGTGCTTATGGCCGTTAGCAGATGGGGGTATACACTCCATGAAGTCGATGGCCCACTTGCAAAAGGGACTAACGGTGATGACTGGGTGTAATGGAGCAGGTGGTGTTCGGGCCTTGGGGGAAAAAAGTTGGCAGTTATGGCAATGCTTGACCGCAGTGATGCAATCGGTAAAAAGTGTGGGCCAGAAGTATCCAGCGCGGATGACCTTTTGGGCAGTGGCCATCCTTGAGAAATGGCCGCCGCAGGCACCACTATGACAATCATTAAGGACCTATTCAACTTCCTCGTGTGTAAGGCAACGACGAAGAATTGTGTCGACTCCTCGCCGGTAAAGGACATCTCCTATGAGGAGGTAGCGAGAGGCCTGGTGACGGATACGACGACATCCATTATGAGTGACGGTGGTTCAGAACTTCTGCGTGCGCAGGTATAACAGGATATCACTGTACCATGGGTCATCGGACGAGATAGTAAACAAGTGATTATCGGGTAACTCTTCGGAGATGGGAGTGGCCGAGATAAATGAAGGGAGATCAGTGATGAGCTGGGAAAGCGCAAGGGCTTTAGTGCTCTTAGGTGTTCGGAATGTGAGGTCATATTCCTGGAGGATAATGACCCATTTAGCCACACGGCCTTGCAGGAGCCGCCGGTTTAAGAGATATATCATGGGGTTAGAATCGGCGACGACTGTGGTATGACTAAGCAAAATGTAGTGTCGCAACTTTTGGATGGAAAAGACCACTGCTAGGGCTAGTCTCTCCTCATATGGGTAATGTAGGGGTGGGCCTGACAAGGTCTGGCTGACGTAGTAAATGACATGCTATTGGCGTGAGGCATCTTCTTGAACCAAGACCCTGGACACAGCATGCTCGGATGCCGAGACGTAAAGGATGAATTCCTGAGAGAAATCCAGAGGGGAGATCAAGGGGGCTTGTGTAAGAGCTTTCTTGAGGTCTTCGAAGGCAAATTCTACTTGTGTGTCCCAGATAAAGGGTATGTGGGTACGGAGCAGGCATAAGAAACTGTGAACGGTTGTGGCGTAATCAGGAACGAAGCGTCGAAGAAAATTGGATCGTCCTTGCAGACTTTGGAGTTGCCGGAGCGTTCGAGGGGAGGGAAGGTCTAAGATGGCTTGGACTTTCAGGGGATCAATAGTAATTCCTTTCTGGGAAATAATGAAACCTAACAATTGGCCGGCCGGAACGCAAAAGACGCACTTGTGTGGGTTCAAGCGGATATGATATTTGCGACAACGCAGAAAAAATTGCCGAAGGTCATCAAGGTGGTCTGATCATTTTCGGGAACGAGCTGTAAGGTCATCAAGGTAGACAAGCAGGATATGGACCAAATCATGAAAGCAATAGGTCATGGCCCGCTGGAATGTGGCACCAGCATTTTTAAGGCCGAAAGGCATGACGCGATAGGCAAAGGTGCCCCATGGGGTAGTAAAAGTAGTTTTGTACTGGTCCTCCTTGCGGATTTGGATCTGATTGTATCCGGAAAAACCGTCCATGAACGACAGGACTTCATGCCCCGCACACGCATCAATGAGATTGTCAATAAATGGCATAGGGAAATTGTCTTTGGGACAGGCGCAGTTTAAGTCTCGGAAGTCACTGCATACTCTAATGGTTCCTTGTTTCTTGTTGACAGGAATAGGGTTTGAAACCCAAGTGGTATAGGAAATAGGATAAATGAATCCTGCCGTGCGAAGCTTCTCAATCTTTGCTTTGACAGCTGGGAGTTTTGAGGGATGAATGGGACGTTGTTTCTGACGAACGGGGGGTACATCAGGCCATGTGTCAATGTGGTGCTCTATAATGGCAGGGTCAAGACCAGGCATTTCGGTATAGGACCAGGCAAAGACATCACAGAATTCTTTGAAGAGTGTTTTGTATGCCTCAATCTCCTGCGCAGTGCAAGATGCTCCTAAAGCGATGAGTTCGGGGGTGCCTCCAGGGGCAGCGATATCAATTTGGATGACAGGTGAGATGTTGGCCATGTTACCTTCTTCGAAGGCATCAGGAGCAGGAATAGGGTTCTTGAACCAGTCGACCTTGGGGGGAAGGAAGTCTTTGGATTCAATTGCAAATTGGGTAGCAGTGTTAGAGGAAGATTCATCTGGGAGGAAGTAGGAAAGATGGTGCATGTCATCCCAAGGATAATCCGGGACAGTGAGAGCCTCGAGAATCTCCTCATCCATACGGAATGTTTGTGTCGTCAAATCGGTTGACGAAGGAGTAGTGGTGGAAGAGATCATATAAATGGTATTAACCTCATCGGAAGAGGAAGAGTCCGGGGGGTGGATTTCCACAATGGTGGGTGGTGTCGTCTCAACATCCAGATTGTTCATCTCAAAGAGAGTGGTATTGATCTCTCCGGAAGGGGAAGAGACCAGGGAATGGATTTCCACAATGGTGGGTGGTGCCGTCTCAAGATCCCAATTGTTCATTTCAAAGAGAGCTATTCTGTACTCGGGGATATTGGGACAATTATGTGAGTAATGCCCGTAGACACCGCATAAGGCACAGGAGTGGTTAGTGCGCAGGGATTTGTCTCGAGGCTTAGGAGTGGATTCTAGATGGACAACGGGGATAGTGGGGTCATTGTCAAGCAGTTACATGTATTCCTGTAATGCTAGTAAGTGAGGACATAGGTGAGTCGCATAGCCCAATTCGTCGCACAGCGCGCATTTGGGAGGAGCACGAAACACAGGGGGGTTTTTGACTATCTTAGGAGGTGGGACAGCAATGTAAGGTTGGGGACCTCTGCCCCCAATGGGTTTGGTAAGAAAGGGGGGGGGGGTTCGTGGAGGACGACAGGGTAGCGATACCAGGAGGTGGTTGAATAGTAGTGGCAATGGGTTGCACTGGTTGCAGGATGACATCAGGTGTCAGCGGACGAACGGGAGGCGAAAGATACCAAACGGGTAATCCTAAGGTTAACCCAGGTAGGCTAAGGGTGGCCATGACCAGGGCGCTAACTACTCCTAAGGGAGGGAAAAGGAAAGGAATGGAATGGATGGGTGTAGCACCAATGTGACTAGCTACCAAAGGGGGTTGAGGCAACAAGGGTGGTTGAGTAGTAGGAGTTCGCGTGTTATGGGACAGGGTACATAGGTCAGATACTTCAGTGGCGGGCGACGGGGGTGGTATAGATGGGAAGGTTGAGGTCATGGGTGTGTCAGAGTAAACGACCATCCCCAAAGAAGAAACGAAAGAGGTGGTGGCACCCGAAATAGGTTGTTCAATCATGGGGAGAACATTTTCGGGTGCTGCGGGGGCATTAGGATCATGGTAAGTGAGTTGGTCAACCGTAACCACACTTCCCTCATGGGGAAACATCATGGTACGAAAAACAGTAGAAGCAACTGCTCGCATGGCATACATGTAGCTGCGGCCGAGTAACAGGTTATAATCTAGTTGTGCATTGATGACCTCGATGTTTACGAGGATGGTTTTGCCAGCCAGCTGGAGGGGGACGTTAGTTAATAGGCCTTGTGGTTGAGCTGAACGACCGTCGTAGGCTCGCCACGCAATAGAGGATTGCTGGAGAGGGGGGGATCCCATTTTCTGTCAGATGGAGGTGGGAATGACACATGTAGAAGCACCTTCATCAATAATGCATCGATGGACGACAAAATTTCGAATGGAAACAGAAAATTGGAATGCCAAAGTGGAAGGCAGGCGAGGTTCGGAATGGTCCAAATCAAATGCCATTAACTGCGAATCATTTGGATCGATAGCCCCAATGGCTGAGAGTAAAGTCTTGCGCTGTGAAGGACAGTTTTTTAAGACTTCTAACGCAGACATGGCTGCGGGGGAATGGGCTAAGTAGTCGACAATGTTGTAGTTGGAAGAAACCCGCGCATTGGGGTTATTGTTGATACGGCGAAGTGGGAAACGTGGTGCTTTGGGAGCGCCATCTAGTGGAGGTGGAGGTATACGTAACGCCTGATCTGTGGGATGAGCATTAGTAGGTGTATCGGCGGGAGTGGCTTCAGGGGTGGAGCCATATTGGTTCCGCCGGGTCTGGAGGTTGATCTCATCGGAGGACATCATCAACAAGTGGTGGGTAACTGAGTCAAGCATGGGTTGATCGGGAGCAGCATAAGTGATTAGTTGTTGGGTTGGCGCGTTGGCTTGAGGAGGAGCCAAAGGTTGGGTGTTCACCACGCCTTGGGTTGGTAAGGGGTTTTGCAGCACCAAAGGTGGCTGCTGAGGTTGTGGCGGGTTGGGCGGTGCTTGAGGAGCCGTCTGCCCTTGGCGTTGTAGATCAGCAGCCAAAAGTTGCCGAGCCCACTCCATATGTGGACAAAAATGTGTGTAGTGGCCATAGACCCTGCAAACAGAACAAGGGAAGTTGGTTCGCAAATTAGGGTTTTTAGCCTGCTTGGGCGGGCGATCAGGGTTCTGGTTAGTAGGGGCCGCATGATTACTAGCGGGGGGATTAGGGTGTTGACCAGCTTGCTCGGTCGGTTGGTTGTTCCCACAATTTCGGCCTTTGCCGTGGTTTTGTTGGCCCTGGTTGCGTTGGTTGTTCTGGTTTTGCTGCAAGTTTTGTTGAGCGTAAACTTGCCCTTGGACAGTAGGTGGATTCTAAGGTTGCGCAGGGGCTGGAGTGGGCTGCGGTGGATGATATGTAGGTGGAGGCTGCGCAGGTGCAGCAACATGAGGGTGTTGCTGATAGTGCTGTGGAGCGGGTTGTGGGTTTGTCGCAGGGGCTGGCTGTGGCGGATAATAAACGGGTTGGGATTGTGACAGCGTAGGAGCTGGTGCAGCCTGCTGGTGATAGTAGGGCTGAGATGCGACCAGGGGGGCGTAAGCGGGAGTCATATGACCGAAATATTGAGGTGGACATGAGGGTCCATGGGTATGGTGGTGATGTGTCATGGGAGCATACGAGTTGTTTGCTCCAGACTGTGAGGTAGCCCGTGAAGGGTCAGGGACAGGGGTAGGACAAGCTATGGAAAATGGTTGAGGCTGCGAAGAGATACGGCCAATGATGCCATCGGCAGCGTGGGATGCCCCCGGCGCATCGTGCTGGGAGGAATTGTCGCGAGGGGCGTCAGGTATAATGGTATAGAGATAACCTGACTGGGCATAAATGATATCGAATTGCTGGGCCTTAAGGATGGCCTCTTCTTCAGACTGGGGTCATTCGGACGCTACATCCTTAGCAATGATAGGAAGGAGGGATTTGAGGAACCAGTCTAGGAAGATTCGGTCATCTAACTTGATCTTGCATAGACTACGGCATCGACGCCATTCATGAATGTGGTCCGTGATGTGGGTAGCCATGTTTTGTCTGCATGATAGTAGGATTTCAACACCTGCGTCATAGCGGACAGGTAACTAGAAGAACTGTAGGTAGGTCGAGGCGAGGGAAGTAAAGGTGGCATGGGTTCCATGGGGTTGTTCGATATACCACTTCGCAGCAGAGCTAGTGAAAGTGCGCTGTAATAAACGGAGGCGAATAGAGTCGTCTACTATGGAGTTGGAGGAACACCATAGATGGAAGGACATGATATGGTTATGTGGGTCCTCACCTGCCTTTCCCTCGAACTTAGGGATGTAAGAGGGGAGCTTGGTGGGCATGTGAGGCCACGCAGGATCATGCCAGATGGGGACGTTGGTTAATCTGGCTAGGTCAAACAGGTTGAGGCTAGCCATGAATGGAAAACTGGACGAAGGATGTGACACGGTAGTGGGTTGAACCAAGTTGGGGACGATGCCCCCAAGTGGAGGGGTCATGTGAGGGAGGTTGCCCCCAAGTGGGGGAACTAAGTTGGTATAGGATGGTCCTGCACCACCATGGGTAGTATGGGTCACTAAAGGAGTGGGGATAGGTATTCCCATTGCGGGAATCGGTACCGTGAGGGGAACAGTAGAGGGGGCCCCCGTGGAGGGCATACCCAAAGTAGGTGTGGTAATGGGTGTCGTGGTGGATGTGCCACCAACGGTCCATACCAAGATGGGATTCACGCCAGCCATGGGGATAGTAGGAGCGGTGTAAAGGGGGTTCTTGGATTCTGGCTCAGAATCGGAGGTAAAATAAGGGGCGTCGGTATCTGGTGACGGAGCTCTATACCGCTGACGAGTGGAGTCAAGTGACAAGGCGCGAGATCTATGATGAGCGGTATCAAGTGATGATGACCTGTGTCGATGACGGGTGGTGTCAAGTGAACCGTGCTGTGGGGGCTCGCCTTTGAGGCGCCGAGAATGTCTCGGGGAATCAATGGTGACAAATGGAGTCTAATCTCTGTGGGTTGGGGTAACTACAAATCAGCTCAAAAACTCTAATGCAATCGAGTGTGCAGAAGGAGAGCTCAAAAAATAGGGCGCTCAGGCCAACAACCAACTCAAAACACCTACTGTAACTGCGTGCTACAATAGGCGGAGTGTCAACATAAATGGTCAGAATACCAAAAAACAGCAGGTTGCCTAAAAAATAAAAACCGGTGGACTCACTAGACCAAAAGGAGGTAAAGGAGCATGCAAACACCTAACTAAAAGTATTATGACTCAACTAGACATATCCTCTGCAAGGTGATGAAATCCAAGTCAGAAAATACGAATAGGAAATCCAAGTGGCTAAGGTATCCCCCTACCGGGAGGGACACCGGGTAGTCAAATCCTAGAAGAATGGCAACTAAGATACCCCGTTCATGACACGTCTAGAAAGGTAAATCTGTCGCTTGGTCCTTTAACCGCAATACCCCTATACAGGGATATCCCGAGAACTGCGAAAGGTAGCCCTTCAGTTACTGAATGGAGTTCGGTATTCCACTCAGACCTCCGGAACCAATCTCACGACTTCAACCCTCCTAAGGGAGAGGCCCTCTGATAAACCGGTTGTGACCGTGTCAAAAAATACTAGGGGATTTTGGTTCCCTAATGGACAACAACTATGTCTCAAGTGTAAATAACCGAGGGGTGTTATTGGAAGCCTATCCCCTCGATCCTACCTAACTACAAAAATTCTTTTTGTGTTCCCCAAGTGGGGTTAGAATGTTGGTTGAGTTAAGTAATTTTTAAGTCTCACTTGAGTTAGGTGACATATTGTGTGCTTGTGAGGTTATGAACCCAGAAAAGAAGTGCCAGGGCAACTTCGTAAATATCAATAATACTGAATTAAAAAATTTTACCATGCAATATTATCTGAGTAAACAATGCTAATTTTTTTTTTAAAAAGTTCTGTATAGGGGGACAAAGATGGCTGTAGGGCTGCAGGTAGAATAGGTGGCTGTGCAGGTGCAGAAGATATGGCAGCAAACAGGCTGGGTTCAAAAAGATAAAACAAGTGCAAAATCCAGATCGCGGGTCTGGGGCGAAGTCGCGCAGTCGGACCGCGGGTTTGAAGGAAACAGTCGCGGTCAAGTCGCGGGTTTCTGGACGGCAGACGTGGGCAGACCGCGGGTTTGAAGAAAATAGGTGTGGTCGGGTCGTGGGTTTCTGGACGGAAGGCGCGGGCGGACCGCGGGTTCGAAGAAAACAGGTGCAGTCGGGTCGCGGGTTTATGAAAGACAGGCGCGGGCGGACCACGGGTTTGAAGAAAACAGGTGCGGCCGGGTCGCGGGTAAAATGCTAATAGGCGCGGTCGGAGTGCAACAAATAGGGAAAAGTACGCGTCTGAGTCGCAGCTAATAGCTGGAAAGGCGCGGTCGGGTCGTAGCTAAGGACTGGAAAGACGCGGTCGGAACGCAATTGTGAGGGAAAAAACGACAGTTTACGGCGGCCGAAAACGACAGCTGAAAGGACAAAACGAAAAATAAAATAAAGAAAAAAGCCAGCAGAGTCGCCAAAACTGTTGCTAGGGTTTTATCCCTAGCTTGTACGAATGAGTACCTACTAAGGACAATGGATTCCTTAGTAGCAGTTCAATGTTATGTGAATTAAAAGCTATAACTGAAACAAAAAATTAAATCCAAACATATATGAAGCACAAATAAGTAAAAGGTAAAGAATTATTTTATTGATATTACCTCCAATGTGGAGGTTAGTGAAGCCCTTTGCGATGATCCGAGTTGATGGCTCTGAGCTTCAAGCTGCTTCTTCTCTTTCTCCAATGGTGGAAATGGGCCAAAAGGGGCTCTCAATGGTGAAAGTAGCTCAATGGTGAGCTAGAATTTCACGAGCAATTTTGGCAGAGGCAGGATACTTGTGATTGTGGATATTGAATAAGGGGTCTCCATCACTTATTTATAGTTGGAAACCATGCATTTTTAGGGTTAGGGTTTCTTCCTCATTTTCCTCATTATTTTATATTTTTTATTCCTTTTTGGAGATTTTTGCTTTTTTGGAGGAATTTTGGATATTTTTAGAGGAAAAGAGGGTTTTATGGCCTTTTGTAGGCTTTTTAAGCCTTTTGGAGGCTTTTTGCATGGTTTTATGGGTTTTTGATGGAAATATGGTGGGAAAATGGACAAATGAGCCATGTAATGGGGTAGATGAGGTAGTGAACCCTTTTTGGGTGTTAACAACATGGATTTACTTTATGAAGAACAAAGATGCATTAGAGGAATTTTGGGGTCTAAAATGGGCCTTCTAAGGAAAATAATAAAATAATAGTTAAAATAATAAAATAATATTGATTAATTTTGGAGGAAGAAAGAAAAAAACTACTTTTTGTGTTCGTATTTTCGACATATCTCCCTATGTTTTTACTCAAATTTTGATCAGGAGAGCTTGTTGGATGCGGAATTTGATTCCGCATCCGACGAGTACCCACACTGCATACTTTTTATGGAACCTTCTACCCCAAAAACAAGAAATACCCGAAAAAACGTGATGATGATGTCATCATCACATTTTTTTAGGTATTTGTTGTTTTTGGGGTAGAAGGGTCCGTCAAAAGTATGCATTGTGGGTACTCGTCGAATGAGGAATCAAATTCCGCATCCAACGAGCTCTCCTGATTGAAATTTGAGTAAAAACACAATGAGATATGTCGAAAATACGAACAAAAAAAGTAGTTTTTTTTAATTACAAATATGTCAATTCAACCATTATGGTTGACTTATTTTATTGAAATTCTATTGGTTCTTGAATTCCAACTCCCAAAAACTTATTTTGGCATGTTTTCTTATAAGGCCCATTTTAGACCCCAAATTTCCTCTAATGGAAGTATTCAGTAAGTTCAAGGAATTCAAAGCCTTGATCGAGAACCATACTAAAAAGAAGATCAAGACTCTTCGATCAGATAATGGCGGAGAATTCACTTCGAATGAATTCAAAGAGCTATGTAAAGAATCAGGGATTAAGAGGGAGTTGTCTACTCCTTATAATCCACAACAGAATGGGATTGCGAAATGGAAGAACACGACCATCATGGAAGCTGCAAGAGCAATGCTTCATGATCAAGACCTACCTATGCATCTTTGGGCTGAAGCTTCCAGAACAGTGGTGTATGTATCAAACTATACTCCACATAGAGTACTCAAGAACAAGACTCCTAAAAAATTCTTCTCCGACAAGAAACCAGAAGTCAGCCATCTCCAAATATTTGGCTGTCCCGTGTACAGACACATTCCAAAAGAGAAGAGAACAAAATTAGATTTTTCAGGAAAGAAGGTCATATTTGTGGGATACTCTGAAAGCTCGAAGGCTTACAGAATCTACTTCCCAGGATACAAGAAGATTGAAATTAGCAGGGATGTGACATTTGATGAAGGCATAGCTTACAACAAATCTAGAAAGAGACCTGCTGAAGAACCTGAAGAAGCAGAAGCAGAAGTACCTAGAATTCATTATACAATCATGGACGAAGAAGCTCAAGAAGAAGATTGAGAGTTCGAGGAACCACAAAGACCTGTAGATCCACCTCTGGAGAAGAATCCTCATAAGAGGAAACCTACTTGGGTACATGAACTTATCCAAGGTGTGGAAAGATATGGGGCTCTAGAAGAGAATCACAGAGAAAGAAAGAGGACCAGAACTAATTCCGGGTATGTAGCTTTACTATGTGATTTCATTGATAAAGAACCTTCCAGTTATGTAGAAGCGGCAGAACAGAAAGAATGGAAGGATGCTAGGATCGAATAATATCAATCGATCATGAAGAATGATGTTTGGGATGTTGTCCCAAGACAAAAAGGGAAGTCAGTTGTAAATTCCAAATGGATCTACAAGATCAAACATGCTGCAGACGGTAGCATTGAAAAGTATAAAGAAAGATTTGTAGCTCGAGGATTCTCTCAGAAAGAGGGAGTAGACTGTGAAGAAACCTTTGCACCTGTAGCCAGATACACTTCCATCAGATCAGTACTTGCTTTGGCTGCAGTGATGAAATGGAAGATACACCAGATGGATGTCAAGACTACCTTCTTGAATGGTGTAGTAGAAGAGGAAGTGTATGTAGAACAACCACTCGGTTTTGAGACACATGACAGAGAGTCTCATGTATGCAGATTGAAGAAAGCCCTGTATGGTTTGAAACATGCACCCATGACCTGGTACGGCAGAATTGATAGCTTTCTATCCATTTTGGGCTTTACCAAGAGTAAAGCAGATTCCAACTTTTACTACAAGGTTGAAGATGGCAACCCAGTGATGCTCCTACTGTATGTAGATGATCTATTTGTGACAGGTATAGATGGTTTGATTGCTGATACGAAGAGAAAGCTTGCTGCTGAGTTCAAAATGAAGGACTCGGGGATGATGCATTACTTTCTAGGTATGGAGGTGTGGCAGAGTACAAATGGAATCTTCCTTGGACAAGGGAAGTGTGCAGTAGAGATCCTTAAGAGGTTTGGGATGATGGAATGCAAAGCTATGGCCACACCTATGGCATCGAACCTAAAGCTATTGAGTGATGCTTCATCAGATTTGATTGATGCTACGATGTATCGTTAGATGATTGGGTCATTGATGTACTTGACAAACACGAGACCAGATATTTGCTTTGCTGTGAACACCTTGAGCTAGTTCTTGACAGATCCGAGGAGTGTTCACTTGACCGCTACAAAGCATATTCTGAGGTACCTGAAGGGTACAATTGATTATGGGCTCAAGTATGATGTGAATCAGAAGATTAACCAGGAGGGTTATGTTGATTCAGATTGGGCAGACAGTGCCATCGACAGGAAGAGTACTTCAAGATGTTGCTTTAGTATGGGATCAGGTGTGATCTCTTGGTTTAGCAGGAAGCAATCCTGTGTGACACTGAGTACAGCTAAAGCAGAGTATGTCACAGCTTGTTCAGCTAGTTGTGAGGTAGTATGGTTGCGGAAGCTACTATCTGATATATTTGATCTCCAGTTGGATGCTACTTGTATACATTGTGACAACTAGAGTTGCGTGAAGTTGTCAGAGAATCCAGTGTTCCATGACAAGTCGAAGCATATCGAGATCAAGTATCACTATATCAGGGATATGGTGCAGAGAGGAGCAGTGAAGTTCCAGTATGTTGTGACGGAGGAACAGATAGCTGATGTGTTGATGAAGCCATTAGCCAGAGTGAAGTTTGAGTACTTCAGGGAGAAGCTTGGTGTTCTCCAAATCGAGGTTTCCTCCAAGGGAAAGTGATGAGTCCCAAAGCCATTCTGATGAGCAGGTCAAATGTAAGGGCTGAGCCATTCTATCATGGTGAGAGGATTCAGTTCCTTCCATGTCAGATATGAGTGCTAAAGATCCAAAGCCATTCTGACGAGCAGGTCAAATGTAAGGGCTGATCCATTCTATCATGGTGAGAGGATTCAGTTCCTTCCATGTTAGATATGAGTGCTGGCCATTCTGTTGAGTAGGACAGATGTAAGGGCAACTGCCACTCTATGGGAGAGTGGAGACACCTGGCCAGTCACCAGGTAGCTCAATCTAGGACTGGGGGCCTTTCTAACGAGGGTGGAGGATTTGGTTCCTTCCAGGTCATATGTGAGTGCATGCCATTCCATCATGGTGAGAGGATTAAGTTCCTTCCATGGCCGATGTAAGTGCGGGCCATTCCATCATGGTGAGAGGATTAAGTTCCTTCCATGGCCGATGTAAGTGTGGGCCATTCTTTCATGGTGAGAGGATTAAGTTCCTTCCATGTCAGATGTAAGGGCAGGCCATTCTATCTTAGTGAGAGGATTCAGTTCCTTCCATAATAGATGTGAGTGTGGGGCCTTTCTGATGTGATTGTAGTTTACTACATGATCAGATATTAGTGTTGGGCATGCCTTTCTGACGAGTAGGTCAGATGTAAGTGCTGGGCGTGCCTTTCTGACGAGTAGGTGAGATATAAGTGATGGGAAAAGACCTACCTATTGGCTAGGCCTACAACCAACATGAAAGAAGGCTGGCTCTATAGAAATTCCTATGACAAGATAGAATACTCATGATGATGACTAGCAGTTATGATCTAGATCTAGTTATGATCCAGATCCAGTTATGATGACTCTGAGAGATCCATATTGAGTGATGATCCAGATTGAGAGATGATCCATATCCAGATCCAGATTGAGTGATGATACAGATCTAGTCCAGTAGAGTTGATCCAGATTGAGAGATGATCCAAATCCAGTGATTATGTTCTATGATGATCGAGAGATGATCCAGACTTGAAGGATGACGATGAATTGAAGATGATGATGACTTGAAGACTCAGAAGACTCAAGATGCAGATGACGAGATGATCCAGTTGATACAAAGAAGAAGACCAATGCTGAAAATTGTGTCGAAAGAATACCTTCCTAGTTAAGAGGGAGTGTTGATGTATTTGTAACTTCAGAATGTATTCATCTATATATATTATATATTGTAACCCAATGTTTATTCTAGGATGTTTCTATTATGTATTTGAGTCATGTTGTCATAACCCGATGTTCCGATCGGGAGGATCAATAATGTAAATGAGTCATGTCAAGTCATTGTTAAAGTCCCCACAGTATTGGGGCACTAGGGTTATTAGACACTCATAGAGATGTCGGATCTAGTAAGTAATTGTAAAGTGAGGCCAACATGATTGAGTGCACTTCAAGTGAATGAAAGAATATAAATAGAGAGTGAGACTCTCTATTTGTCACACACATCATTCACTCACTCAAGTGTGGCGCATTAGTGAGGAAGGAAATACACTGGGACTAGACAAGAAGAAGACTACTGCTAACGGGAGTGCATCTTACTATTTTTGGGTTTTACATATTGTGTTGATTCTATCTTTGAGGAAGTTACAGGGTTTTCTCCATTTATGGTTTCCCCGATCAAAAACACTGTGTTCATTGTCTCTTGTGTTTGATTGCTGTACTTGTTATTCTCTCAGTAAATATCCTAACATAATGCTAGCTTAATGTTGAAAAACTAACACGTCGCACCTCCGTGAGTAATGACAGCAACATCAACATCATGCATCCTATGTTCTGCTGATATTGTTGCAACTGTCCATCCTTGGTTCAGGTTTGGTGGGGGATTCACTGGTTGGTTCACATTCTGATTTGCATTCTGGTTCTGATTTTGAATTTGTTTTTGGTTCTGGTTCTATAATGGGTTCTAGTTCTGCAACCGAGGAATTTTTCCTACCTGCCACTTCGTCAGTTGTGGACAATTCTCAAGAGTGTGGTCAACAATGATACAATAAGTACATTGTTCTTGAAATTGTAGGAAATATCTCTGATAATGTCCCATCACTATGGAATTATAACATTGCACTGGTCTATGACCTCTCTCTCCTCCTTGACCAAAGTCTCCACCTCGTCCTCCTTGAAATCCTCTGCAGAATCCTCCTTGCTGTTGATATTGCAATTGATTGAATTACTGTTGCGGGGGATTTGGCTCCTACTGGAAATAATTCTAGGATGAGTATATTATGGCTTTTGCGGATCCATCAACATCTAATTGTACTATGGTTTTGGTACAAACTACAGTTGTGATTGTGGCTTTGGTAAAAAGTGTATCTGCGGTTGTGGTTTTGGTGCAAACTATATCTATGGTTGCGGTTGCAGTACAAAATACTATTGAGGTGACTGTTGTAGCACCTGCGCCTGTTGCTACAGTTGATGCACTATTCTATGGTCGTCTCCCTTCACATAGTACATTTCCATTGTTTTTCCTGGTACTAGATCATATGTGCGACAATCCTTATCTTCATGCTAGACAGACCGAAAAAATGTGTAATATAAATTCGTCGGCTTCATGACCATCTTCTACATATATCCACAATAATCATGTTGATTTCCATAAACTTGGTCAATACAATACCATGGCATACCACCATAAATTAATGGGTTTGGATCTCCCAACAATAGGTACTTTCATAAATTTGAGCATTGATCCTTATGATGTCCCTCTGCATGAAATCGAGTACACCACACTTCCTCATGATGATATTTTCATTTCCTGATATCTTGCAAATAGAGGATCATATTCTCTAGTTGTGTTTGAATCTGGTTCATACTGATTGAATTCTCACCAAGGTTAAGCTTCTAACTTTATCGCAATCTCTAGAGCCTCGCTCTATGTCGCAATATTTTGTTGCATCAACAGTAGTCTGACATGAGGTACTAACACCACGATGAATCATTCCTTATGTTGAACATCACTCATCTCAAAGATGACTCTTTCCATTAGCTTCTTTAATCACTGATTGAAATCCTAGACAGTTTCATTTGAATATTGCTTAATGTCCTTCAGTTCTTTGATATATTGTGCCTCAAATTTTGGTTTTCTAAATTATTCAATCGATCCTTTTCTAATTTCTTCTAGATTCTTTACTGGAGTTCCTGTAGTAACTTGTACAAATTTTATGAACCAATCCATTGTGTAACCTTGAAGGTTCATCACCAATCATCCCTTCTTGACATCATCATATGGATTTTGTTTGAAATTCCACACTGCTTCACACAAGAACCAGTATTTCTTGGGATCCTCAGTCCTGTTCCCAT
The DNA here is from genome assembly GCA_001517045.1 of Pseudotsuga menziesii. NCBI lineage: Eukaryota > Viridiplantae > Streptophyta > Pinopsida > Pinales > Pinaceae > Pseudotsuga > Pseudotsuga menziesii. The sequence goes on from LPNX010945961.1 coordinate 1,284,185, forward strand.
GAAATAGGGGAAACTTCACATCATCTCCTGCCATACTGAACCTTCTTCCTATGGTCATTGATCTGCTACTAATAGAGTGTTGTGGACATGTCAAACAAGTCGATGTTGAACTCTTGTTCCTTCCTGAGTGTGGTGCAGTGCATGGAGGTGTGGGTACGTTGTTGGTCTAGGTTGGTATTTCCTCAAGATTAGGCATAGCCTAGCCATCTCCTTCGTCACTGTAGGCTCACTTCATCCTATGTGGTATTCCTTCATGGTCTTGCATCTCGGTCACAGAAGGACTCTCTCCTGTCCTCTTCCTGTTCTCTTCCTGAAACCTTGCTCCTCCTCTCATAAGACTATTCCTTCCTTAGCTTCCCTCATAGTCCCATCATAACTTCCATCGATCTACCCCATATCATTTGATCCAACCGTTGTCTCTATGATACCCATAGACTCCGCACACCAGTGTTCTACTTGATGGAGTTCATATTCAATATACATTTTTCACAGATGCACATCTTAATAGACAATTGCAAATACAACAGAAACCTACCTCTTGTTCCATTGAAGAACTCCCTTTGTACATCGCTATAAGATTTAACTGTGTCGACCATGAACTTAGTGATATAGCCCTCCAAGATACTGTGAAGCCAAACTTCAACAACCCTTGACACTTTGTTGTCTACCTCCTGTAACTACTAGAACAGTTCTGGGGTCTAGCCAATTGGTTCACCTCCTTGGAAATTTGTTTTTCGATATGTCAATTGCACCAACCACTCATACAATATGATAAAAACTCAAATAAAAAGTAATCGTGTAGATCAGAATACAGGTACCCTACCAGTTACTTTGTCATTTTTAATATAGGGTTTCGATTTTCTTTCTCAGTGAATTCCCATGCCTTCTAGTCAAACCAGTCTTGAATTTCCAGTCTTGTCGGATGCCACAACATGTCCTCCTTCCCTTCATATTAAGGTCCTGACAACGGAACTATTTTTTGACATAAAACCCATTGACAGGGGTTTTCTCTCTGTTGACACCCGAACCACTGCGATCTCCCTAAGCACTAACCTAGATAGGTTTTACCCTGTCAGGAAACACCTACAGAGAAGATGAAGTATCAACTAATATTTTTGAGGGAGAACTGTCGAAACCATGTTTCTGCAGTATGAAGGAGGACCATGCATCTACTTCTCAACTCAATGCAACAATATTTGATAGATCTAATCATTCAAAGTATGCATTAACATAATCATATCATTATTCACTAGATCACATTGGCATACTTAAATCGTAGCAAAAACATTGATGCGTAAACAGATCTAACAGTATATCATCATGCATAGCAGAGAAGCATCACATCATTCACAGATACACATTACATTCACATTTAGATCACAAAAAACAAGAATACAGAAAGATAGGAAAAGACACAATGGTTATGTTCAATCTCCATCATGTCATATTGACCTTTCCCATCAAAACACAGCTTCTCCAAAATAGTTCCTCAACTCACACACACAGATCTTAATCCTTCAACAACATAGAAGTAAAAAGCCAAGAATTAAGAACTTTGATCCTACGAAGAAGCCTTAACACTTGAAATTCTACATCTATTTATAAGATTTCTCCTTTACATTGGTGGTCCACTTTAAGCCAACTTCCTAACTACTTCTTAACATAATCTACAAAATAATGACCACAATCCACATAATGCAGTCCAAATCTACAAAATATGACCAAAATGCATAGAATATAGCTAATCCTCCTTGCACGTCATTTTCCACCTTGCACAACATATTTGACCTTATGAAACATCCACAATGTTGTGCATTTAAATTACCCCAAAACTTCCTGCCAACACACAGTGGAAAATGTCTAATATGGGCGTTAATTGTACTAGAAATGCTGAAAATCAAGTTGAAATGCGCAAAAACTAAGGAAAGTTGTTTTTGTGAAGGAAATAATCAAATCCTTCAAAAATACTAAATCCCACATTCATTATTAAATATGGGATGCTCAAATACGAATCCTACAAATGGAAGGCATGTGAGGCGAATTAAAGAGGACAAACTTAGAGAGAAAAGGTATGCTGGAGGAATCAAAAGATAAATATAACCTTTCTTGCACATCATAGATTCTTTGATCATTGGCATTGATGGAGAGGGTTAGTTTAGATCAAGGGAGAAATGGATTCACCCATTATTTGGTTGTAATCACTTTCCTCTCAATTTAATATGATGCAATTTAAATTTCCACAAAATATTGTGTTCCAATCCATGTTTGTTTCATGTATTTTTGCAACATTTAGTAGATAGATTTCATGTTTTTTTGAAGTTTTATTTTTAATAGCTAGAGGTAGGGAACTAGATAAATGTTGTTAATGGAGTCCTAAATTCCATAGAGGAAAGAGCAGAAGCTTCTTCACCAAACGACATGATGCAAGAGGTAACCTCCTCACTTCCCTCTCTCTATCTCCTTTGAAAAAGGGTAGAAATTTCAAGAAAGTGTCCATTAATTCATATATTATGTCAGTAGGATTCACCCTCGCTGTAGTTAAGTATAGATAGGCTGTAGACAAACACCTTCAGTCAAATATACCAACACTAACCACCCAGCAGTAATTTAAGTCCAAAATAGAATCCATGATCATGGTCATACTGGCTTGTGATAAGACCACCTTCTCCTTGAATACAACAAGTTGAGGTTAAAAAAAAAGAGAATAATAATTACAATGTAAATTGAAAGAAATTACCTTGGATTGGTAACCATATGTTGGTAATTTCATTCATTGAATATCTATGAACATGATAGGGTAGATTTTGATAAGACCCCCCATCTTGAAATTTACAATTATTTGGGTGAATTTTATTTGATTTTAAGGTGACCAAGGAGATATCCAAAACATAACAAGGTTGACCAGGATATAAATATTTATTTCCAATCACTAATGAAAAAATTGACAGGAATACCAAATGACTTCTATATATTTAATTATCAAAATGAGGGTTTGTAAAGATGGTGACTCGGGTGGGGAAATCTAAATTAAATATCTGGCTAGTTTTGTGTTGTATTCTCATGGGAGAATTCTTTTAGATATAAACTGAGTAAATATGTTCTAACATATCCACCTTCAAACTTACAAACCAAAATGAATTGAAACAGACTGTCACTAGCTCTGCCCAAATGCTCTATCAATATCATGTTTTGTAAGAAAGAAAAAATAAAAAACAAGCCAAATAAAGGAAAATTAAAAGAAACACACTTATGTACAAATAAGCCAAATGATTATCTAAAATAAAGTATTTCTTCAGAAATTGGGCATTCACTAGGTAGGTCTCGGAGAGACTTCCAGTGTTTGTAGTTAGACTGTACCAGGTCTAAGCAGTTTTGAAACAATGAATGACCCTAGCCACAAGATTTGGAATTTAGTATTTTCATTTTTTCCTTGTGTGGTTTGTCCCATTTCAAGACCAAATCTCCAACCTGAAAATCACGATCAGTCGAATATTTTACATCAAAACATCTTTTGATTAATTTTTGATGTTGGTAGAGTCTATTTTTGGACTTGTCTCTTTCTTCTTCCAATTTAAGTTATGTATCAATTCTATTTTGAAGAGCGGGAGAATCCTCCTATAATAAGGATTGAGCCAACTGCAAAGAGAGAAGTAAGAGGTTTGATGGTAAAATTGCTTCTTTACCATATAAGAGGTAGTAAGGAGAGTTCCCAATGGAATCTTTAGGAGTTACTATGTCTTCCCCAAAGAGCATTAAAAAGTTGGGTATGCCAATTCTTATGGTGAGTGGACACCATATTATTCAAAATATTGATTAAGTTTTTGTTCGAAGACTCTACTAATACATTTCCATGTGGGTAATAATTTACAGAGTATTTGAGTTTAGTCCCTTTTTCAAGGGAATATTGATATCAATAGAATAAAACTAATATGCATTATCGAAAACAAAAGATTCTGGAACCCCAAACCTAGTGACAATATTACTCTCTAGAAAGGATATAACTCAGTTTTTATTGGAAACTATGAGGGAAATTGATTCTACCCACCTAGTGAAATAATCATTTGAAATAAGGATATATCGATGTTGCAAATAAGGAGGAGGAGTAATAGGGCCAACAAAATATAGACCCCATTGCTGAAAGGGAAACTGGATAGTGACAGGTTAGAGGGGAAATGCATATTTCTTTACCTTATCATCACATCTTTGGTAGGATTCACATTTATGGATGAAAGCATATGAATATTTAAATAAGGTTGTCCAATAATAGCCAGATCTTAGGATATTGTGGGATGTTGTTTATCCTAAATATTGTCCTTCTGTAGGACCTGCATGCAATTCAAACAAAACATTTTCAGCTTCCTCCTTTTCAAGAAACCTAAGGAAAATACCATCATAATTTATTCTAAAGAGTACACCATCAACTAAAAGTTAAGGTTCAACTCTTAATATTAATTCCTTGCACTTCTTGAAGTCTAATGTTTGAGGAGCATACCCATGAGTAAGAAAAATCCTAATATCATCATACCGTTGAGAGACTAGAGAAGAAATAACATTTACAATATCCTTAGATATATCTTCCTCTTATTTCCATTTCAGTTCCTGCTCAAGATCATTAGATTGGGAAGCTAACAAGCACAAGCCTTGTCCTTTGACAATTTTGGCAAGCTTTATCTCCAAGTCGTATTCTTGAAGCGCAATCATCCAATGGGCACACTTCTCTCAAAGTTTTTTATGGATCAAGACATTCCTTATGGCTGCATAAGGGATAATTACCTTCCTTCTATATTTTAGTAAATAGGGTCTGAAATGTTTAACAAACTTATAAAATATATAAGAATATTTATCAATTTGTGAGTAATTTAATTCAGCTCCTTTAAATGTAGATCTCATGAACGAAATGGGAATTTCAATGTCTTCATGCGTCAAAACAGCAGCATAAGAAAAGTCTATGGAAAAAGTACACAAAATATAATCTTTTTCAAAATATGAGTACATCAATGCAGAAGCATTTGTGATCTCTTTCCTAATCTTAAAAAAAACATCCTTCTGAATGTCGGGCCATCTAAATTGTACATCTTTTTTTATTAAATCTTGTATTGGTCTAACAATCTGAGCAAAATTAGGTACAAACCTTCTGAAAAAATTAATCTTACCTAGGAAGGAGTGCATGGATTTCTTTGAACTAGGAAGCCCAATTTTGGAAATTGTCCCTTTTCTTTCGGGATCGATAATAATTCCATCTTTTGAAAAAATGAATCCAAAAATATTACCCTCCATGACCGTGAAAATGGACTTCTTCAGGTTCAGTGAGATATTGTACAACCTGCATATTTCAAAAACCTGCCTAAGAGAAAACAAATGATCATGCCTCTTTTTAAAAATTAATTGTTATATCATCAAGATAGACTAATAGAGAATTATGCATTAATCCTCTAAAATATATATCAATAGCTCTTTGGAAAGTGGCACCTGCATTAATCAATCTGAAGGTCATTCTTATGTAAGCAAAAGTTCCCCCAGGTTTTCTTTGAAGCGGTTTTAAGTTGATCAGAGGGGGTAACAAAAACCTGATTGTAACTGGACAAACCATATAATAAGGAGAACATTTTAGCACATGCAACTTTCTACAAAATTTTCTCCATTGAAGGAACATGGTAATTGTATTTTTCAAATGCTTTGTTTAAATTCCGAAAGTCCACAGACAATCTTATTTCCCCATTCTTCTTATGGATGTGGAATAAGTTTGAAATCCATTATGTATGTATCACTAGAAATATAATTCTAGTTGTTAACACTTTTTCTAGTTCTTTCTTCACCGAAAGTTCAAGACTAGGATGCATCTTCCTTAATTTCTACTGATAGGGTTTGATAGTAGTCTTAATGGGAATGTTGTGCTGAATGATTTTGGTGTCAAAGGTATAAAGGTCATCATATGTCCAAGGAAACACATCCTTAAACTCTTTGCAGAGTTTAGTCAAGGCATTTTCTTGATCGGGTAGACAGTTAATCCCTATATTGATCAGTTGAGGGTTATGCTCATTGCCCAAATTGACAGTCTTGTAATTCAGAGAAGAACTATGTGTCTTATAGTTAATTGTATTCTTGAATTTTTCCTACAAGTTGTTGGAGGAGCTAGTCGGCTTATCCGACTAGACTCATTAGTAGACTAATTGTAGATTAGGTCAACCTCATAGGTCATGTTGGTTGGTTGAGTGGACAGGTAGTTACTATAACTATTTTGTAAATGTATATATAGGCTATTGAGACAGATAGATACTTGGTTCGGTTTATTGTATGAACCCACATTTGTATTGAGTAATATAATATGTTATTCTGTCCACCATTATTGTCTCTTGCATCTGATATATTTATATGATTCTTTATGTGTATTGCTGGTAGCCTTGCAATATGATTGATTACAACATTGGTTTTGTTACATGTAGTACATATACGGATGAAATGACTATGACTAGATGATTTCAGAGAAAGATATTAAGAACTGGTGGGAACGTAAGATTGCGAATTATTTGTAGAATTCTACCAGGAGAAACAAACTGACTATTGCATAAGCTAAGGAGAATTTCTTCTTTGAGACACATGAGAATTTTTTCAATCTCGTACCTCATTCTTTAAAGAAACTACTGGATGAATCAGCTGGAAAAAACTAAAGACAAAGAGTTACTTTTTAAATTGACAAGAGGAGGTTGTACAAATTTGTCGGAGTACTTCGAAAGAATTGCAGACGAATTCTCTGAAAAAAAATATGCTGAAGAAAGGGTCTCTGTCGATAGAATCCAAGAGAGATCATTGGAGGAATTTTAACATATAAAATGGGCCTCCTAAGGAAAATAATAAAATAATATTTAAAATAATAAAAAAATCATTTGTTAATTTTGGAGGAAAGAAAGAAAAAACTACTTTTTATGTTCATATTTTCGACATATCTCCCTGTCTTTTTACTTAAATTTCAATCAGGAGAGCTCATTGGATGTGGAATTTCATTCCACATCCAATGAGTACCCATAGTGCATAAATTTTATGGACCCCGCTACCCTAAAAACAAGAAATACCTACAAAATGTGATGATGACATCATCATCACATTTTTTCAGGTATTTCTTGTTTTTGGGGTAGCGAGGTCCGTCAAAAGTATGCAGTGTGGGTACTCGTTGGATGCAGAATCAAATTCTGGCTCCAACGAGATATCTCGATCAAAATTTTCTTAGCAACATAGGGAGATATGTTGCAAATACGAACAAAAAAAGTAGTTTTTTTTTATGACAAAACTGTCAATTCAACCATTATGGTTGACTCATTTTATTGGAATTCTATTGGTTCTTGAATTCCAACTCACAAGAGCTTATTGTTGGCGTGTTTCCTTATAAGGACCATTTTAGAACCCAAATTTCCTCTAATTTCTATAATGACTTCACCAAAAAAAATATTTATTCACTATCGACTCTTTTATTCAAATTCCTAATCAACGGGGGCACATGCCAGATTGTCAAACCTCGTCCGTTACTAATAGAACCACCATCTAACACAAACTGGGCGGTAAAAAAAAAAGAGTGGGAAATGTTTGTTGAATAAAGAGAGTGGGATTAATTTCTAAGAAAATAAAAATTTCTACCTAGGCTTTGTAATGTCCCAATTTTGAAATTTTATTAAATGACCAATTTTTTCACTTTTTCCCCAATTTTGACCTTAACTAGGTTTGATGTCTAGACCTCCAAATTGGCCCAAATGCTCCCAAATTTTATATGAAGGTACATGAATTATATTATAACTTAAATATTATGTTCATATATTTTTAATTACCCCCAAATTACTTATTAAAACTTGTTTAATGTTCTGTTCAAAGTAGGATTCTTTACTAGGAAATTGGGGCTCTAATTCCCTCGAGGTAATTGCCGGAAATGGCTTCACAAATGATCCCAAAGTCACTCAAATTTATAAAAATATGATGGGTATGTGTAAGTTACATTTTCAAAGTCTCATATTCATCATGTTTCAGTTTATACAGGGTTTTATGACCCTTTCCAAAACAAATCCCAAGTCACAATTTCGACCCTTGGGGAAAATGCACCAAATCTTCTCCCAATGCAACTAAAATGAGTAAAATGGCTTCCAATTCTTAATTAATGAACATAATACTTGAAATAAACATTAATTAAATTCCATTCATCATACATTTATCATATATACATTCCTCCATTCGAAATAATAGGCATTATCATGGCATATATCAAAATAGAGTGGAAATGGTCATTGTTTGCTCATTAAAAGTCATTTTGACATACAAATATTGGGAATTTACACTTGAAAATTTATGATAATTAATAAAATATAATATTTAACTTATTAAAATAATAAATATACAATTAAATTCTCTCCCAATTTGAAATCATCAGCATTACAATGGTTCACAACAAGATGGTGGGGAAATGACACTATTTCTTCATTGTTCAACATTTTTATATGAATTATTTTGGATATTTATACCTGAGAGTATTATTAAAATGAATTAAATATAATATAAATCATAAAATAAGATAATGAGCATTATAATATTCCCCAAAGATATCAATAGCTCACCCAAAGCGTAATCCCTCCATTGGCATGAATATGGTGTGGAAACTGGAAATAGTTGAGAGAGAGTGATGCAATAGATGAATCCAAATTATATCATGTATATTACAACTAAAAATAATAATCCATTAAATATCCATGAAATACCTTAGTGTCCTCACCAAACACCAATTTGGATGGGAATCTTTCACCATCGAAATTGGCTAAGGCAAGAAAACTAGTCATCCACTAGCTCTCACAATTCACAAATGATAAAAATACATTATATTGATTTATTACTATATTTTATAAACATCCTTATCCTTATAAGGTTCCCAATTCATCCACAAACTCAATCCAATTCGAATTTGGGTGTGGGCTCAAGATTTTCCATGTGTCCTCCCTTTCCTAGCCTTCCATCTTCCCCCAATTTGAGTAGGAACCCATTAAGATTCTCCAAATCACATTAGAGCTCTATTCGATGATATATTTCGACCTTAAATGTCAATTATGTCATATTTCATCCTTCATATCTGACTTTTTTCATAGGTGTCATAGCATCTTAATCATTGTTGTCATAGAGCTAGGGAATCTAGTCCAAGTGTCTCACTAGCTCCAAAATGACTCTTAATTTACCATGTAAGTTACGTTTCTTCCTAAAATAGACCTATGATGCATATTTCCAAATTTATTAACCTTATAACTCATCCAAGAACCTTTATACTTCCCATGGATTCGAAATTGCAAGAGGAGGTTGCCATTTGGTACCAAATTTCTAGCTTGTGTCGGCCCCATAGTCTCCATGTGTCTCCATGCTCAATTTACACTTTTATTTTCCTTGTATTTATTATTCATCTCATTTATTAAATATTTAATCCATTCTTATTTTCAAATATCATTTATTTCCCCCCTTATTCCAAATCCCAAATCTTCCACCTCCAACCTAGGAAACTAGTAATTTTCCTCCTTGGCAATTATTTGATCCTTAGCATCAATTTGACAAAATCTCATGATTATCAAAAATGTGATTAGGCCATTTTGACCCAATTCAAAATTTGGGAGATGAAAAATCCTACCTTCCCAATATTGCTTGTCCTCAAGCAATTTCGAACATGGGTGTTGAAGAACCTGCTTTCTGTATGATTCTTTGAAGTTGCCACTGAGTTGCCAACTTTGAGTCTTGAGATTCCATGAATATTTTAGAGAGGAACCACCATGCTTGCTGCTGCACTAATATGATTAAAATCACTTTATTAAGTGGGGAATCCATATCCCACACTTCTTCTTTCCCAAAAAAATTGAAATCAATGGGACTAAAAACTATCCCTGGGTCCCATTGCTTGTATTGCACTCCAACAATTAAGAGTGCTCTCCAACCCATACCATTGGGAAAGAGAATTCTGGGATCCCATTTTCTTGTATGAATTATTCCAAACATCATGAGTACATAATATATATAATTAAATTACATAACAACATAATAAAAATGTACATCAAGGAGGTGCCTCATAAAAAAATCATGAAAGTGCTTATACCTCCAAGTAAGTAGACCACCATTTTCCAAGTGCATACAAGCTTCAAGTGACCAATAAAATATGCTCCAATGACATAGGTGAGGATCCCATGTCCAGTAATTCTGCTCCCAAATAATTTCATATCCATCAAAATAATAATCAGCCATGTGTTCTTTCATCCAAGAAGTGAATGAAGAACCTCCACCAAAATCTGAACCAAATAAGGAGAAAATAAAACATGAAGACTTCAAGTGGCTCAAAGAAGTCTCATCAATACATCCATGAATCAGAGAATCATAAATATATAACAAAGTATGTGTCTGGAAACAAAAAATTTCTCCAATCATAAATCTATTCACCCCAGTGTTGGATGAAGTTCCTCCAACATCAAATGAACCAAGTGTTGAGCAAGGAAAACCATGAGTCTTCAAGTGACTCAAATGCATATCATTGGTGAATCCATGTAGATGTGCATCATCATAAAGTAAAAAATTATGCTGCTTCAAATGTGAATAAGAGTGTGCTCCAACCATCACATCATAATAAGTAAATCTAGGAGTTCCATACTCCTCATGTGGCACCATAAAAATAACCCTTTCACCCATACATCATTGAGACTAATGCTGCAAAACTTGGAATTGTAGGATGTAGGAGAATGGAATAACTCACACAAATGATAAAAAGTGCAGACATTTAATCATGGGAAGGATCCATATGGGTAGTATCATGCAGCTCCTTCAAAATTATGAAACCTTTGTCATAGATGGGTTCCAATGTAGAGGAATCATGCTCTTCTTTAAAAATTACATAACCTTCATCAAGAGAAAATTCAAGTTCCTCTTCCACCACATCAAGTGTTTGGATCTCTTCAAGTTAATATTCAAACACATCAAGCACATTCAAATTTCTACATTTCTCATGATCCACCATGTGATGAGAATCCTCCAAACAATCTACCATTTGACAATCTGAAACATAGGAGGAAAAACAAGTATCTTGCAACTTTTCAAGAAGTTGCTCATTTTGAATTGTTATCTTATGAATATATTAATTATTCTTCAAGTATGCATCATGTAACAATTCATTAAGCTCAAACAAATGGTTTCCATAAAAAATCAAAGACATGAAATTACCTTTGATGTTGCACATTGCTCTTTCAATCTTCTCCATGTCTTCAAGGAAGGATGGCTCCTCCAATGAAATAGCTCTCCAACAGGAATTTGACACTAATGCTTGAGTGTCATGCAGTATTCTAAGGGCCTCTTGGATCTTATTTTAATTCATATTTAAGGACCCTTCAATAAAATCATGCTATTTCAAATGAACCTCCTCATATTCTTTCTTCTTGCTTGGACCAACTTCGTGAAGCTTAAGTGGTGATGGGGAAGTTGATATTGTTTCTTCTTCAACTGCTAGAAGGTATTCATTTTCATGTTTAATGGAAGTTTGGCTTGCAATTTTTTTTTGAAATCTGATATCTATGTAACCAACATAGAGTTGTGAGCACCCATCAGTATGTACTCCTTCATAGTTCAATCATCCATCAGTAGATGCTCTTTGTTTCATATCCAAGGTAGAATGTGTCTCAAAATGATCTTCAATATTTTCAATCAAAAATTCTTCATACTTATGTGATGTCTCTTCATATTTTTATGAGTCACTTGGGAGTGTATTTATATCCTCTTCATATACTACTTCTTATACTTCACCTATTTCAGAACTAGGTGGTCCATGGGTCTTCTCCTTTTGCTCCTTCAAGCAAGCTGATGCATTTCCCCCCTTGGTTTTCTTAAAATAAATATATTCTTTCCAACTTTGGATAGAAAAAAATTTGAATCCTTTCATAATATTATTGGTCATGTATTCAACGATAGTTTCCATTCTTTTTATTATCTCCTAACCATCATATGAGGTTCCCTTTTCATCCCTAGTCATAGTTTCCCCAAAACAATTGCCTTTTTCTCCTACTTTTTTTTTCCTCTTCATGAAAAGCACTTTTGGTCTCAATATATAATGGTGTTCCATGAATTATTGTACTCATAAATATCATACCAAATCAGGTTCCAATATCATGCTCTAATACCACTGCAATATCCCAATTTCGAAATTTTATTAAATGATCAATTTTTTCACTTTTCCCCAATTTTGACCTTAACTAGTTTTGATGTCTAGACCTCCAAATTGGCCCAAATGCTCCCAAATTTTCTATGAAGGTACAAGAATGATATTATGAATTAGATATTATGTTAATATATGTTTAAGTACCCCCCAATTACTTCTACAAAAAATTTTAATGTTATGTTCAAAGCAGGATTCTTTACTAGCAAATTGGGGCTCCAATTCCCCTTGGGTAATTGTCAGAAATGGCTTCACAAATGATCCCAAAGTCACTCAAATTTATGAAAAGAGGCTGTGGATGTGTAAGGGAAATTTTAAAATTCTCATATGCATCATGTTTCAGTTTATACAATCTTTTATGACTCTTTCCAAAACAACTCCCAAGTCAGAAAATAAGATAATGGGAATTATAATATTCCCCAAAGAGATCAATATCTCACCCAAAGTGCAATCCCTCCATTGGAATGAACATGGTGTGACAACTAGAAATAGTTGAGAGAGAGTGATGCAATAGAATAATACACATGATTTCTTGTAGCTTAAACTTGAAAATAAGACTCCATTAAAGCGCCATAAAATACCTGAGTGGCCTCTCCAAACACCAACTTGGATGGGTATCTTTCACCCTTGAAATTGGCTAAGACAAGAAAACTAGTCATCCACTAGCTCTCACAATTCACAAATGACAATTTCACAAATGATAAAAATCCATTCTCTTGGTTTCTTCCTGTATTTTATAAAAAATACTTAGCCTTCAAAGGTTCCCAATCCATCCACAAACTCATGCCAATTCGAATTTGGGTGTGGGATTAAGATTTTCCATGTGTCCTCCCTTTCATAGCCTTTCATCTTCCGCCAATTTGAGTAGGAACCCATTGAGCTTCTCCAAATCACATGAGAGCTCTCTTAGATACTATATTTAGACTTGGAATGTCAGATATGTCATATGTCAGTGTTTATATCTGATTTGTGTCATATGTGTCATAGCATCTTCATCATTGTTGTCATAGAGCTAGGGAATCTAGTCCAAGTGTCTCACTAGCTCCAAAATGGCTCTTCCTTTCCCATGTAAGTTACATTTCCTCCTAAATTTGATGTATGATGCATATTTACCAATTTATTAACCTTATAACTCATCCAAGAACCTTTAGGATTCCCATGGATTTGAAATTGCAAGAGGAGGTCACCATTTGGTTCCAAATTTCTAGTTTGTGTGGGCCCCACAGTCTCCATGTTCAATTTCCACTCTGATTTTCACTTGCATTTATTTATTTATCTCCTTTATTATATATTTCTTACATTCTAATGTTCAAACATTATTTATTGTCACCCTTATTCCGAATCCCAAAGCTTCCACCTCCAACCTAGGAAACAAGTAATTTTCCTCCTTGGCAATTATTTGACCCTTAGCATCAATTTGACAAACTCTCATGAATATGGAAAATGTGATTAGGCCATTGTGACCCAATGCAAAATTTGGGACATGGAAGGCTTACTAAAGAGTTTGGGTTGGCTATGGGGGGTAGCTGGTCATGTTTTGGAGTATAGTAGAGGAATTCTAATCGACTTGAGAAGACACCATTGCCAGCAATGAAAAGTTGAACCAAAAATGATATAATTCGAAAAATCACTCACAAAGGCAGTCTGGATATCTAGAAGATAGAACAGGAAAAGAGGAGGAAAATAAGGGAAGAGGTTAGAGAGAAGGTTGTTGTGCTCTAGAAGAGAATGGAGACCAAAGTGATAGAGCAAGAAGAGGATCCGCTAGAGTCGGGTCATGACCAATGGGAAGAAGGCGTTGATGAATAAGTGTCACCAATGGAAGAATATTTATGGATAGATCATGGTGAATATATCCAAGTTGACATACCCCAAAACATTACAACTCATTCTCAGTTAAATTCTAATTCGAATGCCCGAGTGCAGGAAAATTTTCAGGAATATTTGGGGCTACGAGCCACCTACTTAGGTGTATGGATTTGACTAGACAAAGAAGGAAATGATGTTTACCATCTAGTAATTTATCGACCACCAAAATGGAATTGGGTTACAATTGAACCCTTTTCATCCAACCAAAGTATTCATCTACTCTACTTGAAACATGAAGAAGCACAGGCCCTAGCAAATCGCAGCTTTAAGTAACACACTAGGTCAGTCGGATCCATAAGAAAGGATACCCCAAAATCAAAAATCCATGTCAATATCATCAGAAGGAGTCGAGAGAAACTGACTTCTTGTTGAAAATGAACCAACTACTATAGATAAAACCTCCAATGAAAATGAAAGTTCTGTCGATAATGAATGTGAAGAAAACAAAGTTACATTAAGTAACCCACCACCACCACCACCACCACCACTACCTCCACCACTTGTAGGAGACACTAATGCCGAAGACATGGCGCAAGTCTCTACACACATCCCCCTCTAGAGGGGCAATGAAGATCCTATACAACATTGGTTCATCTATGAGTCGACCTGATAAGTGAACATTGTTACAAATGAAGATCGATAGATGGTGCAATTCATTAGTGCTCTACGAAATTGAACACTTACATGGTATATTACATATATAGAAAATACCCTGAATTCTACTAAGGCACAAATTAAAAAACAATTCATGTCATTCTTCAAGACTCCAGATGCAAAGCATCTTGCAACAAATAAATTAAAGACTATAGTCTAGAAACTAATAGAAACAGTCCTAGAGTACGACAAAAGAATCAAAGACCTACTCAACTAATTGGAGTATAATATTAGACTAGACACTTTTAATACCTATGAATATGCACTTATGAAGGCATTGCAAGTAGAAATGGATGAGGACTATCCGGTGAACCCCATTGATAGCCATATTGAAGAACAACTAGAGATAATGAAAAAATCAATATAGGATTTAAACCTCAAGGGCCACGAAATATGGTGTAAAAAACACTCGATGGATGGGCACATAAAAGGTAATTGTCAGCAAGAATATCATCGAAAAGATGTGTGATTTGTTCAGTCGAAATACTTTTGTGACATCTGCCAGGAGCAAGGTCTACATGTGACAAAATATTGTCTATATAACATGAAGAATGAAAAATATTCCTGGTGCGCAATATGCAAGGTCAAAGGCCATGCAACAACTGAATTCCACCTAAATTTGAAGAACCGACATAATTACCATGCTGACTACCAAACAAACGTTGTTGCATAGAATAATAATGATAACAATCCAAGGAACAACAATGACAAGAACAAATAGAACAATCAAAGATACAAAGAATGAAGGTACAATTGTTGGTACGATAACAATCATCATGGAGGCTATTTTGTTCGAGGCTGATTCTTTGGGAATCAGTAAAATAGACCACGAAGACCAATCCATTGTTATACATGCTTAAATGAAGGGCATCGACACGTTGATTGTCCATACAAGGATCGAAATGACCTTAAGTTTTGTACCAATTGTGGTGTGGGTGATCACTCTTTAGAGGATTGTCCCACTATGCTAGAAAAAATCAATAAAAATAAGAATGTTAATGTCTTGTTGGGTGTCCAAAAATGTGATGTTATTCGCACTAAGAACTTGCAAATTGTTACTAGAAAAGGTACTAAAATGGGCAATGAAAATCCTAGAATAAGCAAGATAAAGAATAAAGATTACTATCCTAATCATGTCATACAAAAGCAATTATACAACAAGGCATAGAACATTTTTCAAGAATCAGCTACACAGGAAGCAAATCATGATACCTGATAAAAGATATCTCAAGAGTTAATTAATCTAATACACAATGATAGTTCCACCGCACAATTTATTGACTTATTATACAATCTCAAGAACAAAGCTGGCACCGACAAATAGGCTAAAAGCATATGCAGTTTAAACAAAAAATATAAAAGTGACACTGACCCTCTTGTCGAACTAGAAATTGAAGGTTACCATGTCTGACAAGTCATTCTCAACTTCAGATCACAAGTAAACATCATGACCATAGATACATGGGAACAATTAGGTAGACCTCGACTCAATGAATTAGGCATATATTTGAAAATATATGACCAAGGACTAATTGAACCCACTGGGGTATGGAGGAACGTCAAAAAACCTATAAAGGATATCACCAAAAAAGTTGATCTTGAAATTATTAACCCCAAGGAAGGATCCAATTCCTTCCCAACTTTAGTAGGCTGACCATGGGATCGAAAAATGAAAGCATCCATCTCGCTCAATAAAGAAAGAATAAATTTGAAATTAAATGGACAAAAAGTGATTGTTCCTATCCATCCATCACAAGGTGAACCATGGACAGAGCCTATAGACGAAGAAGTCAATGTCGGAAAACTATAAAAAATACAGCATAATCAGGACTACACTGAGCCAAATATATATGGAGAAATTCATTTAGGAAACCTAGACTCGGTTGGTTATAACTTAGATGTAGAATTATATGACTCAAAAATGGAAAAATACAAACTACAAGCAAGGGAGTTTTGGACCATTCAGGCCATTCCGATAAAAATAACATGTCAATGTTTTTTTGTGTCCATAATACCAAAAATGTTTGAAAGAAAAGTTAGGGAATACCCTTCCTTAGAACTAATAAAAAAAAAACAAGCCATCACTTTGGTATAAAGAGTGGGAATCACCAGTGCTTCATGTTGAACAAGTATTAAAAAAAATAGCTAAACATGACAAACTTCAAAGTCTAGTCGAAACATTTATGGGACAAGCTGCTTGATGGTGGGATACTCACAAGTCGAGACAACAATCATGGTCGACAACTTCAATGTACTTTGTCGAAAGATTTAGGGGAAAGAAGCTAACAAACCAGGCACAAATAATAGTCTTTACAGAAGGGAAGGACCCTGAAAAAAACATAAGTACATGTCAAAAAGAGTAGAAAATACTTAGATATAAAGATGAACGACTGTGGTCGCACCTATTTTCATCAACATTAGATGATCTACCAAATAAGTGGTACAAGATGGAGGAAGCACATGGTGAAACATTCATATGGAACGAACTCGAAGAAAATTTCATCAAAGACTTTAATTTTGTAACTGAAGATGACCAACTAGTCGAAGCTACAAAACAAATAAAAATATTTCTAAAACTGACTACTAGTAATAGTTTGACATGAACTCACAACCGATTGAACGGTTCATGTCATCATATTCGGTCAAATAAAATACCACAATCGACAAGAATTCAACTAGATACTGAGCGTACAAGTGGAAAGATATTTCAATGGAAATATGACCATCTGGAAACGATGAAACCAATCAAAATAATATTCAAGGTCGAATCAAAAGAAAAAGAAGAACCTAAATGAATGATAGCAGAAGAATTCCCAGGATCGTTTTCATAATTCAAAAAAGAAGGTCAAAAAATTAATGAAAGCAAGGGCCAGAATTGATGGAAGAAAAGGTTAAAACAAAAGAAGTCGACATCTCTAACGATGATAGAGAAAAAATGGAAAGAATCATAGATTATTGGAATGAGGATAAAACGACATAAATAGATAACCTACTAAAATAATTTTAGGATTTCTTTGCTCGGGATTATAAGGATCTTAAAGGTTTAGTTCAAGAAATGGGTGAAATGAAGATAGACATAAAACTCAATGCAATACCAATAAAAAACAGCCATACAATATTTCTCATAAATATAAAGAGATAGTGAAGAAATAAATTGACAATATGTTAGATTCCTTAATTATCTACCCTATCGACTAGTCAGAATGGGAAATCCCAATGGTTGTACAACCAAAGAAGCATAACCCAACAAGATTCAGAATCTGCATAGATTTCTGTGAACTAAATAAAGTCACTCTGACGGATCCATTTCCAACTACTTTTGTAGCTTAAATTATCAATGAAGTTGTAGGACATGAATGTTACTCATTTACAGATGATTTCTGAGGTTACAATCAAGAAGCAATTTCCAAAGAGGATCAATAGAAAACAACATTCATGTGTGAATTTGGTTCATTTTCTTACAAAGTCATGTCGTTTGGTTTGAAAAATGCACCAACTATATTTTCAAGAATAGTGGTTAAATAATTCCAAGAATACATCTACAAAAGAATGGCTATGTATTTCGACGACTGGAAAATTTACTCTATGTTAAAATATCACTGTAAATGGATAAGTCTAATTCTAGAAAGATGTCGACAAATACAAGTATCACTTAATAAAGATAAATGTAATTTTGTAACCCCTATAGGAGTCCTACAAGGATATATTGTATGCAAAGAGGGTATCAAGGTCAATTTCGCAAAAATCAAAATCATTCTCAACTTGAAACCCCCAGCTAACCCAAAACAAGTCAGAGTCTTATTGGGGCATACAGGATACTACAGGATATGTATTCATCATTATTCCGACATGACATATCCTTTAGAAGAGTGATTAAAATAAAATCGAGAATATGAATGGACTGAAGAATGTGATGCATCATTCTACACTTTAAAGAAAAAACTAGTTGAAGCACCTATTTTTAAACTCCCAAATTGGTCAGTAAAATTTCATTTACATATCAACACATCAGGTATAGCAATCAGTGCAATACTAACACAACTAGGAGATGACAGAATGGATTATCCAATTATATACAGTCGTAGAAAATTAAACAAAGACGAACATAGTTACTCAATGACAGAAAGAAAAGCAATAGGAATGGTATTCGCACTTAAAACATATCGAAACTATTTTCTATCTAACCATTTTGTGTTTTACACCGATCACCAAGAATTAAAATATTTATTAAATAAGCCTTTACTTTATATAAGAATATTTCGTTGGTTACTGTTATTTCAATAATTTGAGTTTGAAGTTGTAGTTCGACCAGGGAAATTAAATGTCAAACCTGACCACTTATCGAGAATCGACATAGGGGTGGAACCGTTTGGAGTCGAAGATGACCTACCGGATGCACATCTATTTAGAATATAAGATGTACCTTCCGAACTAGAAGAAATAACACAATTGTTAGAAAATGGACAAGCACCAGAAGAAATGAGTGATAAAAAGAAAAACAAATTAGCAATGAAAGTTGCACCTTATAGAATAATAAACAAGTTCCTCTATAAACTTGGCTTAGATAAGGGAATCCATCTATGTGTTCTGGAGCATGAAAGAGAAAGTATAATGCATGAAGCACACTATGGACCAGCTGGAGGACATTTTCATTTTGACACAACTGCTAAGAAAATCTAATAGTCGGGATTATGGTGGTCGAAATTATACCGCTATTGTCAAAAATTTGTTAGTAAATGTGACCTCTTCCAAGCACTGAAATGCCATTAATATTAGTAAACCCAAGTTTAACATTTGAAATTTGGTCGATCCACTTTATAGGACCATTTCCAATACCTGCTAGAAGGTCAGGAGAACATTATATGATAACAACAGTCGAATACATTACTAAGTGGGCAAACACAGAACCTGTTGAAATGTATTCTAGTGAAGTAGCCATGAAATTTATATATGAAAATATTATAACCAGATTTAGTTGTCCATTGACCATAATCAGTGATCAAGGGTCACCATATTGAACATTGATGTTGAAGAGGCTAAGAAAGAGAGACTAATGCAACTAGCTAAGCTAGAGGAACATCGAATTATTGAAATAAAAAACCAAGAGATCCAAAAACAACAAAATAAAGAATAGCATGATCGAAACGTTAAAAATAAAAAATTGTCTGTTGGAGACCTTGCATTGTTGTATAATAGTCGAGTAAAAGGAAAACTGAAAAAACTGCATACAGAGTGGATGGGAACCTATATTGTCAAGAAAATCAATGGCAATGGATTAGTCCGATTGAGAACGTTACATGGAAATGTATTTCAGAAACTTGTTAATGGTGTCCAACTAAAATGGTACAAAAACTAAAAAATCTAAAGAATAAAAAAAATACAGTTGCATAACTATTAACAAAAATTGAAAAAAAAACTATAAAAACCTAAAAACTAAACACAAAAAATAAACAATACAATGAAATAAAATGACAGGGACTTGGATAAACTCTCATGAAGGAAGTAGCAGAACACCATTTAGAACAAATAGCCACCGAAAACATAACTATCGACACAATGAATAACACCCATTCCACTGACAAATTGACAACCATGATGCATATCGACAAAAAGAAGGTGCAATGGTCCAATCAAGTCATCATGATCATCAACATAAACAGTGCCTAAACTAGCATGCATTAAAATAACACTCGATAGAGTGTAATTCACAGTCAAATCCGCCATTAATATATTCATCAACCAGATCCCCACCCGCTCAACCTATAAATACCACACTAGATGAAGACCACACATCACTCCACAAATAGCTGGAAATACAGAGCTACCAGACTCCTGATACCAAGATACCTTTGCAAGAACCAGAGCATTTTACCAACAATATGGTAGTGAAAAAGAAAAGATCTACAACAATTAAAATAAAATAGGTAGAAACCGCCACAACCCCACTGGTACAAAGGCTAGAGAACATTCGCAAAGAGAAATTCCTAGAATCATCATGGTCAAGATTATGGAAAGACACTGGAATCTCAAAAAGTGAATACCAACACCATTCTTAGCTACCTGAATGCACCTCTCATGGAAGCTTTGGGGAAACGAATGACATTATAGAAAAAATCATTGTTGGTCGATACCAAAATGGAAAATTATATTTTGGCAGACCTATCAAGGTATCCAATGACATCATCTACAAAATTACCGGACTATCAAACAAAGGTGAAGTAATTCCCGTAAAATAAAATCTAGTTCTAGTAGAAAAACTAATAGGGACTCCAATAGGGAAGAACTCTATAGGAATGGTAATCAACCAAATTCAATACACTACACCCAATATAGTGGAAAAATTTATCTCTACAGGCCTAAACACTATAGGGTGCAACTGCAACTTAAATATCGACATGTTGGAAGCTATCGTGAATGTAGCCGAAACAAGAAAAACTTATCGATGGGTAGAGTACCTAGCAGACCTTATTAATAACGTCTGTGTAAAATTTCAAGAGGAAAGAACACCAATCATATTCACATCCTTAATCCTATGGATCGCAATGTACTACATCTGGCCTATTGGAGATCCAAAATTCGATGAGCCAAAAAGATTCGGTATGTGGAACTTCTAACCATTTTCAATGGCCAGAAATTCTCAGGAGGTAGAGTGAGCCAAGGTCTTGTTGGACACTTGGCTCCAAAACATAAAAATAAAACATCGAGATGGAGGGTACCGCCGAATGTCTGAATACGTTTGTCATCACCAGCACACATTCAACTAGAATTAGACCACATTGCATTCTGGTTCATGCAAGGGGGCGCAAGAAAGGATGAACCTCTTGATTACTATCCAAAATTTGAGGAAATTATTTACAGAACTAGCTCAACAATTGAGCACCAAGATAACCATACCGAAAATTGCAAAGAAGATTGATCAGTAGATCATCGATCCCTTAACTGACTAGGAAAAAGAGGAGGATTATGAAGTACATCTTCATATCGACACTTTTACCCTGGAGGACACTCCAGAAGAAGAGGTAAACACTCTTCAAATAGCCATAGTAACACTGACGCAAAAACTAATTGAACCAACAAAATAGGAGGAGGAAGCATAACAAACCGATGAGGAGACCCAGTCTGACAACTTACATTCAGAGTATGCTATGACAAACGAAAAAATCTCTCAATTAGCTATCGAAATATCTAAATCCTGACAGAATAAAAGGACTCTGGTTAAAGGAAAGGGAAAATGCAAACTTATTATTCTAGAAGAGTCTGATGATGAATATGAGCTACATGCTAGGGCTTCGAATATCTTAGAGGATGCTACCAAAAGTAAGGTATCAGTCGATGAACAATTTAAAAATTGCATCGCAGAAGATGCAACGGATTTGAGATCATAGAAGTTAAAAAATTTTACTCCTCCTGAGGTTGAGTTTTCTGACCTAACTACCACTCCACCACACCCATCACCAGTCTAGATAGTCGAAGAAATATTACCAACTTCGACACCTGTTACACCAATAAACCCATGCTTACAAGCACTACCTAAAAGACTCTGGACAAATTTTGATAAATATGTCGACCTACAAGAGATTATCAACCGAATGCCCAGCCTTTTTCCCATTTTTTAGCAACTGGATATAAAAAAAACCAGCTGACAATTCAAGAGCCCCATAATGAATTCTCACCATCCCCCAATTTCTTGAGAAACCACAAATTTCTATGCCAAGACCATAGATCATGGGAGTCATTGAATCCACATTCCAAAGAAACCCCAAAAATACCTCTGAATTTTTGGTAAGACAAAATTCATCATTCATACCACATTCCATTGAAAATCCCTTACTTTCGATTAATGAAGAATATGAAGAAACCATCTCAGATGAAGTGGTCGAAAATGACCAAGTCGAACTAGTAGCACTAAAGCAAGAAATGGTCGAACATATAGAATATATTGATCCCAACAAACCTGTTGAATCACCATAACTGGTCGAAAACCCTCTATTGATAGATTCCATCCCAAACCCTCCATTGAATTCAAAACAACTACCCTCACCTACACTTCCTTCACCCACACCTCCATCCTCCACACCACCTTCACTTACACCACCATATACTATCCTCCTCCCTAAAACTCAGTTAACAAAACCCAACATACCAAGTAGTACCATAGAACAACCACAAACCATACCATCACCAACATAAGCAGTTGAAGCACAGAATAGAGAAAAAGAGAGACAAAGAAGAAAAGAAATAAAAGAGAGAAAGAAAAAAGAGAAGGAACAACAAAAGAAAATAAAATTGACATAGCAACGATTACCATCAGTTATTGACCTAGCTCAGTTAGGATCAACAACAACAGTGGACACAAAAAAGATTAGAGATGAAGAGCTAGACCGACTGGTGGATTCCCTCAATAAAGAATCAAGAATAAGAAAAGAGAAAAGAAAGGAAAAAATTGAAAAATTAAAGACAGAACAAACTGATTTTATAACAGGATGTGAGGATTTGGCAATAAAAGTCATCCCAGTACAAGAAGGAGTCAACACCGACAAATCATTGGAAAGAGCATACCAAATGTTTGAAATTGTCATGTCTAGTTTTCAGGAACAATTACAGGAAATAAAAGAAGAGAAGGTAGAATATACCTCTGTATTACTGCGAAATCAATATACAAAATTCTCACTAGCTCATAATCTAGTGAAGGAACATTTTGCAAAATCCATTTCCATAGAAGAAGTTCATAGGAACTGGTACACCTATTACATCCAAGTGTTTCAGCAGGTACGACAGACTCGTGAGCTCATTAGTTCACTACAAAACTGACAGAAGAGAACCGAAGCAATGGAGAAGACAGTTCATGACCAGCTTATGTTAGAGTTGGAAACACTAGACAAATTAGAGAAACAAGAACACCAGTGGATCAGTCAAGCCAACACCAGCATAGATAGCCTCGACAATATTCATCCACACATGAAAATACTACTTGATGCTGCTGAGGAAAAAACACAACTCCTCGGACCCGACATGAGCAACATTCTTGACTTAAACATATACCAGAAGATGGAGAACTTGTCAAGTCTCACAACTCTGACTATCGATATTCAGAAGGAACTATGTGCTTAGGAGGAGTTCCAACATCAGTTAGAAGTTACAGTAGAAGCAATTGTGGAAGTATATATATAGAAACAACCATCAATCAGATAGCACATCCCATGACAAATCATTATAGAACCTACTTGAGACATAAATTTTTCCATCGCCCCTGTTTCTTCGGGATGAAGAAATATTTTTTTCCTGTGGGAGATGTTGGAGGAGCTAGTCGACTTAGCTAACTAGAATCATTAGTCGACTAATTGTAGAATAGGTCGACCTCATAGGTCATGTCAGTTGGTTGAACTGACAGGTATTTACTATAATTGTTTTGTAAATGTATATATAGGCTATTGAGCCAGATAGATATTTGGTTCAATTTATTGTATGAACCCACATGTGTATTGAGTAATATAATATGTTATTTTCTCTATATTTCTTGTCTCTTGCATTTGATATGTTTATATGATTCTTTATGTGTATTACTGGTAACCTTGCAATTTGGTTGATTACAACAGAAGTCATAGTACTTTTCCAAAGTAATTACTGACTTAGAAATAAGATTGGAAGGGAAGTCAGGATCAAATAAGTATTTGTCATGATCAGCCTCCTTGATTACTACATCTTTAAAGGCATCTTGGGTTGTTAAGAAATCAAGGATTTGTTGATCATCGTTAAACACCTTCCAATTGGTGACATTGTCTAGGATAGAAGGTCTATATTAACTCTATTGAGAAAGCATCAATAGACATAAATTCAGGGGGAATGAACTTAGATGCAATACTAAATAAAAAGTTCGCGTCAAAATTTTGGGACCTAGGGACATAATTAATGTTAAAATATTTGAACAAATTGGTAATGTCCCTAACAAGTTTTTGATAATTAATCAAACGTGGTAATATACAATGGATCTTTCTTCTTACCTTTTTACAATAATATCAAAGTCACCAGAAAATTCTATAACCTAAGCTCCAAAATCAATTGCTTTCATGAGTCTTCGTACAAGAGCTTCATACACGACAATGTTATTAGTACACTCAAACTCCAATCCACATGCAATCATTATTTTGGTGCCTTTAGGATATATCAATACACAACCTCCAACATATCCATCTTTAGATTTAGATCCATCAAAGAATAAATTCCATGAAAATAAATCTACTCTAAAATTCGTATTCACATTATATACATTATGAGCAATAGAACCAGAAAATGGAACAATATAATTGATGATTTCAGATAAATTTTCAACATCCTCAATAGGGGAAGAATCAACAAGAAGATTCCTAAAAAAATAATCGAATGTGTAATGTTCTATGCATGAGCTAAATTAAAAAACATTGTCACTGGGATCATTCAAATCAGTGACTGTCTATATCATATATGCTTCTCTTACAATCTTGATTTTATTGGGTCTCCCGTTGTAAGGAAGCCACAAATGGGACCAATTAGTGTCAAAATAACCTTTAAGTGTTTCTGACCAGTCTATGCTCAACCACTTTCCATATGCTTCGGGAATGTCATCAATCACAATGTCAATGTTATGGTGACTTCTCGTATCCACAGATAATGTTAAAATGACATTCTTTATTCCCCGTACCACCCTGACTCTTAATCTATCATTTTGAACGATCTGGGTAGGGCATGGTTCCCAAGATGCATTGAGTTTCTTGCAAACATAAAGTGGCATAAAATTTGATGAATAATGTGAGAATATCATGCAATTATGTATATTTCCATTGAAAATCTCAAAGGTGAGTAAGAAAGGATGAGTCCTTTTCCCACTCGGATTTTGACTATCAGACTTAGAGCAAGTTTCTAAGTTGTAGTTGATTTTAACTTCCCTGGATTTGTTTAAAATCATGCTCTTAGGTATATTTTCTCTCATGGAGGGTATCTTCATAAGTTGAAATAAATATATCTTAGCCTTTTCCCTTTCCAATTCATCGATCAAGCTATATTCAATCTCGGGAATAATTGTTTCCTTTTGAGCAGTTGTTTTACCTGTATGGGTTGTAGATGTTGATGGTGGGGTTTCCTGTGAAGTTTTTCCTTTACTACTGGTGTTATAAGAGTGTTGAACATTGAAAACAACTTCATATTCATCTTCTTCTTCAGCCATAGATAATTCAAAAAAACAATTTATGGTATTAAGATGTCGATCATGTTCTTCACCAGGAGGTTGAGAATTTTCAATTTCTTTCGAATTCTCCCTAATGTCATCAGGAGTAGTTTGAGATCAAGTAGTCAGGGCCTTGAAAATAGAATAAATCTCTTTAGAAGTCAATATTTCATCAGTATTTGGGGGAGCTTTATATTGAGGAGGTTGGTAAGGTATCCTAAAAGGTGGCCTTACAAAAAACCTCTATTATTTCCCTGATTCTCAATGTTGGTTCTTTTTAAATCCATCATGTCATTATAATTTTTTTGTAATAATTTTTTCATGTTGTCCATTTTAAATGGGTCCTTATTTTCTACTGTTGGTTTAGGGGATTTTTCCTTCCTTCTATGAGATGTAGATGGTTGATATTCTTGAATATCTAGATTATCTTTCAAACAGAACATATCCTTCTCTACCAAGATGGCTTCAGCAAAATCCTCATGTAAATTGTTCTTATGTGATATTTTCACCCACATGGAAATAAGAGTAGGAAGACCCTTGATGTAATAAGCCACCAATAATTCTTTGGCTAGAAGAATATTGGTAGGGATTCTATTTTTTAAACAATAGAACCTCTTATTGAAGTCCTTAACCCTCTATTTTACCTTGATCCTAAAAGAGGAGAGATCCATAACCAGATCTTAAGGAGTTATATCATCTCCAAAATTTTGTAGAAATAGCTTTTCAAATTCATCCCAATAATTGATGGATCCAGACTCTAAGGAAAAATACCAGGTAGAGGCCTTCCCTTCAAAATAGTAGGAAAAAACCTTACAGAATAGGTCCTCATGTACCACATTTCTTAGTCTAATGGCTTGCATGAAAGTACTGATGTGATATTCTACAGGAGACCTTTCATTAGGATTAAACTTGGGTTTCCATTTTTCTAGATTCTTAGGTAGATTATGTTGTTGTCTAGGATTAAAAACTGCATATTAATCTAACCAAGGTCTGTTTAGTCATTCTTCCATTGGTATTTCTTCTAAAGAACAAGGGATTGAGGATGTCTTACTGTCTGAGGATTCCTCGGATGGTGATGAAGATGAGACGAGAGGTGTAGTTGGTGGTCCACCATATGCTGTTTTGGGATGCATACTATACTAAAGATGATCTATCTATTCAAATAATGGATTTGTTTTGAATTAAGAGAGTAATTCATGTTCGGATATGTTTTGGTTGTTGGTACTAATGGGTGAATTGTCAATTGAAAGAGGGTGGGATAAGGCATTTCTAAGGTTCCGAGTTACCTCGGCCCTCTGTTCTACCCTGGAAATGATGTCCTTATTTATTTTCCTTAGTTGTTCGAGAGTCAAAGGCCCTATAGTTGGCGAGACAAATATTATATCAGGCCTTCTGTTTACATTTTCTAAGAAAAGGGTAGTAGGGACAGTGGTTTGGTTCTCTAGTGGTTGTACCACTGATGTAGATTCTTAAACTTGGCTTCTTGTAACAATTGGTGATATTGGTGGACGAGGGTTTCTAGTGCTTTATTTAGGCATGGTTAATCATGGCCCTCATTATAGTGCCATTATTTTATGCCTCAGATTGTAATTTGCTGGAAAACTTACAAGGAAATCAATAGGAGGAGAAATACCAATTTGAAAGGAGTCAAATAATCCTATGCAAGGACGATTATATCCCCAAATTGTTTGGTATATATAATCCCTATGGATATTAGGCCTTTGTTGGTACTATGTAAATAGATCGAAATGGGTATTCTCTTCATGTGTGGAAGATCTGAAGGATGTACAATAACAGAGTAAACTGATCTAAGTGTTAAAACTAAAAATATGAAAGATGATAGTATGAGATAGAAGAATAAAATTAAAGATACATGACACATGTTTTCCAATCTATCAACATATAAATCAGATTTCACCTTATCAACTTTAAATAAAATAAAACAATTACAATTTATTTATTTAATCCAAAGAGTTTAAAAACACGGCTATTCTATCATAAAAATGTTAAATAAAAAATTTATATTTATGAGTAACCGTTTAAAGGTTGCAAAAGTAAGCATATCAATTAAATAAACAAATTCATTTAAGACATATTTAACACAATAACTGATTAATGACAAATTAAAACAGAAGTTAAATTGTTCAATAATGATGCAACATACAATTAAGTTGTCTCGGAGATAATAGAGAAACTAAGATTCATCAAAGAAATTTGATAAATAAACCAAGAGATGATAGAAAGAAACTGTCTGGATTTTATTCTGAATGAAAAAAATCACAATACTGCAAAATGTAGAGTGTCTTCAGTCCTTCCCTTGCGTATTTTTTCCACTATCATTCACCCATCCCCCTATATATGATATCTTTGTCTCTTTCAATAATAATTACAAATATTACAAATAAAGGAGTCTCCCACAGAAGTAGGGATCATGAAATATTGTTTCAAGTTTTGCTAAGGGAAGATTGTCACTTGGAAAATACATCTAGAAAATATGATATGTCATGATATTTAGCAATTCTAATTGTAACTGACCTTTGCATATGAGTGACTCAATCTCCCTCTTCTTTACTTTATCCCATTCCCGCAGAAATAGATTGATCCTCCTTTGTGAAGTTATAGGTGACTCAGTCAATTCCTTGATTTGTGTTATGTGAATGTGATCGAGTTGCTCAATTTTCCCCTTACCTTTCGAACATTCTCCTTCAACCTGCTCCATCATGATCTTGGGTGGAAACACATCTTCGATCGGATCCATGAGGGGTAAGTCCAAGAAACTTAACAGGCTCTCTCATGTGAACCATCTTTTATTGCAGGATCTCTATCCATCCCGAATGGTTGACTCAACTGATTCACAGACATTCTCCCAGGATTCCAAGGAGATATTGATCCTCCTCAACTTGATATTGAATAATATTGGAACATATTATGGTTTATCCTTAATGTACCTCTTCCAATATACGAAATTATAAAATATTTGGTCATCTCATTCCTCCTTTGATTATGATCATACAATACATTAACTTTATGTTCAAAATAGTTTAAGGTATCATATATTTTATTCAGCCTTTCAAACAACCCTACAAATAGATCCTTAAGACCATTCTGAATCTTAGAAGCCATCTCTTTGAAATTCTTCCTTTCTGAATTTAGAAAAGGAGGAAGCAACAGATATGAACTGGAAATCATCCAGCTATTGTTTGAGAGCTATCATCTCTTTCGTATGTTTCTCATTAATCCTTTTTGCTTTTTCAGGATTTTGTTTGAGACTATCATTTTGTTCTTTCAATTTCCTTAGCTTGTCTTCATAATTACTCTTCTAACTATGTAACTCATTTTGGTGGTGCTCATTGGCTTGAGACTGGTCATGTTTAAACCTTTGTCGTTCATGTTCTTTTGCCTCAATTTATTTATTCAATGAGGCCACTAGGTCATAATTTCCCCCTACAAAGGCTCCCATAGCAGATGGTGTTTCTAAAGCTTCTTGATTGACATCTATTGATTCCCTCTTCCATATAATCTAGTTTGGGACAGTGCCCTCCATGAATGTCCCTTCTCTGGCTTGCTTGGACTCTTTATTTACCACATCCTTCTTTGACATGATCCAAAAATATTCCCGAAGGGAAAGCACAGCATCATCTCCAAAATCTATTTTCTCCTCATTTGTAGGTGTTAATTTGAAAAATGTGACCAAAGGTATAGGTTGGGAAACAATAGGAGTGGGAATGGGAAACTTACTTGAGAAATGGAAATGGATGGCATGGGAGGATGAGAAGTTGATGTTGGTGGATTGGAAATAGTGATATGAGTAATAAGTCTTGTAGAGGTGGAATAAGTAAGAACAACAACAGGCTATAAATATGGTGAAGAAACTTGTGCTTGTGGAGATGTAAGCTGAATAGCGGTAGCAAGTTTTCCAATTAATATTGAAGATGGAACTGTAATTGTCAAAAAAGTGATCGAAGGAATAGTGATTGGAATGGATAAAGGAAAAGAATATTCTTCAGTGGTAGGGGTGATGATATCCAAGAAGTGAATATCAAAGAATAAATTATCCACTAAACCTTCAAATGGATCCACAGATGTTCGAGCCACTGAAACAACTTCAGGTAAGGTAAAAGGGGTAGTAATTGGGCATGAAAAACTGATGGGATGTGTTTCCTCTCCAATATAATTTTCATGAATTTCAAATATGTCCACTTATGGTTTTGGATATACTAGTGGTGCTGGTTCTTCAATTCTTTGCTTCTTTAGTGGAGGGGAAGTAGTTGCTTCTTGTGCCTCAACCACTCAGGTCATTAGTTCTAAGATTTTCTTCATTTAAGCTGACCTCATCAAAGCATCAAGAGTAGATGAAGTTTTAGGTCATGGAGGATGCTTAATTATATCCTTTCCACGGTTTTCAAATTTATCAGTTTTCATAGAAGAGGTATTGGCTTGTGATTTTTGTGCTTCCTTTTCAACCAATTCCTTATGTGCATTTTCTTCTAATACCAATTAAAGTTTTCTATAATGGAGTACATTAGTTTTCAACTCCTGCTCATACTAGAAAATAAATTTCTTCTCATTGGGAGAAGAGATTCTGGTTAAAAATTCTAAAAAAACATTGGCCCCTTGATAGATAGAATCATCAAGATCCACTTGGTGGGCATAAGATGTATTCATGTGTTCTTGATTGAAATGGATAGCCAAAAGTTAATTTGGATCATGCATTCTTTTTGGATCCTCTCCAATCTTTAAAGTGATGATCCTTTTTCCAAGTATACCTTCATGAGTGGAATTCTGTATTACTAGAGGTTGAAGGCCATGGGGGAATTTAGGCCACCCTTTCCTTTTGGCTCTGGTTAACTTTGGAAATACTCCATCAATAACTGTTTGGAAAGATATCTCTTCAAGAACCATTCTATTAGGAACAATTATAGGAAGAAAATGAACATTGTGGCTACCCGAAATTATGATATAGGAAAAATATTCTTCAACATACCAATATCCCATGGTGGAAATCAATGCTTTGGCTCTAGCTGAAAATGTGGGAGCATCTTCCTTGAATATTTTTTGATAGATAGAACACATGAAATGGTCACATATATCATAGATAAAAGGAATTAAATTATCCTCCCATAATGTAGAGCAATAAATGTGGACTGGAGGTCCAACCCTTGTCCAATTCCATCCCATGGACAGGAAAGGGAACGGTGCATAGAAAATGTCCATCACATAGGAAAAAAGATAGAATGTTGGTTTCCTTGATGCTGGAGTCTTTTGATACATATAAATGGATTATTTCAATACCACCGATAGGATTTGATCCCAATTAAATGATTCCCCTGTAGTGAGAATATGATGAGCAAGAGGCACCCATTACGCTTTGAAAACTGTACAATTTGGCAATCCATACAACCTACACAAAATTGGTGCTAATAGAGAGAAAGGTTTCCTAAATAAAGAGATAAGATATAATTTGTTGGGTTTAGGTAAAAAGGTAGCAGGGTTATCCATCCATGACTTGAGCATTTATTTGAAGTTGAACATGGTTGCAAAGGATTCAAGGAATTGTCTGTTAAGCAATTGTTGGGGTTGCTTGTGAGCACAAGCTCTACCGAAAACTTATGGGCGAAAAGATGCCAACTGGGTTTGCACATGTTCATTGAATGGGTGGTCTTGGGGTTTCATATGGTCAATTATCCATTTCACAGCGTCGGTATAAGGAATTAAATATGGACTAGATGCTATGGCATAAAGTTGATATTTTCTAATATTCACAAAAATAGGATGATCATGTTGAATTCCTAAAAAAATCGTTGCTAAAAAATTTCATAGATTCTGGACCAGTCGAGGTGATAGCTTTTAGACACCCATCCATTAGTGTTAGAGGAAATGCTAGAGTTTGGGTCTCTACTTTTCTTCTCATTAAGGGCCATTTTAGATATGGTATTTCTCGACATGGTTGATTAGAAATGGGGTAAATTCTGGTAAAAGAAAAAATGAAGAAAACAAATTAATTTTAACCCGAATCAAATTTCTGAAATTGTACCAATGGAGGGTATAGATTCAAAGAAATTACCAATAATATGTTTGGGAGAGGTAAATTCATTGACCTGGTAAGAATTTGAATAAAAAATATTTCTCCGAGGTAAAATTCACAAATTGGAAATGGTAAAATGACGAGGATAATTTGAAATATTTAAACAACTCAATTTAACGATGAAATGAATTTAGATCATAGATTTAGCAAGAGATCAACGGTTAAAAATTAAACCAGGAAAGTAGGAAAGGAAATTGTGAAGGAAACTTTTCGATAATCTTATTCTTTGATTTCCGTAATCCCAATTGCGGGTTGCGAAACTGCAAGGTGAAAGTTTCTATCAAAAAACAATAATTGCTTCTGCAATCTGTAATCTGCATTTGTGGGTTGCGTAATCGCAGAACTGATAAATTTAATTTTTATGGTGAAAATATTTTCGACATCCGTAATCTGCATTGCGGGTTTTGGGTTGCGGAAAGGTGAAAATGAAAAACCAAAAGGATTATGACATCTGTAATCTGCATTGTAGGTTGCAAATTGTAGATAAATAAATTTCAAAACCTAAAAAAAGGACTTCTACTACGCGCTTTGCAGATTGCAGAATTAACATATTTGAAAGAAAAGACTATTTTACGCAATCCACAAAAAAAAACAAGGCGTTAAAGAACAATTTACTTAAATCAAAACATGAAAAGACATAAGTAAGATAATAACCATAGAGATTACCTTTATGATGATTAAATGGGGTTCCCATTTTATCATTTAAAATGGGATCTGTTGTGCCAACAAAAAATGGCGACTCGTTGGGAAAAACAATTATGTCTATACAAATAAATTTGAAAACTTGAAGAAAGACATGTCAACATAAAAAATATCTAAGTCTGTAATCCAAGAGTGAATTCATAAGAGTACAATAAAATACATTAGAATAAGTTTTACATGATTGTTATCTTCACATCCCAAGACACTTATAATTATACTCAATTGACAAAGGGAACTTAGTTGCAAAAGGGTAACCCTGTGACCAATATGCAAGAAAAAGAGGGTAGTTTATGATAAACCTTAGGAAAATCTTGATCTGTTTCAAGATCATCAAAGCAACAATCACCTTGATTCACTGATTATATATTAGTAT
>LPNX010945961.1:1318968-1373733 GCA_001517045.1 Pseudotsuga menziesii
TGTAAGGAAACTCCTTCTCTTTTAGATTTAGAACTAAAATAAATTACCATGTCTTGGTAACCACCCAACAGTAATTTAAGTCCAAAATTGAATCCATGATCACGGTCAAGATGGTTTGTGATAAGACCCCCTGTTCTTGAATACAACAAATTGTGGTTAACCAAAAACAAAGAGAATAATAATTACAATGTAAATTGCAAGACATTACCCTGGATTGGTGACCATCTATTCATAATTTTATTCACTGAATATCTATGAACATGATAGCCTGTCTTGTAATAAGACCCTCCATATTGCAATTTACAATTATTTTGGTGAATTTTATTTGATTTTAAGGTGATCAAGGAGAGATCCATAACAGAACAAGGTTGACCAAGCTATAAATATTTACTTCCAATCACTAATGAAACATATGATAGGAATACCAAATGACTTATGTAGTTTCAATTATCAGAATGAGGGTTTGTAAAGATAGTGACCTGGATGGGGAAATCTCAATTAAATATATGCCCAAATTTTTGTTGTATTCTTATGAGAGCACTCCTTTGGATATAAACGGAGTAAATATGTTCTAACATATCCACCTTAAAACTTCCAAAACAAAATGAATTGAAAAGAGTGATTACTATCCCTGGCCCAATGCTCTGTCAATATCATGTTTTGTAAGAAAGAAAAAATAAAAAAACAAACCAAAGAAATGAAAAGTAAAAGAAACACACCTATGTACATATAATCCAAAATTTTATCTCAAATAAAGCACTTCTTGAGGAGTTGTACATTCATTGGGTAGGCCTCAAGGAGACTTCCATTGTTTGCAATCAGACAATACCAGGGCCAAGCTTCTGTAATAATGAATGGCCCTAGCCATAAGCGTTGGAATTGAGTACATTCATTTTTTTCCTTGTGTGGTTTATCCCATTTCAAGACCAAATACCCAACATAAAAATCATGATCAATCAAATATTTTACATCAAACCATATTTTGATTAATCGTTGATGTTGGCAGAGTTTGGTTTTGGGCTTCTCTTTTTCCTCTTCTAGTTTAAGTAATGTATTAATTATGTTTTGAAGAGGGGGAGCATCGTCTTGTAAGAAGGATTGAGCCAACTACAACAAGGGAAGTAAGAGGTATGATGGTGAAATTGTTTCTTTCCCATAGACAAGGTAGTAAGGAGAGTTCGCAATGGAATATTTAGGAGTTACTCTATCTGCCCAAAGAGCATTAAAAAGTTGGTTATGCCAAGTATTATTGATTAAGTTTTTATTGAAAGACTCTGCTAATACATTTCCCTTTGGGTAATAATTTATAAACTATTTGAGTTTAATCCCTTTTTCAAGGTCATACTAAGTGAGATCAATAGAAGAAAAGTAATGTGAGTTATTGAAAACAAAAGATTGTGGAACCCCAAAATTAGTGACAATATTATTCTCCAGAAAGGATATGACTGAGTTTTTATTGGAAACTTTGAGGGGAATTGTTTCTACCCACCTAGGTAAATAATCAGTTGCAGTAAATATATACCGGTGCTACAAAGAAGAAGGAGGAGTAATAGGGCCAAAAAAATACAGTCCCCACTACTGAAAGGGAAACTGGACAGTGGCAGGTTGGAGGGGAAATGCATATTTCCTTACCTTACCAACACAAGTTTGGCAGGCTTCACATTTCCAGACAAAAGCATATTCATCTTTAAATAAGGTTAGTCAATAATATCCATCTCTCAGGATCTTGTGGGTTATTTTTTCTCCTGAATAGTGTCCTCCTATAGGCCCTCCATGCAATTCAAACAAAACATTGTTAGATTCTTCCTTTTCTAGACACCTAAGGAAAATACCATCATAATTTCTCCTAAAGAGTACACCATCAACAAACTGATAAGGTGCATCTCTTAATCTTAATTCCCCGTGATTATTGAAGTATAAGGTTTGAGAATCATTCCCACAAGTAAGGAAAAACCTAATATCATCATACCATTCAGAGGCTATAGCAGAAATAACATTTACAGTATCCTTATATATATCTTTCTCTTGTTTCTATTGCAGTTCCTACTCAGGATCGTTAGATTGGGAAGCTAACAAGCACAAGCCTTTCCCTTTGACAAGTCTGGCAGGTTTGATCTCCAAGTCATATTCTTGAAGCATAGTCATCCAATGGGTACACTTCTCTCCAAGCTCTTTCTGGATCAAGGCATCCCTTATGACTACATAAGGGACAATTACCTTCAATCTAGCTTTTAGTAAATAGGGTCTAAAATGTTTAACTGAATTATATACTATATAACCATTTTTATCAATCGGTGAGTAATTTAATTCAGCTCCTTTAAATTTATATCTCATGAATGAAATGGGAATTTCAACGCCGTCATCTTGTTTCTGCATCAAAATAGCAGCATAAGAAAAGTCTATGGAAAAAGTGCATAAAATATAATATTTTTAAAAATCCGAGAACATCAATGCATAATCATTTGTGATCGCTTTCCTAATATTAAAAAATGAATGATTATGATTGTTGGACCATTTAAACTGTACATCTTTTTCTATTAAATATTTTAATGGTCTAACAATATGAGAAAAATTGGGTACAAACCTTGTGACAAAATTAATCTTACCTTGGAAGGACTGCATGGATTTCTTTGAACTGGGAAGCCCAATTTTGGAAATCGTGTCTTTTCTTTTGGGATTGATAATAATTCCATCTTTTGAAAAAATGAATCCCAAAATCTTACCTTCCATGAGTCGTATTCTTGAAGTGCAGCCATCCAATGGGCATGCTTCTCTCCAAGCTCTTTCTGGATCAAGACATTCCTTATGACTACATAAGGGACAATTACCTTCATTCTAGATTTTAGTAAATAGGGTCTGAAATGTTTAACAGACTTATAAACTATATAAGTCCATTTATCAATCTGTGGGTAATTTAATTCAGCTCCTTTAAATGTATATCTCATGAATGAAATGGGAATTTCAACGTCCTTGTAGTAGGGATTTCTCCCTTGCTACAAGCAGGAATAGCTCCCTTCCATCTATAGGACGAAAGGGTAGGGTTCCTGTGAGCATGGAATGAAAAATATTCAAAATAATATTAGGGACAATCTATAGAAACCCTGCAAGAAACTGTTAGAAAAACTAAGAAATGGCTAGAAGCAACCAGTGGAGAACCTGCAACAAACTGTAAGCAAATAAACCTGCAAGCAAAATGAGTTAAAAAACTAAGATATCAACAAAAAACGAGTGATTATACCTTCTCTGTGGAAATGGGCCACCATGCCCTAGCTTTGGGAGCACCTCTCAATGGAATGGGAGCTTTGGCTCAATGGAGAAATGGAGGAGAGGGAGGGTGAATGGCTTGAGAGGCAAATGGCCTCAAGGCACTCACACGGGAAGCATAATGATAGGGAGAGAAGGAGTGAGTTGGGGCTGACCCCC
Source organism: Pseudotsuga menziesii (assembly GCA_001517045.1). Taxonomy (NCBI): domain Eukaryota; kingdom Viridiplantae; phylum Streptophyta; class Pinopsida; order Pinales; family Pinaceae; genus Pseudotsuga; species Pseudotsuga menziesii. Next base: position 1,322,392 of record LPNX010945961.1, read on the forward strand.
ACCCCTCTATTTATAGCTTTTTCTAGATATTTAGGGTTTTAAGACCCTGGTTAGGGCTTTAGCCCCATTTTTTGGATTTTATCCCCTTTCGCCCAATTCTTAGCTCCGTTGGGGGTTTTAAGCTCATTTGAGGGGTTTTAGCCCCTTTTTGGAGGTTTTAGCCCCTATGAGAGCTATTTTGGCTGTTTTTGGGGGTTTTTAAGCCCTTTTTTATATTTTTGAGCCTTTCTGAGGGTGTGGGGGTCAAATGATGGTTGTGCATGGATGTCTTTAGGTGGTGTAGGTCATGTAGAGCTCATTGGGGGATTTTTTGGGTTAATAGATTTCCCCCTGATGTGTGAGGGAAGGAGCTCATCGTACGACCGACGAATATCATAGGATTTTCTGGGGAGAGGTGGTGCGTCTTAGGCTGGGGCATGGTGGATTTTGGTTTTTGTATTAATATGGTTCCCATCAATGGGTGAGATACAAATAATGTGTGACATATAGTGGATGAGGCGGGCATCCCCATGCTCGTAACGATGTCAAAAGAATAATGTGATCTATTCTATATAGTACAAGAGTCAATCATGTACAACTGTTGTTACAATAGTGGTTTCCTCAATGAGAGGTTGAATACAATACGGATATGAAGAACTGCTACATTGGACCCATGGCATTCTCATGGAATTCTATATCTTCATGACTGACAGCCTACTGGATATGGAATGGTACATAGTTGTAGGGACCCACCGACGGAGAGTCAGAGTCTCTGTGGTACAAATATGTTGCATCAATCATAAATCTATATAGAAGCATTGCCGGGGCTTCTAAACACTGTCTCCAATGCAACCCAAAATTCAATTGGGACATGAACTTGTTTGGGTCCCTCAAATAGACTCATCAATGTGCTAGAGTCAGGTGACATCCATGGTTTTCAAACAAATATTGCATGGACCAATACCCTGTACGAATATCAACAGTGCGATGATGTAGCTCGAGTCAAACATGTGAGAAACAACCATCCTAAGAGGAACTAAGGACTCCTCTTAAGTGGTCCAAGGAACTCATCAATGAGGTTAATGAAACCAATATTTAGGGATATCTGGGTCTATCCTCTGGAATACATGTGTTGTCATCAACAGAGGGAGACCTGCATCTAGTCAAGGAAATGGTGTTTCCTTGACCAAAAGCGCAAGGGAGATAACTGAAAGGTGTGAGACAATCTGCGGACTGACCCACTAAATGGGGGGGGTGAGGGGGAGGGAAAGAGATGAACAGGGGCAGGGGGAGTATAGTAGACTCAAAATTCCTTTGTTCAGAGTATGACGTCCGGGTGGACCAGGCAGCAAATGAAACTGACTCATGGGAAAGGGATCATAGCTATAATACTGGGGATGTAACTACAGATGGGAAATACTTGGGGGAGGTACACACTTTTGGTGTTGATGGCATCCAAGGAAGACACATTGCAGAGTACTCTAAACAAAGGTGACCCAAAGTGGGAATGCTGCAAAACTATTATCTGTGGGGTGGTGTCTAGAGACACCGTTGTGGTACGATCTCATGTATTTTTGGCGAGCCCAAGAAAGTAAATGCTCGATGGTGCTTTCAATTTTAGAGATTCTTAAAGCATTAAGAAGACTCCAGTGCAGGCTATTTTTCGTTGGTAGTCTCCTGTGCCTGAAAAAGGATAAAAGTATACACAGGAGAGCCCACCCATCCTTTAGGGGATGAGAGACTTCTTTACCGTTGGTAGTCCAGTTAGACTAGAAAAGGTTAAACCTATACTGACTGGAAAATCATTCAGATACTTTTACAAGAATGAATGAAACTAAGTTTGCTCAGCAATCTTTTCTTGATGAGAAGGATGGAAAAGAGATTAACGAAAACCCATGGTGAGATTTTTCATAAAGTTTGGCCCCTCTTCCTGAGAAAGCATAAAAGGATGTAGAGGGGAATGGTCTTGTCTTGAATGTGCCAAGGTGGTCCTTTTCAGGTGGTATTCTACATAGTTCACAAAAGGAGATAAACGAGATGATGTAAATGCCCTTTCCTATACTTTAACTAGCGGGAAAGAAAGCAGCTGCGATTGGTAATCTTTTCATTCTTTTAGGAGTCAAAAAATAGCTTAATAGAAACTCCAGTATGGTCAACTGATCAAGGAGGCACTGGTGGTGCCCCTATTTCAAGACAGTGGACAGTGGTCCAAATGTCATCTGTGTAGTATGGATGGAGCAGGTGGCTCTTGAACATACACGAGATAGATCGCAGCAAAGGCATGTGAATCTGTGCGGCAGAGGCATGCAAATTGAGGTGGTTCTCGGACAAAGATCAGGAGAGCTATGTGTGAGTTGTGGTAGATGAATTTGATTACATGTGATGTGAGTGCAAGTCTAGAGGCAGTTATATGCCAAATTCATGCAACATAAATGATCCGTCCTCTGGGTGATGGCCCGGAGACCCGCGTAAGTTGTGATGGATGGATTTGACACCTATATACTGAAATGAAATGATGTGCCTTCCGGGAAGATGGTCTGGGAACCCGCATGAGTGGCGGTAGGAAAGTGTAATGCAAGTATAGGTCTGGAGACACTTTCATCACAAATGATGTGGCCCGTAAATTGAGGTAACTTCTGGGAAGTGGTCCTAAAAATTACTTGTTAAACATGAGACGAGGGTCTCATAAAAAGATGGAGGACATATATTTGAGCTTGGATGTGTGAGGGGTGTCTCAAACAGGGTCTGGGTGATGTTGAACTAGTAGCTAATGGTGCTACCCTTGAATGGGGGTCTTTGATTTGTGGTAAAAACGTTGTAAAACAAAAAACAAAAACCAAGTGACTCATTGTTGATGTTAAGCATAAAATCTTTTGAGGTAGAGCCTGTTATGGGGGTTCTCTAAGAGTTGTCCATCAGAGTCAATAAGGGTGTATTCCCCTTTTCCGAGGCAACGGTGGATGACGTATGGGCCAAAACACATTGACTCGAACTTGCCTTTTCTTAACTTTTCATTGGGTTGGTCATAGACCAGAACCATATTGGATTTGTTGAAGGTGCGAGGGTGGACATGGGAGTCATAATGGGCATTTGACCATGTTTTTGATGCTTCGATGGCTTGGAGGGCAGCTCGGTGGTCTTCTATGGTTTTCTCAAGTTGTAGGAGTCATTCTGGAGAAGTATCAGGGAGGAGTTCTACCGTGAGGCGGAGAGATGGGATCTGGCACTCTATAGGGAGAACTGATTCAAATCCATGTACTAAGCGGAAAGGGGTGAAATTGGTTGCAATTTTTTTGGATGTGTGATAAGCCCATAGGGTGGAAAACAACATGTGATGCCAGTTTGTTTTACGGTTTCCTACCATCCTTTGGAGCATTGTTTTAATAATTTTGTTGAATTCTTCAACTTGGCCATTGCCCTGGGGGTAGTAGGAAGATGAGTACTGGTGTTTGAATTTCAACATGGTTGAAAGCTCAGTCCAAACATTGTCTTCAAAGTGTTTACCATGGTCTGAGACCAACTGTTTGGGGACACCAAATCATGAAATAACATGGTTAAAGAAGAAACGTGTTGCCGTTTCACTTTTGTAATCAAATGTGGGCATGGCCTCGGCCCACTTAGTGAAGTAATCAACTTCCATAATGATGTATTTATGACTATTGGCCAAGGCAGGGTTGATTGTCATGAAGTCAATTTCCCATTTGTAGAAGGGACCGACTGTGACTATGGGGTGTAACGATGTAGGGGGGGGTTCTTGCCTTTGGGGAAAAGAGATGATAGTTGCAACAATGTTTGACTGCCTCTATGCAATCAGCGAATATAGAAGGCCTGAAGTAGCCAGCCTGTAGAATATTCTGGGCGGTTACTAGACCAGAAAGGTGGTCTCCACAGGCTCCACTATGGCAGTCATTAAGGATTGTCTCGGCCTCATCATGGGTGAGGCACTAATGTAGGATGGTATCGATGCCTCGATGATATAGGACATCTCCAATCAAAAGGTTGTGAATGGCTTGATGTTGGATGCATCGCCTATCCTCACGGTTTAAGTGAGCTACGAACTTCTGTGTTCATAAATATAGAAGGATGTCCCCATACCATGGGTCCTCCATGGATATGACAAATAGAAAATCATCAGGGAGGTCATCCTTGAGTGGTGGTGATGTGGTCAATGGGGGCAGATCTGTCATGAGTACGGCCAGCGTGAATGCCTTTGTGCTTTTTGGGGCAACAAAATCTAAGTCAAATTCTTGGAGGATGACTACCTATTTGGCTGCGTGGCCTTGTAGAAGGAGACGACTTAGGAGGTATCACATTGGGTCGGAATCAGCCACAACATGGGTATGGTTTGCAATGATGTAGTGGCATAAATTTTGAGCTGAGAATACAATGGCAAGGGCTAGTTTCTCCTTAGGTGAATATCGTAATGGGGGACCTATCAGCCTCTGGCTGACGTAAGAAATCATGTGCTCCTGGTGAGCATCATCTTCTTGGACCAAGACTCCCGCAATGGCATTCTCCAAGGCCAACACATAAAGAATGAAGTATTGGGTGAAGTCTGGTGCCGAGAGTGATGGTGCAGAAGCCAGGGCTTGTTTGAGTGCATCAAATGATTTCTGTGCTTTTTCATCCTAAACAAAGGGGATTTTTGTGCAGAGTAGGCGTATGAATCTGTGGGCTTTTGTTACATACTTTGGTACAAAGCAGCAGAGAAAGTTGGCCTTGCCTTGGAGGCTCTGTAGTTGGTGGCGCGTTTTTGGTGGGGGAGATCAGTGATAGCTTGAACTTTGAGGGGATCAACCATTATTCCTTTGTGGGATACGATGAACCTGAGTAGACGGCCTGCTGGGACACAAAAAATTCACTTTAGGGGATTCAGGAGAATTTTGTGCTTGCAGCATCACAAAAAGACTTGCAGCAAGTCATCTATATGTTGTGCTTGTTTTGGTGATCGAGCGGTAAGGTCATCCAGGTAGACCAATAAGATATGGATCAAATCATGGAAACAATATGTCATGGCACGTTGGAAGGTGGCTCCAGAATTCTTCAGACCAAAGGGCATTACTCGATAGGAGAATGTGCCCCACAGGGTTGTGAATGTAGTCTTGTAATGATCTTCTTTCCAGATCTAGATTTGGTTATATCCAGAAAAGTCATCCATTAAGGAAAAGACCTCATGTCCGTTGCATGCATCGATGATCTGATCGATGAAAGGTGTTGGGAAGTTGTCTTTGGGACACACCCAATTTAGATCGTGAAAGTCTGTGCAAAAGTGGATGGCACCCTATTTTTTATTCATGGGAATAGGATTTGAAACCCAAGTGGTGTACGCAATCGGGTAAATGAAGCCGACTATGTACAGCTTCTCAATTTCAGCTTTGACCGTGACAGCTTGGGAGGGATGGATGGGCCATTGCTTTTGGTGCATGGGGGCCACATCAGGCCATGTGTCAATGTGGTGTTCCACAATGGATGGATCCAACCCGGGCATTTTAGTGTAGGACCAGGAAAAGATGTCACAAAATTCTTAGAAGAGGGTTTGTAGGCATCAACTTCTTCTGGGGAGCAGGATGCCCCCAGCATGATTTCTTCAACAAACTCAGGATTGGTTGAGATGTTGATTTGGATGGTTCGTGAGATGTTGTCCATGTTCCCTTCTTCGAAGGAATATGGTGCCAGAATGGTATTTTTGAACCAGGCGACTTTCCCATGAATGAAATATTTGGTTTCCATGAAAAACTAGTTAGACTGTGACACAAGCTCTTCGGGGACGAAGAACGAGCGATGGTGCATGTCGTCCCATGGGTATTCTAGGGAGGTTAAGGCTTCAAGTATCTCCTCATCTTCATGGAATAAATGAAGAGACAAGTCTGATGGACAGTCGGTGATGGTGGAGAAAAGAGGGTCTGTAGAACTTGACATCATGAAAAAGGACATGGTGTCTGAAGAAGGAGGTGGGGGATGGAATTCTTTGATCAGAGTGATTTTAGATTCAAGGGAATGTTGTTGAAGGTTGGCTAGAGCCGTTCGAAACTAGGAAAAGTCCTGGAAGTGGTGAGAATAGTGTCCATACAATCCGCAGAGGGCGCAAGCATGGTTTGTTCTCAGTGACTTGTTTCTCACTATTGGCTTTCTTGGGATCTCAACCACGTGGAGGTTTTCTATTGTATTCATGGCCTCCAAGTGCACATGGATTATAGGAATCTCACGGCAGTTTTGAGTTGGATGGCCATGTTCTTCACAGACTGCGCAAGGCGGGATCTGTCGAGGTTCAGTGGTAAATTTCCCTTTTTTTCCCTTGGACCTTTTTGGGTGGGGCGGTGCGGGTGTGGTGGTTGGTTTTTACAGGCCTGATGGAGGATGAGATTCAATCGTAATGGGTTGCATGGGGGTTAAGATTTCCTGGGGCATTGGCAGTTGGACAGGTGGATCAAGGTACCACATGGGAATCCCCAATGTGAAATTGGGTAAGTTTAAGGTAGCCATTACTGACTTACTCATGACACCAGGCGGGGGAAAGAGGAAGGGAATTGTGTGGACTGGGGAGGAGCCTAGGTAACTCCCTAATGGTTGCATGTGGGGATGAGGTTGTGGTGGCGGCTGCACATAATGCTGTGGCTACGGATGATGCTGCAGCTACTGATGATGTTGCGGCTACAGATGGTGTTGTGATTGCAGTTGGGGATGTGGCTGAGGTGGGTGTTTAGGTGCAATAGTGATGGATGAAATCATGCACAAATAAGTATTCTCATTTGGCGTCGATGGTGGTGAAACTAAGGGGAAATAAGCCATCATGGTGGTATTGACAAAAAACCCAGGGCCCACATTCAACAATGGGGAGGCTGGTATTTTTTCAACCATGGTGTTGACTGTAGGGATAATAGTGGAGGGTGAGGTTATCCCTTGCGGATAAATGGTGTTGATTGTAGGGATAGCATTGGTGGGTGCAGTTATCCCTTGTGGATCGTGATAAGTCAGTTGGTCAACCATCACGATTTTCCCTTCGTGAGGGAACATCATGAGGTGGAAAATAGTTGATGCTCTGGCTCTCATAGTGTACATATAACTTCTTCCAAGGAGAAGGTTATAGTCCAACTAAGAATTGACAACCTCTATGTCAATCAGTACTATTTTCTCAGCTAATGTGATGGGAACTTGTGGGAGGATTCCTTGGGTTTTAGTGGGGTGGCCATCATAAGCCCACAAAGTAGTAGAGAATGGTTGCAGAATTGGGGATCCAAACTTCTACTAGACTAAGGTAGACATAACGAATGTGGATGCCCCCTTGTCCACTATGCACTGGTGCATGACTAGATTTCGAATGGATACTGGGATTTGGAAGGCAATGGTTGATGGAATCCATGGTTCTTTGTTCTCCATGTCGAATGTGATCAACTTGGAGCCAGAGGGGTCTATGACACCAAGGGCAGCTAGTAATGCTTTCCACTGTGTTGGGAAAGTTTTGAGTAACTCAAGAGTGGACATGGCTATAGGTGTTTGGGCCAAATCATCCACGATGTTGTAGCTTACAACAGCTCTAGCCGTGACGTTGTTGGAAACCCACCGTATGGGGGGGCAAAGAGGAGAATGGGGTAAATGAAGAGGTGCATTGGCTATTTTATATGTAGATGCCACTGATGTGTCAGTGGGTTCGGTGTTAGTTTCGTATTAATTTCATCTGGTTTGTAAATTGGTCTCTTCACTTGTCATGGCTAGCATGTGGTGAACACTTGTTTCTACTGTTGGACGTGCCCCCAGAGTGTTGGGATTGGGTTGGGGAGTAGGTGCAGTTGCTACCAATCCTTGGACTAGAAATGGGTTTTGGAGGACCATAGGTGGAGGCCCTGGTGGTGCTGGGTTGGGTTGAGTTGGGGCTGCCATATTGGTAGCATGCTGAACCTCATTGTGAATGGCTTTCTTAGCATGACCCATGAAGGGAAATTCATGTGTATAGTTCCCATATACCTCACACAACTTGCATGGATGATTTGTGTGTAACGAAGTGTTCCATATAGGTGCATTTGGTTGCTGAGGATTTTGGGATGGCTGGTTTTCCCTGGCATTATTGGGAGGGTTTGGTTGTTGACCACCTCCCTGTGGTTGATTGTTGCCTTGGTTTTAGGCTCAGTTATTTCTGGCTTGCTCTTGTTGGTTATTGGGGGCTAACTGGTTGGGATAGTTTTGCTATGCAAATACCTGTCCTAAAGGTGCTGGCAGAGTGGGGGCGGCGGCTTGATTGACTTGCACAGGTGGTGCATAGTATATTTGTGGGGTGAAGGTGCCACAAATGTGGGAATTTGTTCCACATATTGTTGTGCTAGCCAAGGTAATTCCTGGGCCTATTTCTGTAGCATAGATTGTGCATAAGAAGTTGTAGCTCTGGACTGGGACATCATTCTTGCATAGTCCAGATTTTGGTTTTGGTAGGAAACACTGGGGGTGTTGCTTGGTTGTGGTGGTATTGTAGGTGGCATCGAATGGTGTTGTGGTTGGTGGGAGACAGAACTTATGATGCCATCTACGGCATGGGATGCCCTTGGTGCATCCCGGTAGGAGGTGCCTTCATGGGGAGTGTCTGGAATGACAGTGTAAAGGTATCCAGATTGTGTGTAGATGAGGTCAAACTATTGGGCCTTCAAGATGGTCTCTTACTCTATTTGGGTAGATTCGAAGGCGATGTCCTTGGCTATAGGTGGCAGTAAGGTTTTCAAGAACTAGTCCAGGAAGATCGTGTCACCAAGCTTGATCTTGCACACACTGCGATGTCGCCTCCACTCGTGGATGTGGTTGGTGATGTGGGTCGTAGTTTTTTGGTAGAAAGATAGCAAGATTTCCACTCCTTCATCATATCTGATGGGGAGCTGTAAATATTGCAGGAACTTAAAGGCCAAGGAGTTGAAGTCTGGGTACTTGGCTTGTGGTAGCTCAATGTACCACTTGGATGCAGCACCTTTGAGGGTGCGTTGGAATAGTCTGAGTCTGATCGAATCATCTACAATGTTGCTTGATGAGAACCATAGGTGAAACATCATGATATGGTTTTGGGGGCACTCCCCTGCCTTCCCTTCAAACTTGGGAATGTCTGAGGGGAGTTTGGTTGGCATGGGAGGCCAAAAGGTTTGATGGTAGATAGGGTCATTTGTTAACCGAGCCAAGTCAGGTAGGTTGAGGCATGCCATGAAAAGAAGGTTTATCCCAAGGTTGATGTGTGATGGAGCGGTGATGGTGGTGGGGTTTGTAGGAACATGATTCACCTGTGTGACAGGGGGTACTTGTGGCATAGTTGTGGATGTGCCACTGCCCCCGTGTATGGTAAGTGGTAAAGTGTGAGTGGAAGGGACACTACGCCCATGTATGATAGGAGGGACAGTGTAGGTAGAAGGGCCACTGCCCCCAGGCATGCCAAGTGGGACAGTGTAAGTGGATGGGACACTGCCCCCAGGCATGATAGGTAGGACAGTTTGACTAGTTAGTATGGGTGGTGGTAGCTAACTTATGACAATTTGCATGACCATGCTAGGGCCACCAGTAGTGGTGTTCATGGTGGTGTGGGGTATGGACATGGGTCCAGTACCAGTCACTAAGCCGAAAAATGGATCCAGGTTTGTACCAGCCATGGGGCTAGATGGTGTAGTGTGTAGTTCTAGCTCATATTGGTATGATTCTAAGTCTGAATCAGAGGCTGTGTGGCCTTTTGATGGTGTAGAGGGTTATCGAGAATTGTCTCGAGGGTGTTGGTTCAAGGACCAAAACTATGGTGGATCGCCTCTCAGGCGTGAGGAAGAATGTGGGGTATCAATTGTGTCTGGTTGGTATGTCAAGTGGTGAAATATGGTAGTGACGTTTTGGACCCCAGTTTTAATGGCTTCCTATTGGCTTTTAGGTGGTCACTCGGCCACCAAGACTTCCAGGAGATAGCGCTTGGATTTTTCCTCATGGGAGTGCTAGTCAATTGGTGGGGGTCGTTTCCTATTTCACTTGGCAATTCCTCTCAGTGGCCAGCTATTTTGGGGTTCCCGTGGTACTCCTCATAATGAGTTTCTGGGTTGAGCCCAAGTACTTCCCACGGTTAAGCTAGTCAAGGACTTATGTCCTCAAAGACTGCAAGTGTTTGAATTAGTGTAAATGATAAATTTTAATGGCTAGCTCAACGTCAAGAAGTAAGTTTAGTTGTTTTATGTGGTATGGCTTGTGTGCATGGATTTTGTATTTATGTTACCTTTGGTGGCTACTTATATGGTTTATGAATATTTCACAAAGTTTGTATGGTTTATTGTTGGAATATATTAAACCCACTCACAACTTAGGATAAAATAATTAATCATTATTTGATTAATTATTCACCCACTAGCTTAATTAGTTAGCATCCACTTGCACCTTAAAGTCAATACATGCCATATATATCCTAGGAATGATTTATTTCCAATTCTGGGTTGATCTTGACCACCTTTTGACCATCCATAATTAGTGTACAGGACCTTACAACAGATTCTGTTTTATTCTGCTTTTTCTTCTTTTTCTGCTGTTCTATGGATAAGATAAAAGCTAGTCAACTAGGAAACTGGGAGCTTTTGTTTCCAACCCATCCTCCATTATTTTTTCTCCATTTTCTAGGATTAGCATGTTATTTCCATCTTCTTGACAACTCACTCATGATTTTTCCAACTCATGAGGTCCTTCATAGATTTGGTAAGTGCTTTAGCCACCTATGGGGGTTTGCTATATTTTGGTAAGTCATCCTTTTTGAGATTTATGAGTTGTTTCCATACAATTCAATTTTCCTATGATGGATGTAATATTTATGTACAATATTATTCATAATTATTCAATGGAAGGATAGACACCAATATTCATCTCTTCATTCATGTGATTCAGTCTCTTTTCTTCTCTCTATTGTTCCTATGTATGCTTGTGAGAATTCTTAGTAGAAAGATCTATTTCTTGTGCTTATTATTAGCATCATTGTACATAGCATCGATCTGTTATTTCTACATTTATTGCAGAATTCATAACTTGGGTAAATTGTTGATGAAATCATTATATTGTAAACAAAAAATTAAACACATGCAATACCCGAATCTGAACTATGGTAGCCTGACTAGGTGACTGCCTTACACCTATATTTCTCTTCAAATAGGAAAGAGTGATGGGATCTCAACACAATGGGACTAAGCCCATATGTAGATCCTCAGGTCACTCTCTAAGTGCAAGGTCGGTCAACAGGGAGGACACGAACGCCATGAAACCCCCAACAGTCTACACCCCCTCTACCTTCCAAGTCACCCGTTTTTAGTGGTTTTGAAAAATTACAGATGAAGTTCCTATCACTATATGAGCTTCACCCTTCATCTTATCCTAGAATACCTCGAAGGGTGATGACTGGGTAGAGGAGGAAGGGCTAGGAAAGATATCAATTTCCAATTAAAAACATAAACTTAACCTATAGTAATTTTATTCAAGCTTTGTAATCAGATTCCTTAAACTATTAAGCATTTGATTTATCAGTTATTTACATATATTGATGGACAGAGGAGCCTGAGGTGCACTGACAATCCAGATAACTTAAAAATATGAATCTAAGAGACAGATCACACTTTTCAGAGGAAATGTGGTGAGGTGGTCGCCAAATTTTCCCCAAATCAGGTGAGGGGGTTGCTCAAAAACTACAGACAAGAGTGACCTACTTTCTAGGAGGAAGTTGCACCTTTTGGGCCTGAATGAGCGACCTAGTCGCACCTTTTAGCCTGATAAGAGCGACCTGGTCCGAAAGATGAAAATTTTATAAGCTTACACCAGGACCGACAGATAGTAACATGTACTGTGTCTAAATGGGCTCGGTTTGGCCTTAGGGAGGCTCAGTTGTGAAATAAAATGCATAAAAAGACCAGGATGATTTTAAGGAACCATAAATATTTAAAAGTGTATAAATGTTGGTGAATATTACCAATTCTTAAAACACTAACTATAAAATGATTAGCGATATTTTTCAAAAAATATTTTAATTTCCAAGGATTTTATATCGTTTATATAATAATTTGGTGATTTTTAGGGTGGAAAAAATTTTCCCCATCAAAATTGGATGAAACAAGGCTTCAAAAAATGCAAAATGGCAAATCTTTTTTGGAAGAAAAACAAGGAAAAATATCCTACTCGGCTAAAATTCACCCCTAAAATTATCCCTGGAAAAGACAGATCTAAACTAGATTTGAAAGAATATTAAAATAGGGCGAAAAACTGAAACAAAAAAATTAAATCCAGGGATCCTGTGGGATCGACTTAGTATGGTCACCAGTTCTGTAGTAGGGATTTCTCCCTTGCTACAAGCAGGAAAAACTCATTTCCGTCTATAGGATGGAAGGGTAGGGTACCTTTGACGATGGAATGAAAAACCTACAAAATAAGATTAGGGCCAAGCTGTAGAAAACCTGTAAGAAACTGTTAGAAAAACTAAGAAATGGCTACAAGCAATCAGTGGAGAATCTGCAGCAAACTGTAAGAAAATAAACCTGTAAGCAAAATGAGTTAAAAATCTAATCTATCAACAAAAAATGAGTGATTATACCTTCTTTGTGGAACTGGGCCACCATGCCCTAACTTTGGGAGCACCTCTCAATGGAATGGGAGCTTTGGCTCAATGGATAAATGGAGGAGAGGGAGGGTGACTGGCTTGAGAGGAAAATGGTCTCAAGGAACTCACACAGGAAACATAACGATAGGGAGAGAAGGAGTGAGTTGAGAGTGACCCCCACCCCTCTATGTATAGCTTTTTCTAGAGATTTAGGGTTTTAAGCCCTTGGTTAGGGCTTTAGCCCCTTTTTGGGATTTTAGCCCCTTTCACCCAATTCTTAGCTCCTTTAGGGGTTTTAAGTTCCTTTGAGTGGGTTTAGCCCCTTTTTGGAGGTTTTATCCCATATGAGAGGTATTTTGGTTCTTTTTAGGGGTTTTTAAGCCCTTTTTTATATTTTTGAGCCTTTCTAAGGGTGTGGGGGTCAAATGAGGGTCGTGATTGGATGTCTTTAGGTGGTGTAGGTCATGTAGAGTTCATTGGGGGATTTTTTGGGTTAACAGTCCTCATCTTGTTTCTGCGTCAAAACAACAACATAAGAAAAGTTTGTGGAAAAAGTATACAAATTAAAATATTTTTCAAAATCCAAGGACATCAATGCAAGAGAATCCGCGATCACTTTCCTAATATTAACAAAATCATCCTTCTGAATGTCAAAACATTTAAACTATACATCTTTTTTTATTAAATCTTGTAATGGTCTAACAATCTCATCAAAATTGGGTACAAACCTTCTGACAAAATTAATATTACCTAGCAAGGACTACATGGATTTGTTTAAACTAGGAAGCCCAATTTTTGCAATGATGTCTGTTATTTTGGTATCGATAATCATTCCATTTTTTAGAATAATGAATCCCAAAATATTACCTTCTTTGACCGTGAAAATGGACTTCTTCGGGTTCATCCAGGTACTATACTTCCTGCATATTTCAAAACCATGCCTAAGAGAAAACAGATAATCATGCCTCTTTTTAGAATAACTTGTTATATCATCAAGATAGACTACTATAGAATTGTGCATTAATCCTCTAAAATCTATATCAATAGCTCTTTCAAAAGTGGCACCTGCATTAATCAATCTAAAGGGAATTCTTCTATAAAGAACAAGTTCCCCGAGGTGTTCTAAAAGAATTTTTAAGTTGATCAGAGGGGGTAACCAAAACCTTATTGTAACTGAAGAAACCATCTAATAAGGAGAACATTTCAGCACCTGCAAATTTCTGCAAAATTTGCTCCATTGAAGGAACAATGTAATTCCCTTTTTCAGATGCTTTGTTCAAATTCTGAAAGTCCACACACAATCTTGTTTCCCCATTTTTCTTACAGATGAGGACTAAGTTTAAAATCCATTGTGTATTTTTCACTAGAAATATAATTCTAGTTGTTAACAATTTCTTGATTTCTTTATTCACTGAAGGTTCAAGACTAGGATGCAACTTCCTCAATTTCTCCTCATATGGTTTGACAGTAGGATTCATGGGAATCTTGTGCTACATGATTTTGATTTCAAAGGTCTTAAGGTCATCGTATGTCCAATAAATCACATCCTTAAACTCCTTGTAGAGTTTAATCTATTCCCTTTCCTCATCGGGTAGACAATTAATCCCTATATTGATCAGTTGAGGGTTCTGCTCATTTCCCAGATTGACAGTCTTGTAATTCAGAGAAGAACTATGTGTCTTACAGTTAGTTGTATTCTTGAATTTTTCATGTAAGTAATGGTACTTTTCCAAATTGAATATTGACTTAGGAATAACATTAGAAGGGAAGTGAGGATCAGATAATGATTTTTCATGAACATCCTCATCAATGGCTACCTCTTTAAAGGTATCGTAGGTTGTTAAGAAATCGAGGATTTGTTTATCATCTTCAAATACCTTCCAATTGATGACATTGTCTAGGATAGAAGGTATGTATATTATCTATTGAGAAAGTATCAGGGAACATACCTTCAGGGAGAATGATCTTTGATGCAGTATTAGCTAATAAGTATGCATCAAAATTTTGGGACCTAGGGACATAATTTTGTTTAATATACTAGGGGTATCATCAACTAGGGACTGGGTGGTACTCGTGTGACACTGGGTATAGGGATCCATTCCCGCTACTACTATACCCCTAGGTTCCCCACAACATGCCACAAGAATGGAAAACAGGTAATCCCGGGTGTGATTTGAACTCGTGACCTCTTTTACAACATATCAAGCGAATCACCAATGAGCCACACCCATGTGGGTAGGACCTAGAGACATACTTAATGTTAAAATATTTGAATGAATTAGTCATGTCCCTAACAAGTTTTTGATAATTAATCAAACGTGGTGATATACAATGGATCTGTTAGATTTTTCATATGCTTATCTAAGACATCAGTATTTCATTTCATTTTCATGACAAAAGCATATAAACAGGATCACTGAAATATAGGCAAGCACAACCATAAAAAAGGAACACAAAGAATTATCCTGGGAAAACCCTAAAGGGAAAAACCCAGCAAAAGCTTCCTCAATATAGATTCCCAAAAAGATAAAAGATAAAACCAGCAAGGAGATCAAAGCCTGATCCTCCTCCTTCTCCAGCTACTTCTCTTCTCCACTAATGCGCTACACAAGTGAGAGTGTGTGTGTCCCAAATGAGGAGCACTACACATCTATTTATATTCATCCGTTCACTTAAGTTAACTCATTTGACATGTAGGCTCGAGTTAAATCATGTCGGCTCAAGTTACACATGTAGGCTCAAGTAACCACACTGGGGTGCTAATGACCCACCTTTACAATTAGAGTGGACTAACTCATGACTCTTATTAGATATTCCGATTAGGAGCATCGAGGTACAATGTAATACAAGTGGTTCTCTCGGTAGGACCATCGGGGACCACAAAAAGATACATATAGAATATTCTTCGAAGTTACAATATTTCAACACTCCCCCTTAACGAGAAGGGTATTCTACAGCAACATCAACAACAACAAGAGTAGAGATAGGGGACATCATCAACATCAGTAGCGTAACACATCTATAAATCATTGGAAGCTTTTCAACATCATGTAGTCTTCATATTCAACCATCAACAACATCTTCAGTCTTTGATCAGCAACATCTTTAGCATTTTGATCTTTCAATTAGCAACTACATCTTCAGCACTTGAACCTTTCGATCAACAACATCTTCAACACTTTGACTGTTAGATCAGCAAAAACATCTTCAGCATTTTGACCTTTCGATCAGCAACATCTTCACCACTTTGACTTTTCGATCAGCAACAACATCTTCAGTATTTTGTCCTTTCGATTAGTAACATCTTCAGCATTTTGACTTTTTGATCAGCAACAACATCTTCATCACCTTGACCTTTCGATCAGCAGCAACATCTTCAGTACTTTCATCTCTCGATCAGCAATATCATCATCAACACTTTTCCCTTTCGATCAGCAGCAACATCATCATCATCATATTCTGATCTATCGATCATAATCATCATCACATTCTGATATTTAGATCAGAAACATCATCATCATACTCTGATCTTTCGATCAGAAACATCATAATCATAGCGCGTCATCATCATACTCTGATCTTTTAGATCAGTACATCATCATCATCATACTCTGATCTTTCGATCAGTACTTCATCATCATCATACTCTGATCTTTCGATTCGGTACGGCATCATCATCATCAGCAACAACCTACAATCCACAACTCAAAGACAAAAAGTCTTTGGATCAGTTTTGGACTTAAAGTCCAGGGATAATACAATCCCACCACATTCTCGACAACCTAAGTTACCGGATTGATTACGGGAGAATCAATCCCTATCAATTTAGGACTAAGTCCAAGGATGATGCAATCCTACCACATTCTCGACGATCGAAGTCACTGGATACAATTACGGGATAATCACTCCCTATCACTTTAGGACTTAAGTCCAAGGATGATGCAATCCTACCACATTCTCTACGACCGAAGTCACCAGATACAATTATGGGATAATCACTCCCTATCACTTTAGGACTTGAGTCCAAGGATGATGCAATCCTACCACATTCTCGACGACCAAAGTCACCGGATACAATTACGGGATAATCACTCCCTATCACTTTAGGACTTGAGTCCAAGGATGATGCAATCCTACCACATTCTCGACGACCTAAGTCACCGGATACAATTACGGGATAATCACTCCCTATCACTTTAGGAAGATGTCCAAGGATGATGTAATCCCTCTTCATTATCGAAGACCGAGGTCTCCAGATCACTTTAGGGAAAGTGCCCAGGGATGATACAATCCCACCACGTTCTCGAGGACCGAGGTCACCGGATCTATTATGGACAGATGTCCTAGGATGATACAATCCCTCTTCATTCTCGAGGACTGAGGTCTCCGGATCACTTTAGGGAAAATTCCCAGGGATGATACAATCCCACTGCAACATCACTACTCCCCCTTTCAAGGAAGGTCTTTTTGAACAACACCAATCTTGTCTCGAAAGTGTTCGAACTCTACTCGAGGCAGAGCCTTCGTCAGTACATCATCATCCAAACCATTATCATCTACATCTTCAATATATGAATACTGATCTATCACCATCTGTATTTCCAGTATGTGAATACTAAAAGCATCATCATCTATATCTTTAGTATAGAAATACTAAAATTATCATCATCTCTATATTTAGTATAGAAATATGGAATCACCATCATCTATATCTACAGTATGTAAATACTAAAATATCATCTATATCTTCAGTATGGGAATACTGAAATCATCATCATCTATATCTTCAATATGGGAATACTGAAACATCATCATCTCTATATTCAGTATAGAAATACTAAATCAAAATCATCTACATCTACAGTATCATTATCTTCATCTTATCTTGTATGTAGAAATACCATATTTCTATGTGTTACATGGAACACAAGGTTCTTTGTCATCACAACTGTGGTTATCACATGGAATCATTGTTGTGTCCATCTTTAGGTCAAAGAGACCTGATATCAACTTCTGAATCCATATGGCTTCACAACTTAGTAGAGCAATATGCTATGTATTCTGCTTCAACCGTGCTAAGAGAAACACTGGACTGTTTCCTGCTAAACCATGAACTCATAGCAGAACTCAAAAAAAAGCATATACCTGATGTGCTTTTCCTGTTTGAGATACTTCCAGCATAATCTGCATCTGTGTAGCCATACAATCTATACTCATGGCTACCATCATAGTATAGACCAAAGTCTATAGTCCCTTTCAGATATCTCATCACATGTTTTGCATCTACTAGGTGAACCCGTCTTGGTTGAACAAGATATTGACTTAAGGTGTTCATAGCAAAACAAATGTCTGGTCTGGTATTTGTTAAGTACATCAATGACCCAATGATTGGTCTATAGTGAGTCACATCCACTAACTCTAATGAGTCATCAGCTAACAGCTTCAGGTTGGAGTCCATGGGTGTAGCCATGACTTTGCATTTCAACATATTGAATCTCTTCAATATCTCTACCACATACTTTCCCTGGTTGAGAAAGATTCCTTCTAAACTTTTCCATACTTCCAGACCTAGGAAATAATGCATTAACACAAGGTCTTTCATCTCAAATTCTTCTGCTAGTTTCTTCTTGCTTTCCATGATCTGTTTCTCATTCCCTGTCAAGAATAAGTCATCCACATATAGTAATAGAATGATAGGTAAATCTTCTACAACCTTGTAGGAAAGGTTAGGATCGACTTTACTCTTGGAAAAGCCCATGCTCATCAGGAAACTATCTATTCTTCCATACCAAGCTTTGGGAGCTTGCTTCAAGCCATAGAGGGCCTTCTTCAACTTGCATACTTGATTCCTTCTGTCTTCGGATTCAAATCCTTGTGAATATTCGATGTAAAAGTATTCCTCAATCATACCATTAAGGAAGGATTGTCTTTACTTCATCATGGAAGAAACTACCATGATAGTTTTGAAGGAAATGTACCTTGCTTCCTGGAGTAAGTGTCTCTTCAGAATTAATTCCCTCTTTCTGATAGAAACCTCTAGCCACAACTCTTACCTTACTTCTATCATCAACATATCTTATCTTGCAAATCCATTTGGAAGATACCACATTTATCATTCTAGTATCACAACATCTTCTATGAGTTTGTCTTCTTAGGTCAGGAACCCACTTTACTCTTGGTAAAGTCTCGATCCATCACAAAGCTATCCATCATGTCGTACCATGTCGAACTCAGATATAATTTTCTGTAGTCACTCCCCCTGAAGTGGAGTATCATCTTCCCTCTTCATTCTGTTTAGGTGGTTCTATGCTTGATATATACTGTTCAATAGAGTATGTCATGTCATAGTCTATTCTTTCTAGGGAGAATCACGAACCTTGCTTTGTAATCTTGTTCCATCATATCGTATACATCATTCCCCATGATCAACTGTTATTCTTTGATCATATCATTATTTTCTTCATCTTGAGTTATCTCTTGTACCCATGGTGGTCTTCATCCTTCAAGATGGATCTACCACTCTTTGAAGCTCTTTCTTCCGTCATGGTATCTCTGACCCTGGGAGCTTTAGATTCATGTTTATTGGAGTGGATCTTGAATTGTCATCACTTGTTCTTCATAACAAGTCTCATCCTTCTTTTCTTGTAGGAGTTTGTACATGACCTTTCCTACAATTCAAATGCATTAGTTGCATGGTTAGAACTATTTCATAAAACATATGCATAACGACAAATTCTTATGCATCATGCAACTGTTTAGTCAATACAACATTTATAAACTTTCTAGATGCCTTCCATCTCCACCATGACATTGTTGAGATTGTGCACTAATCCAATATGTCAGCAAAGAGGTTTGATAAGTAGAAATGGAGAGTTGTATAGCACCATGAGCTACTTACCCATAACATGCATATCAGAAGTATACAGTCATTAATGCAAACAATATATCATGCATAACACATCAATTGAATATAATCAAATGTATAAGAAAACAATATCATGAAATGACAATTGAATACTTATCTTTTATTTGTTTCATGGGTATACTCCTTCTTGAATCTTCAGCTTCATCATATTCTTCATTCATGATAGCATCATTTCTTATCCAAATGCTGAGGTGGATAAGCATTTCTTCAAGAGTTGAGATCTTCATATTCCTCATTGATTGAGGGATCTTCTTTGGAAGATGAGAGCTTGATCTTCAGAGACGAGCTTCTTCTTCTTCCCAAAATCTACTGAAAGTAACTAATTCCTTCTGGAACACATTTCTTGAATGAATGAATTCCATGATCCTGGAAAGCCATTCAAGGTGGCCATCACCACTTCTGCATTCTTCAATTCTTCTTTCCCCACTTGAATTTGTCCTTTGATTTGAGATATCCTTATGACTGCATGGTCTCTGCATTCTGGATCTTCATATTCTTCATCTGATTTCTTAAGGTCATATTCTGATCTATGTTCTTCCCTTCAAATAGCTTGTTCAAGGAATCAAAACTCATCGATGTCTTTAGAAAAGACACTTGTATTACAAGTTGATTCGTAACTGAATCATCAATGATCTTCTGGGATTTGACCAAGTTCTTCTTGAGAAAGGCTTCTAGCCTCATCTCCCTCTGAAACGGGAACCTCTATGCTCATGTAGGTGTCCAATCCATTTTCTTCAAAGAGATCATATACTTCTAGGCTTGGAATTTTTCAACTTCACCAAGCTTATCATCAAGCTGATGTCATAGATCACTTTGAAATGAGAACCTCAAATGAACATAGCAAAGGATTAGATCTTACCGATTTGAGGTGTCCGTCCTGGTTCTGGAGCTGGTTGATCTAGGGTTTGTCATAGAAACCCTAATTTCAAAAAAAATTGGAATCTTCTAGATCTGATTGGATATATCTCTTCAAATGGATCTATCCAATGTACTCCATTTCTGAAAACAGTGGAGGGAAGCTCCCGGAACAGGAAGCCCTAATTTTCCAATTTCTTCAGCAGAAATTCCTGTTACTGTTTCTGTGATATCTCTGAAATTTATGCTCCTTTGTGTCTGAAATTTTGTACTAAGGTAACCTCACATGTCCCTGATCCAAAACCGTAGGTTTCATCAGAATTTGTTTCACCATGTGGTATTTATGATCCTTTTCCCAAGGTGACCTATTACATGACTATTCAGAACAGCGAAGTTGTACGGCATTCCACGTGTGTTTGGTTCATCTTCTGAGCCTGATATTCGGAACACAAAAATTAAAGTCTGTTTCCTTTCTAGAACATCTTCAGGAATTCCATTTGGACCTTTGTAGCCAAATATATTACAATTCTCCCCAGGTGTCCTATTTAGGGATGAATTCTGGAAGAGGCTGGAACCCTAACGTGGAGAGAACATATCTCCTGGAATACAGTGAATCTGAGGATGAATTTTGGTGACAGTCTTCATCAGGATTTTATCTTCAGTCCCTGCAATTTTTAGCTCCTGATCCTTCTCCAATATTGGAATATAGCGAATGTACCAAAACGTAGCAGTTTTAGTATTTAGGGTTTTTCTAGCTCGGGGTCAAACTAGGGTTTGAATTTCACAGAGTTTCACCCAACCAAATTTCTTGATCCAGGTCTCTAAACTTCAGTTTTGATGAGGATAAAAATCCTATGCTGGTCTCACTCAAAAATTCCTCTTCTGTAGAAATCCCTAAATTCCACATCGAAAACTGAAAATGCTCGGAATCGAATTCTGCTTCGACAGAAAGATGCGTCCTTCAATGGAGAGTCATCCTAGCATAATTTTGCTGATGGATTTTGGAGAGAGACCCAAAAATTAAGAATCCCTATCTTCTGCAGCTGCACAATGTCTTATTTTCAGGTTAGCTCTGATACCATGTTAAATTTTTCATATGCTTAGCTAAGACATTAGTATTTCATTTCATTTTCATGACAAAAGCATATAAACAGGATCACTAAAAGATATACAAGCACAACCATAAAAAAGGAACACAAATATTTATCCTAGGAAAACCCTAAAGGGAAAAACCCAGCGAAAGCTTCCTCAATATAGATGCCCAAAAAGATAAAAGATAAAACCAGCAAGGAGATCAAATCCTGATCCTCCTCCTTCTCCAGCTACTTCTCTTCTCCACTAATGTGCTACACAAGTGAGAGTGTGTGTGTCCCAAATGAGGAGCACTACACATCTATTTATATTCATCCTTTCACTTAAGTTAACTCATTTGACATGTAGGCTCGAGTTAAATCATGTCGGCTCGAGTTACACATGTAGGCTCAAGTAACCACACTGGGGTGCTAATGACCCACCTTTACAATTAGAGGGGACTACCTCATGACTCTTATTAGATCTTCCGATTAGGAGCATCAGGGTACAATGTAATACAAGTGGTTTTCCTGGTAGGACCATCGGGGACCACAAAAAGATACATATAGAATATTCTTCGAAGTTACAATATTTCAATAGGATCTTGTTTCTTAACTACTTTATATAATCTCATAGTCACCATAGCATTCTATAACATGAGAGCCTAAATCGATTGCTTTCTTGAGAACCTCTACAAGAGCTTTGTTGGAATATATTAAACCCATTCATAACTTAGGATAAAATAATTAATCATTATTTGATTAATTATTCACCCACTAGCTTCATTAGTTGGCATCCACTTGCACCTTAATGTCAATACGTGCCATCTATATCCTATGAATGATTTATTTCTAATTATGGGTTGATATTGACCACCTTTTTACCATCCAGAATTAGTATACAACACTTTATAGTAGATTCTGCTTTATTCTTCTTTTTCTGGTTTTTCTTCTTTTCTATGGATAAGATAAAAGCTAGTCAACTAGGAAACTGGCAGCTTTTGTTTCCAACCCATCCTCCATTATTTTTTCTTTGTTTTCTAGGATTAGCATTTTTTTCCATCTCCTTAACAACTCACTTATGCTTTTTCCAACTCATTAGGTCCTCGATAGATTTGGGAAGTGCTTTAGCCACCTATGGGGGTTTTCTATATTTTGGTAAGTCAACCTTTTTGAGCTTTATCAGTTGTTTCCATACAATTCAATTTTACTATGAGGGATGTACTATTTATGTACACTATTATTCATCATTATTCAATGAAAGGATACACACCAATATTCATCTCTTCACTCGTGTGATTCAGTCTCTTTTCTTCTTTCTATTTTTCCTGTGTATGCTTGTGAGAATTTTTAGTAGAAAGATCTATTTCCTGTGTTTATTCTTAGTATCATTTCTCATAGAATTGATCTATTATTTCTAAATGATACTAGAGCTAAAGGTATCACAACCTTTCCATATTCTATAGAGAAGCAGGTTGATCAAGTTCTACAGAGTTGAGGAGCGCATCCAGTCTTTTATCCCTCTCTGAAGAAGAGCTTGTCTAGCTTACAAGATTTTCTCCTAGTTTTTTTTGCAGGTTGTAGAGAGTATATCCTATAGAATATCAAAAAATTCTATATGGATTCAAAATTCCCTCTACTATATCCTTTCAACTATGCTGATTGGAAGCCAAAGATGAGTGCATACTTGAAGAGGCAATGTCTCTTTGATGTCTCCATTGGTGCATTGAATGAACCTAAGTCTTATGAAGAGAAGATTGATTGGATAAATAATTTTGATATAGCTTATGGAATCATGTGCTTGGAAATGTCTCCAAATATACATCATCACATGGATTCTGCTGAATTTCTATTTGAGCTTTGGAATAATTTGGGCAAATCTTTTGGTTTGTAGGAAATAGAAGATGAATCATGGAGCGAACCCAGCATCTCCTCTTGTTCTATCTCTCAAGATTTCTTGGCCTCTACATTCTCTAATTAATTTTATCATGATGAATAATTTTCTCATACATTTCATGTTTATTCTACCCCCTTTGATTCGAATGCTTCCTCCTTCAATCAAGAAGCAAATATTGAAGAGCCATCTTTTTCTGTGTCTCTTGAAGGTTATTTTTCTTCTTGTGATACTAATGATGAAAAAGAAGTAAAATATGGAGTTTATTCTGATATTTATTATTATCCTATAAACCATTCATTGTTCTCTAAATCTCCTATCTTAGATTTTGAGATCTATGTGCCAGATCCTTCACACTTTGTGCATACCTCTCTCATTGATGGTGCACAACCTAGTGATTTCCAAGATGTTTTATTAGCCAAATCAAACCTTATTTGTGTCATACCACTTACCTTACTTGATATCATGTGATTCAGAATGTCCTCCTTTTTTATTGGCATCAATACTCAAAACCTCCTTGAATATTGTGAACATCTCATTATTTCCTCCTTTCATACAGAGGATTCATTACCAGTGTATTCCCTTGAGTCTATTGATATGGTTATATGTGATCCTTTGGATTCTTATTTAGAAGCATATTTTCAGGTTTCTACACATATCATTCCACCATCCATACCATCTACCATACCTCTGAATAATTCTAATACTATACAAATCCCAAGTTCACTAGTTGATTCCTCATTGGTCTCTTATGTAGTGATATTTATCTTACATTGTTTGAAGTCTTTCCTATCTTTCAGTGGCTGGTTATCCATGAACTTAGTCATATTTGGAATGATATTAAACATGTTTGTACCTGTTCTAAACTCGCATGGTTCATATCTTATGCCCATTCATCATTCAGATTTTTACACCTATCAGTTTTCCCCAGTTGCTCATAATTTTTCTAGTCTAGCCTTATATCCTCATGGAGCCATTGAAGCCTTTGTCCTTGCTATTCCATATCCTAATATTTATGATGTATAATATTTTTATTAGCCTCATATCATATCTATACATGTGCTGCATCAGATTGGAATATTGACATGTGATTCACATCACAATTTTGCCGCTATTCAGGGAATTGGGTGTGAAATAAATTGTCTTAAATTTTGTACTCTTTGGAAAGGAGTATGCACAGATATCTTTTCCATTTCATATTATGTTTTCATATCAGATTTTGAAAACATAAATAATCATTTAGATAATGCTCCTACTTCATCTATTGATGAGATACAAGGAGTATCTCCTCTTCCTTCTTGTAGGTTCTACATTCTAGCGCATGATCATGGAGTTCATGATTTCTTTAGAAAGTCCTTCATCCAAAAGCAGTTCATTCAGATCATTAAAGTGAATATGAAGATATGTTGAAGAAATATTTCAAATTTTTTTCCTTGTCCTATCTTGAGGGAGGATTTCCCCCATGTGGTTTTTGTCTATTTCCTCATTTTTCTGGACATAATAATTGTTAAAGGGTGACCATAGCCTTGTTGTTGGGCCCTATATGCATCCATATTTTTTGTCATACCATAATAAAGTTATAATTATAGGGAGGTGTTGGAATATATTAAACCCACTCATAACCTAGGATAAAATAATTAATCATTATTTGATTAATTATTCACCCACTAGCTTAATTAGTTGGCATCCACTTGCACCTTAAAGTCAATACATGCCATCTATATCCTAGGAATTATTTATTTCTAATTCTAGTTTTATCTTGACCACCTTTTGACCATCCATAATTAGTATACAACAATTTATAGCAGATTCTGCTTTATTCTGCTTTTTCTGCTTTCTCTGCTTTTCTATGGATAAGATAAAAGCTAGTCAACTAGGAAACTAGCATCTTTTGTCTCCAACCCATCCTCCATTAATTTTTATCCTTTTTCTAGGATTAGCATGTTTTTTCCATCTCCTTGAAAAGTCACTCATGCTTTTTCCAACTCATGAGGTCCTTGACAGATTTGGGAGGTGCTTTAGCCACCTATGAGGGTTTTCTATATTTTGGTAAGTCAGCCTTTTTGATCTTTATGAGTTGTTTCCATACAATTCGATTTTACTATGAGGGATGTACTATTTATGTACACTATTATTCATCATTATTCAATATAAGGATTCACACCGATATTCATCTCTTCATTCATGTGATTCGGTCTCTTTTCTTCTCTCTATTTTTCCCGTGTATGCTTGTGAGAATTCTTAGTAGCAAGATCTATTTCCTGTGTTTGTTCTTAGCAATATTTTTCATAGAATTGATCTATTATTTCTACAATATTCATACTCAACAATGTTATTAGTACACTCAAACTCCAATGCACAGGAAAACACTATTTTGGTGCCTTTAGGATCTATCAATACACAAAGCGCACTAGCTCCATCTTTAGATTTAGATCCATCAAATAAAAAATTCCATGAACATAAATACACTCTAAAATTGGCATTCACATTATATAGATTATGAACAATAGAACAAGAAAATGGAACAATAGTATAATTGATGATTTCAGATAAATTTTCAACAGCCTCAAAAGGGGAAGAATCGATAGGAAAATTCTCAAGAAAAGAATCAAATGTGTAATGTTCTATGCATAAGCTCAAGTAAATAGTAGGCTCACTTGGATCATTCAGATCAGTGACTATCTATTTCATATCTAGTTCTCTTACAATATTTATTTTATTGGGTCTTCCATTGTAAGGGTGCCACAAATGGGACCAATCAGTGGAAATATAACCTTTAATTCTAACCAGACTATGGTCAACCACAGGCCATATGCTTCGGGAATTTCAATAATCACAATGTAAATGGTCTGGTGAATCCTCATATCAATAGATAATGTTAAAAGGACATTCTTTAAATCCCCTACCACTCTGACTCTTGATCTATCAAGTTGAACAATATGGGTAGGGAAGGCTTCCAAATATGCATTGAGTTCCTTGTAGATAGATAGTGGCATGACATTTGATTAAGAAGCTGAGTCTATCATGCAATTATGTACATTTGTATTGAATATCTCCAAGGTTAGTAAGAAAGGAGGAGTCCTTTTCCTACTCAACTTGTGACTATCAGTCTTAGAGAAAGTTTATAAGTTGTTGCTGTCCTGAACGTCCCTGGATTTGTTTAAAATCATACTTTTAGGAATATTTTCTCTCATGGAGGGTATCTTCAGAAGTTCAAATAAAGATATGTTGGCCTTTTCCCTTTTCAAGTCATCGATCAAACTATATTAAATATCAAGAATAATTGTTTCCTTCTGATCAATTTGTTTACCTGTATGGGAAGTAGATGTTGATGGTGGGGTTTCCTATGAAGTTTGGCCTTTAATATTGGTGTTATATGAGTGTTGAACATTGAAAACAAATTCATATTCATGTTCTTCTTAATCCATAGGTGATTCAGAAAAAACAATTTATGGTATTAAGATGTTGATCCCATTCTTCACCAGGAGGTTCACAATTTTCAATTTCTTTTGAATTCTCCCTAATTTCATTAGGAGCAGTTTGAGATCCAGTAGTCAGGTCCTTGAAAATAGAATAAATCTCTTCAGAAGTCAATGTTACATCAGGATTTGGGGGAGATTGATCTTGAGGAGGTTTACTAAGGTCTCCTAAAAGGTGGAATTACAAAACCTCTATTATTGGACTGGTTCTCAATGTTGGTTCTTTTTAAATCCACCATGCCATTAGAATTTTTTTGTAATAATTTTTTCATGTTGTCTATTTCAAATGGGTCCTTATTTTGTACTGAGGGTTTAAGGAATTTTTCCTTCCTTCTGTGAGATGTAGAAGGTTTATCTGTTTGAATATATGGATTATCTTTTAAACGTAACATATCCTTCTCTTCCAAGATGGATTCAACAAAAGACTCATGCAAATTGGTTTTATGTGCTCTTTTCACCCACCTGTCAATATGAGTAGGCATACCCTTGATGTAATAATCCATCGAAAATTCTTCTACCAGAAGAACATTGGCATGGATTCTATTTTTTAAACAAGAGAATATTTGATTAAAGTCCTTAACCCTCTCTTTTCCTTTTTTCCTCAAAGAGGATAAATCAATAACCAAATCTTCAAGGCTTCTATCATCTCCAAACTTTTGGAGAAACAACCTTTCAAATTCATCCCAATAATTGATGGATCCAGACTCTAAGGAAAAATACCAGGTAGAGGCCCTCCCTTCAAAAGAGTAGGGAAACAACCTACATAATATGTCCTCATGTACCACATTACTTATTCTGATGGATTGTATGAAAGTATTTATGTGATATTCTATAGGAGACCTTTTATCAGCATTAAACTTGGGTATCCATTTTTATTTATGTGTTGTTCTCTAGGAATGAAAACTGCATCCAGATCTAACCAAGGTTTGTTCATTTGTTCTACCATTCGTATTCCTTCTAAAGAAGAAGGGCTTGAGGATGTCTTACTGTCTGAGGATTCCTCAAATGGTGATGAAGATATGATAGATGGTGTAGGTGGGGTCCACCATATGCTACGTTGGGTTCCAGACTATCCTGAAGATGACCTGTCTCTTCTAATAATGGATTGGTTTGGACTTCAGAGAGTAATTCATGTTTGGATATGTTTTGGTTTTGGTATTAATAAGTGAATTAACAATTGAAAGAGGTAGGGATAAGGCATTTCTGAGGTTACGAGTTACCTCAACCCTAAGTTCTACCCTGGCAATGATCACTTGAATTTCCTTAGTTTTTAGAGATTCAAAGGCCCTCTAGTTGGTGAGACAAAGATGATCTAAGGTATTTTTTTACTTGTTCTAATACAGGGGTAATACAGACCATGGTTTGGTTCTTTATTGGTTGTACCACTGATGTAGATGCTTGAGCTTGGCTTCTAGTAAAAATCGATGATCTGGGTGGCGGAGGTTTTTTAGTGCTTTGTTTAGGCATGGTTAATTATGGACCTCATTATAGTTCCATTTTTTGATGCCTCAGATTGTAATTTTCTAGAAAAATTACAAGGCAAACAATAGGAGGAGAAATCCCAATCCAAAAGGAGTTAAATAATCCTACACAAGGACGATCCTATCCCCAAATTGTTTGCTACAGATAAACCATACAGATATTAGGCCTCTAGTGGCACTATGTAAATAGATACAAAAGGATCTCTTCTCTCCGTGTGGAAGATATGAAGGATATTTAGTAACAAAGTAAATTGATCGAAGTGCTAAAAACAAAACTATGAAAGATGATAGTATGAGATAGAAAAATCGTATTAAAGATACATGAACAATATTTTCCAATCTATAAACATATAAATCATATTTCAAGTTATCAAATTTAAATAAAATAAAACAATTACAATTGATTCATTTCATCCAAAGAGTTTAAACATATGACAGTTCTATCAGAAAAATGTTAATTGAAAAATTAACATTTAATATGAGTAATTGTTTAAAGGTTGCAAAAGTAAGCATATGAATTAAATAAAGAAATTCATTTAAGACATAAGTAACACAGTTACTGAGTAATGACAAATAAAAAACATAATTTAATGTGTTCAATAATGATGCAACATACAATTAAGTTGTCTGAGAGATAACAGAGAAACCAAGACTCATCAAAGTAATTTAATAAATAAACCAAGAGATGATAGGAAGAAACTAACTGGATTTTATTCAGAATGCAAAAAATTACAATACTCCAAAATGCATACTATCTTTAGTTATTCCCTTATGTTTTTTATCCACTATGATATCTCAGTCTCTTTAAATAATAATTACAAATATTACAAAGAAAGGAGTCTCCCAGAAGTAGGGATCATGAAATATTTTTTCATGTTTTTCCAAGGACAGATTGCCACTTGGAAAATACATCCAGAAAATCTATTATTTCCTGATATTGAGCAATTTCTAATTATTACTGAGCTTTGCATATGAGTGACTTGATGTTCCTCTTCTTTACTTTCTCACATTCCCGCATAAATAGATTGATCCCCATTTGTGAAGTTATAGGTGACTCAATCAATTCCTTGATTTGTGCTATGTGAATGTGATCGATATGCTCAATTTTCTTCGTAGATTTCAAACATTCTCCTTCAACTCGCTCCATCATGATCTTTGGTGGTAGAGCATCTTCGATAGGATCCATGAGGGATAAGTCCAGGAAACTTAACAAGTTCTTTGATGCAAACCATATTTTCTTACAAGCTCTCTGTCCATCCTAAATGGTTGAATCAACTGATTTGCGGACATTCTCCAAGCACTCCAAGGAGATATTGATCCTCCTCAACTTTATCTTGTTTAATATCGGGACATCTTCAGCTTTATCCTTAATGTACCTCTTCCAATCTACCACATTATGAAAATATTTGGTGGACTCCTTCCTCCTTTGATTATGATCATATAGTACATCAAATTGATGTTCAAAAGAGTTCAAGGTATCTTGTATTTCATTCATCCTTTCAAACAGCTCTAGAAATATATACTTAAGATCATTATGAATCTTAGAAGCTAGCTCTTTGAATTATTCCTTAGTGAATTTAGAAAAGGAGGAAGCAACAGATATGAAATGGAAATCATTGAGCATCTATTTGAGAGCTGTGATCTCTTTTGTATGTTTCTCATTAATCCCTTGTTCTTCTTCAAGCTGTTGTTTTAGAGTATCATTTTGTTGTTTCAAGTTCCTAAGATGGTATTCATAATTGCTCTTCAAACTCTAGAGCTCATTTTGGTGGTGCTCATTGGATTGAGGGTGATCATGTTTAAAACTTTGCAGCTCTTGTTATTTTGCCTCAATTTATTTATTTAATGAGGAAATTGATTCATAATTTTCCCCTGCAAAGGCTCCCATAGCAATTGTTGTTTCCAAAGATTCTTTATTGACATTTGTTGATGCCCTCTTCCATATAATCTAGTTTGGGACAGTTCCCTGCATGAATGTCCCTTCTCTAGATCGCTTGGACCTTTCTTTACCACAACCTTCTCTAACCTGCTCCAAAATATTCACTAAGGGAAACTACTGCATCATCTCCAAAATATGTTGTCTCCTCCTCTGTAGGTGTTGTCACTTCAAAAACTATGACAAAAGGTACAGGTTGGGAAATAGTAGGAGTGGGAATGGGAATACTTACTTGATAAATGGAAATGGATGGCATGGGAGGATGAGAAGTTGAGGGTGTAGGAGTGGAAATAGTGGTTGGAGTAATAAGTTCTGCAGAGGTGGTAGAACTAGGAACAAAAATAATCTATAAAGATGGTGAGGAGACTTGTGCTTGAGATACATGTGAATATGTAAGCTGAATAGGGGTAGCAAGCTTCCCATTTACTATTGAAGATGACACTATAATTATGGACAAAGTGATTGAAGGAAAATTTATTGGAATGGATAAAGGAAAATAATATTCTTAAGTGGTAGGGGTGATGATCTCCAGGAAGTGAATATCAGAGAAATAATTATCCACTAAACCTTCAAATGGGATCAAATATGTTTAGGCCACTGAAACAACTTCAGGTAAGCTAACATGGGTAGTAATTGGGCATGAGAAATTGATGGGATTTGTTTCCTCTTCAAGATCACTATCCTCAATTTCAAACATGTTCACCTGTGGTTTTGGATCGACCTGTGGTGTTGGCTCTTCAATTATTTTCTTCTTTCATGGAGGGGAAGTAGTTTCTTCATGTGCATCAACCACTGAGCTCACTAGTTATAAATGCTTCTTCATTTTAACTAGCCTCATTAAAGAATCAATATTAGATGAATTTTCAGGTCATGTAGGGTGTTCAATTATAGACTTTCCATGATTTTATGCTTGATCAGTTGTCATAGAAGAGGTGTTGGCTTGTGATTTGTGTGCTTCCTTTTCAACCAATTGCTTCTGTTCCTTTTCTTATAATTCTAATTCAAGTTTTATATGATAGAGTACCTTAGTTTTCAGCTCTTTCTAGTACTGAAAAATAAATTTCTTCTCATTAGGAGAAGAGATTCTGGTTAAAACTTCTGAGAAAGCATTGGCCCCTTGATAGATAGAATCATTAGGATTCACTAGATGGGAATAATTTTTCTTCATGTGTTATTCATTGAAATGGTTATGCAAAAGGGACTTTGGATCATGCATCCTTTTTGGAGCCTCTCCAAACTTCAAAGTGATGATCCTTTTGCCAGGTAAACCTACATGAGTGGAATTCTATATTACTAGAGGTCCAAGGCTAAGGAGAATTTGGGCCACCCTTTTTTTTGGATCTAGTTAAATTTGGAAATATTCCATCAATAACTATCTATAAAGCTATCTATTTCATAGTCATTCTACCAAGCACAATTCTAGGAAACAAATGAACAATGTTTCTACCCCAAATTCTGATATAGGAAAAATATTCTCCAACATACTAATCTCCCATGGTGGAATCAATGCTTTGGATCTGGATGAAAATGTGGGATCATATTCCTTGAATATTTTTGATAGATAGAACCTATGAAATGATGATAGATATCATAGATAAAAGGAATGAAATTATCCTCCGATAATGTTGATCAATAAATGTGGACTGGGGATCCAGCCCTAGTCCAATTATATCCCATGGCTAGGAAAGGGAACATTGCAAAGAAAACATCGATCACATAGGAAGAAAGATAAAATGTTAGTTTCCTTGATGTTGGAGTCTTTTGATACTTCTCAATGGATTCTTTCAATATGACCAATAGGATTTGAGCTCAATTAAATGATTCCCCTGTAGTGAGAATATGATGAGCAAGAGGAGGTCATTCTCTTTTTGAAAAATGTGCAAGGAAATCTATACAACCTGCATAACATTACTACTAATAGAGAAAAAGGTTTCCTAAACCAAGATATAGGATATAGTTTTTCAGTTTTAGGTAAAAAGGCAGCAGGGTTATCCAGCCATGACTTGAGTATTTCTTCGAAATTGAACATGGTTGTAGAGGATTTAAGGAATTATATGTTAATCAACTGTTGGGGTTGCTTGAGGGAATAATATCTAGTGAAAAATTCTAGGGAGAAAAGAATCCAATTGGGTTTTCTCCTAGTCGTTGAATGAGCGGTCTTAGGGTTTTGCACGGTCAATTATCCACAACACAACGTCGGTATAAGGAATTAAACAGGTCTAGTTGTTATGGCATGAAGTTGAGACTTATAATATTCACAAAATCCAGTTGATCATGTTGAATGCCTAAAAAATCATCGTTATAAAAAATTGCGTAGATTTTGGAACATGAGAGGTGATAGGTTTCAGAAACTTGTACATTACTCTCAGAAACAATTCCAGAGTTTGGGTCTTTGTTTTCCTACTTGTTAAGGGTCATTTTAGATATGGTATTTCATGACATGGATGATAGGAAATGGAGTAAATTCTAGTAAAATAAAAAATGAAGAAAACCAATTAATTTTAACTCGAATCAAATTTCTAAAATTGGATCAATGGAGGGTAAGAGATTCAAAGAACTTACCAATAAATCGCTTGGGAGAGATAAATTCGTTGACCTGGTAAGAATTTGCAAAAAAAACTTTCACCGAGGTAAAATTCGCAAATTGGAAATGGTAAAATGATAAGGATAATTCAAAATATTTAAACAAATCTAATTTAGATCGTATATTTAGAAAGATATCAACGAAATTAAAGCAGGAAAGCGGGAAAGGAAATCATGGAGGAAACTTTTCGACAAACTTATTCTTTGATTTTCGTAATTTGCAATCTTCATTGTAGGTTGTGGAACTGTGGAGTGAAATTTTCTATCAAAAACAAATAATTGCTTCCACAATACACAATCTACATTTGTGGGTTACAGAATCACGATATCGATAAATTGATTTTTTATGGTGAAAATATTTTCAACTTCCGCAATCTGTATTGTGGGTTGTAGGTCGTGGAAAGGTGAAAATGAAAAAACAAAAGGATTATGACATCTGCAATCTGCCTTGTGGGTTGGAGATTGTGGATAAATAAATTTCAAAACCTCCAAAAAAATTATTTCTGCTATTCTCTTTGCGAATTGTGGAATTAACATATTTGAAATAAAAGGGCTATTTTCAGCAATCCATAAACCCAAAAAAAAACAAGGCTTTGAAGCAAATTTAATTCAAACCAAAACATGAAAATACATAAATAAGATAATAACCATAGAGATTACCTTCATGATGAGTAAATGGGGTTCCCATTTATCAATTAAAATGGGATTTGTTGTGCCAACAACACATCCAAGTCAATGCTCTTCTTAATCAGTCTATTGATCAAATAATCCTTAGATATCCAACCTGAAGACTTTCTTTTCATCATTGATTTTATAATAAAAAAGGGAAATCTTAAATTACGATGTTTCTGTGTTCTTCCTGTAGGTTTTAGGGGCTGATTTTGGTGTCATAAATATCTATGAGACTGTTGCACAACACTCCTCAAAATTAATCTTCCATTGTAAGTATGTTCCATACTTTTTACTAAGGTCAAGATCCATCTAGGATATAAAATTGAAAACCCTTTTTGGTACATTGGCAATTTGGCCTAACTATTTTCATGGGATTTTTTGCAGACCATTTCTTTAAGTAACTTATAAACCATTTTAGTATTAGAACTATCAAGAAATGGAAATCACACACAAAAAAGGGATTTTTCATACATTTCCATTTTTTATAAGTTTCATTTATCACATTCTCCCTCTATTGTTGGCTCAATGTCCCATCGAAGCATACAAAATCATATTTCATCCTGTAATTTTGGTCCAAAATACAAAAATATGCCACGTGTCATTAACATTGGAACAACTTTATGACGTATAACAATTAAAGTGTAGTAAACATCATATTCTGACCTGAAGCTCTTCACTTGCAAACATAAAACAAACTAAATGTTTGAAGTCAGTGCATGGAAATAAAATTGAGAATGATTTTGAGAAACAAACATTTTTGGGGATAGGTGGTAATATCTCAATAAATATCCTTACATTCTCATTGGATTCTATACAGAATGAACATATCACGGGGTAGAGGTAAAGTATCCCACACTACAAGTGCAATTTACAAAATGCCAATTTGGGATATTGTATGAAAAGATAATATTACTAAGGTCAGAGATTGATATGTTGGAGGCTCAACATGTCTATAGGGAATTTAATAATGAAACCGATATTCTCTCAAAAGAAGCCTTGAATATGGAATAAGGAAAATTTATTTATTCCTATATTTTTGTGACTTTTGAGGGGGGCGATGAAATTATCTCTATTTTTTTAACAGTTGTTGAGTTTTCTTTGCTAGTTTGATGCACCGTTTTATGTAAGCTCTAATTAGGATTGTTTTGGGGAAGATAACCTTCTCATTTTAGATACTATGATGGAACTTTTTTCTTATGTCACTGCTATCTGAATTTGATGGTTTATTATAAAGGATGGTTGATGTAGTGATTTTGTATTGTTATTTTAATATTTTGTATTGAAATATAAGTATTTTTTACTGAA
Source organism: Pseudotsuga menziesii (assembly GCA_001517045.1). NCBI lineage: Eukaryota > Viridiplantae > Streptophyta > Pinopsida > Pinales > Pinaceae > Pseudotsuga > Pseudotsuga menziesii. Next base: position 1,357,136 of record LPNX010945961.1, read on the forward strand.
ATAAAAAGTATGAAACACTACCAAATTAATGAATTCCATAGAGCAATTTCATACTAGGAATAAGATAGATCCCAATGGACTTAGTAAGGTTGTGATTATCCAACTATTTTCAGTCAAATTTAATGAGCATCACATGGTTGAATGTAGGTACAAATATAGGCCAACTATTGTAGAAAAGATTCAAAAAGTACCAGCAAATGGATGTCACAAACACATTTGGTATAGGATCTTGTAAGTTGTGTAAACAACATCAATAGAGACCACCAAGACTCAAAAAGGTTGTTTCATGAAACAAAATACTTACCTTGGACCACTACTTTGTAGATGACACAAGGAATTTATCCACTTACTGCTTGATAATAATGATGCCAATTGATTCAATTCTTTTTTGCTCTAATCTACAAGTTTTTGAACAACATCCAAACACTTCTCCACTACAAAACTATCATCATCCTTGAGCGATTGAGGAAGTGCATTGTAAATCCCTATTACTATAAAAAATATCATTATTCCTCGATGCGTCATAGATTTTTGAACTGCATCCTAGTAAGTGAGGTCTTGTAGCCCACGAGTGAGTAGGAGTGGATTTCAATACCACCTACAATGCAGGAATCTGTTGGAATCTAGTTGAAATAAACTCATGAAGTTACTGAACCCACAACACCTAATTCCATGTTATAGTAAAAAAATTATATTAACGATTTTAAATTTTGAAGGATCTTCTTTTAAAGCAATTAAATTCTATCCAAAAACCTTGGTTAAGGAGGAAGGGACCAATGAGCCCTAATTTGGACCTACAATTTTTTTGTTTGAACAAATGGAAAAAATCTTGAATTGTAAATAAATTTGAATTTTATTTTGAAGTTATCAATTTTAGTCTATGGAAAACAAAGGACATACCGGCCAAGAATAGATCTTTAATTGTGAATATTTATTATTTTTCAAGGTATTAAAAATTATTAGTTTTTTTGCAATTTTAAAATTTCTGACTTATATCTGAAATTATTTTACATTACTTGTACCTGAACTTAGACATTTTTCCTCCCCTTATTTTGGGAAGCATTCTTATTCCACACATCTAGATAATTATAATACATAAGCCTCTGTATTTTTCTACTGAAATGTTTCTAGAAGTTGTAAGCATTAATACTACATCACCATAGGGAATCAAGATATTTGATGCTGGATGATATTTTAGCATTCCATAAGATGACATTTGATGAATACGAAGTCCTTTCTATCTTGAATATCTCAAAAGGTTTATGTCTCTTCCTTAAATAGAAGTTAGGGGACTCACTTAAAATGATTATATAGAAATGGCATCTTTCTTGCCATCAATGGATTTATAAAGTGATATACGGGTTCAATTTTTAAGTGGATTGTGTTTGTTTAAAGGATGGTGCTTACTTTTCTCCTCTCATACATCATTAATGTAAAAGAAACATGAATACGAACCTTGGAAATATGGTGAAAGATATCCATTATTTGATAAATGCAATACCTTTCAAGGGACCTATTCTGAACTCTTCTACTGTCTTCAAGATCTAAATATTTTTTTCCAGCTTCTAAAACTAAGTTTTTAAATTTCAAGGAGGGATCAGGACTAATTGGATAATCCTCAATTAAAATCTAGGAAGCAACATATGTCACCAATCTCATCTTCTCCTCATTTACATCACATCCAACCACCATACTCTCTGAAAAATGAACATGGAAGACAGGTTGATTTCTAGCATTAGTGCCACGTTGAAGTAGTTTTTTTATGTATGAGAACATCTTCTACCTTGTTTAGAGTCACATCTAGTGCATACCTGGAAGGTAGCTGTTCAAAATGGGCTTGTATCTCTTCTGAAAAGTTATGACCAAAGTTACGATGTGGATAACAAGGATCATCCGAAGGATATGACCAAGTTGTGTATGGTTGTACGATATTTTAAAATTTCTCATACTTTTCTTGGTAAAATATCAACCTCTTCACAATAACAAAACAACTAATGTCAATGCCACATATTCTGTATTTATACTATCAAATTTTACCACATAGACTTATCCTTTCTTTCTACACTTGGAGAGAAAATCTAAAATCACTTCTTTGGATCTATACAAAATTTGTAATTTTCCAGTTCAATGGACCATATTTGGTAATACAATTTCTCCCTTTTTTTTGAGAACAAATGCACATTTCTTAGTTTACCATATCTCCACATGCCTATTGAGATCAAAAGAGGTAGCATATCTATGATGAACAAATTAAAAAAATATAATTCAACAATAGTAGGTTTAGCATTAGCAACAATATATCAGCCCCACATCTCATATCAGTAATAATAGGAATGCCAACCAAGAATAAGAGCATATATGCACACAAGAGAGAATTACCAATTTGTAAGAAATACCAGTCATCCAAAATTATAACAAACTACTTAGAAAAAAAGAAAACTACTTAGAAGCACCATATACAGATAAATTTTGTCTTGGATAACCAAGTTGAGCCTCAGTTGATTGTGTATTTGATTGAGAATCAAATGCAAGAGTGATTGAGTTTGGTAAGGCCATTGATGAAGGTTGTTGAACAAATATTGGTGGTACATGACTAAATGATGTTGCAACATCTTGTACTAACTATTTTCCAGTCGTTTGGAAATGATCTACTGCATTAACTAGTGCAGTTACTACGGGCATGATTCCTAACGTTGAAGTTGTGTTCATTGATAGAGACATTGTTTTTGTGTCCCACACAAACTAGCAAATTATATTGAAGGAAAAGATGTATAATCAATACTACATTTAACTGATTTTACTATCTTTGTGATGAATTTTCCTGCACTTCCTTCCATGGGCTCCTTGATACCACTTGTTTGATTACTTACACCATTAGATTAAATTCAAAATAGAGAAGATGTCCCAAAACCCATATATTTAAGTGTAGTAACATTGTTCAAACAAAATGAAGTACTATTGCTTTGAACTGAGGAAGTGTCACTAAAAAATACTGAAGTAGGGGTGTTAGCAAAGGAATAGGTAGCAGTCATGGAACTTAATCCCAAATTTGCACCTGATCCAAAAGAAAAGGTGCTTGAACTAGACTAAGATATCCTTATGGTTGAAACATGAAGTATTTGAGGTCCAGCGAAATGAAAAAAACCCACTATTGGCACCAGGATTTCAAAATTTGGATGATCTCAGGCCGGAGGGCCCTTCTTGGTAAAAAATTCCAAAAGGGACTAAACCTTCAAACTCTTATTTTCACTCTAATCCAAGCCAAAATTAATGGAACTTTCATGTCTCAAATAATATGCAAGTCTTGAGAAAAATTCAACTCTTAATTAAGATAGAAAGAGGAATCCCTTAGATCATGCTTTTGTCTTAATGATCATTCTAACCAAAGGTCCCTTATGTTGCTTCAAATGGTAAAGTTTTCACTAAAAATGATTGGATATCAACCCTTCTCTTATTCAAGAGGGGCATTCACATGATTAAAGATATTTATTACAAAAAACTCTAGACTATTGTAATTTGACATGTGCATGATAATTATAAAAATTGCAGACTATAATAGATATAACACTTGGTATTTTAACAATAGTAGAACAAATGCAGCAGTAAAATAAGAATTCATACAATTGAACACAATATTTTTCATGGGAAACATTTTAAGGACAAAAACCCAAATCACTAATAATTCATCCTCTAAATGAGATGGTTGAGTTTGTACATGAGCATAGAATTAGTTCACATAACTATGAGATGAATGCATAAAAAATTCCAAACTGAGTAAGCCCCAGAAGGATTGTACTTTGTCCTTGTTGTTGTTTCCACATAGATTGTGGACTATACTTGCTGCATTCATAGTACCTTCCCTGCTTATGTGATCATACCTTTCATGTACCTACTTCCACCTCATGGATGTTGTTGTTGTAGTGTATCAACCCTAATAGGTCTCAAGAGAAAGGGAGGACTGTTAACCCAAAAAAATCCCTCACTCAGCTCTACATGGCCTACACCACCCAAGGACACCCATGCACGACCCTCATTTCACCCCGTTAGACCCCCACACCCTAAAAAAGGCTTAAGAATGAGCAAAAGGGTTTAAAAACCCCAAAAAAGAGCCTAAATAGGTATCCTAGGGGCTAAATCCTCCAAAAAGGGGCTAAAACCCCTCAAAGGAGCTAAATAACCCAAAAGGAGCTAAAGATAGGGAAAAAGGGGCTAAAATCCCAAAAAAGGGGCTTAAAACCCTAAAAATCCCCAAAAAAGCTATAAATAGAGGGGTGGAGGTCACTCTCAACTCACTTCTCCCTTGCATAATGTTATGCTACCCAAGTGGATGCCTTGAGACCCTTTGTCTCTCAAGCAACCCACACTCCCTCTCCTCCATCCTCCATTGAGCCATAGCTCCCCCATCCAAGAGAGGTACTTCTCCAAGCCAGGGCATGGTGGCCCATTCCACCCAAAGAGAAGGCATAGCTTGTTGTTTATCTATTTTCTTTAGTAGTTTATTTTATTTCTAATCCATGGTTTATTTGTAGGTTTCTTGCCTAACTTCTTTTGTAGGTAGTTTGGTTTCTAACATGTTGTTTGCAGGTAGATGGAGCTAAACCCTAACAGTGTTTGCAAAGGGGTTTCTAACCATTTCTCTTCTTTTTGTTCTATTTTTCTTTCTATTTGTTTTTACTGAATTTTACCACCAGGAACCTATCCTTCCATCCTAGAGATGAAAGGTATTCATTCCTGCCTTGTAGCAAGGGAGAAATCCCTGCTACAGAACTGGCGACAATACCAGGTCGATCCCACAGGATCCCTGGGTTTGTTTTCAAAATTTCAAGTTTTTGTTTAGTTTTTCCCTAGGTTAATTTTTTCTATTGAATCTAGTTTAAAATCTTGTTTATTTACATTTTCTGTTATTGTTGAGCCTCCACAAGGAAAATCCGAGTCCATTTAGCCACAATACAAGTTACTGTCGGCCGGATCTGACTCAGGGTCAAAACATTTCCCTTTCTAGAGAAAGTCGCACTTATTGGGCCCAAATAGGGGACCAAGTCACTCATTTGGGCCTCATAGGTGCAACCAGGTCACCCTTTTACCCCCGAAAGGTGTGACCCCCTTCAAAAAGATAGCCGGCTTCTGTCTGCAAAATCTAAGCGACCCCCTCGCCTGTTTCTGGAAACATTTGGTGACCCCCTCGCCGCATTTGACCCGAAACATGTGATCTATCACTCATAATTGGGTTTTTAATAATTAAGGACTCTTGGTGTGGCCCAGCTACCTCTGTCCATCCTAATTGTTTATTTCTATTTATGTTTATGTTAATGGCAATTTCATGTACAAAACAAAGTGTAAATTAAAAATTTAATGGGTTAATGAATATAGTTTGACTAAAACTCACCTAAAATCAACAATCTTTCTTACCCTTCCTAATCTACCCAGTCATCACCCTTCAGGGTATTCTGGGATAAGACGAAGCGCAAAGCTCGTATAGTAATAGGCCTTTCACCCAATATTGTTCAAAACCACTAAAAATGGGTGACTTGGAAGGTAGAGGTTGTAGAGAAGGAGGGATTCTCATGATGCTCAGCATCCTCCCTATTGACCAACCTTGCATCTGGGAGGTGACCTGTGGATCTACGAATGGGCTTAGTCCCATTGTGTTGAGATCCCAGCACCATCTCCTTGTTAAAGAAGGATATAGTTGTAAGGTAGTCACCTAGTTAGGATATCACAATTCAGGATAAAAAATGGTATATGTCTACAAAATTTCTATTTGTTTACTGCTTTCCACAATGATATGAACTATGCAGAATATTCATAAACCATTTGCAGCCACCAAATAACAAAAATGCAAAAAGACATACACACCATACCATGTAAATCAACCCAACTCAGTTCATGACGCTGAGAGAGCCACTAAAATTTACAAATTTACACTAAGTCAAATATCTATAGTCTTTGAGGACATAAGTCCCTGACTGCCTTAACCATGGGAAGTACTTGGGCTCATCCCAGAAAATCATTGTGAGGAGTACCATGAGAACCCCAAAGTAGTTGGATGCTGAGAGGAATTGCCAAGTGAAACAGGAAATGACCCCCATTGATTGAGTAGAACGCCCATGAGGAAAAAGCCAAGTGTTGTCTTCTGGCAATCTTGGTGGCCAAGTGACCACCTGCAGCCAATAGGAAGCCATTGAAACCGGGGTCCAAAAAATCATTTCCACTAGTTTGATACACAAATCGAACACAATTGATCCCTCACACTCTTCCTCATGCCTAAGAGGTGAACCACCATAGTTCAGGTCATTAAACTGACATTGTTGAGACCACTCTCGATGACGTCCCACACCATCAGAGGGCCACACAACCTCTAATTCAGATTCAGACCCATATCCATCTAAACCAAACCTGCACACTGCACCATTAAGCCCCATGGCTGGTGCAAACCTGGATCCATTTTTCAGCATAGCAATTGCTAGTGGACCCATGTCCACACCACAAACTATCACCAATAACCTTGCAGGTAGCCCTAGCATGATTATGCAAATTGTGATAAGTCAGCTGCCATCACCCATCGTGACCAGCCAAGCTGTCCCACCTGCAACACATGGGGGCAATGGCCCTTCCACATACACTACCCATCCTGTCACACATGGGGGCAATGGCCCTTCCACATACACTGCCCCTCCTGTCACACATGGGTGCAGTGGCCCTTCCACCCACACTGTCCCTCCCATCACACTTGGGGACAGTGGCCCATCCACAATGGTACCACAAGTACCCCCAGCAATGCAGATGCATTATGCACCTACAAACCCCAACACCATGGCTTCCCCATCTCACATCAACCTGGGGTCAAACCTCCCTTTCATGGCACATCTCAACTTTCCTGATTTGGTTTAGTTAACAAATGACCCCATCCACCATCAAACGTTTTGGCCTCCCATGCCAACCAAACTTCCATTAGATATTCCCAAGTTTGAAGGACAGGCAAGGGAGTGCCCCCAAAACCACATCATGACGTTTCATCTATGGTGCTCATCAAATAGCATCGTAGATTATTCGATCAGGATAAGGATATTCCAACGCACCCTCATAGGTGCCGCAGTCAAATGGTACATTGAGCTACCACAAGACAAGTACCCATATTTCAACTCCCTGGATTTCATGTTCCTGCAATATTTCCAACTCCCTGTCAGATATGATGAAGAGGTGGAGATCTTTTTATATTGCCACCAAAACACTGTGACCCACATAACCAACCGCATCCATGAGTGGTGGTGACGCCATAGTTTGTGTAAGATCCAACTTGATGACATGATCTTCCTATATTGGTTCCTCAAAACCTTGCTCCCACCTATAGCAAAGGACATCACATCCGAACGTCCCCAATCCGAAGAAGAGGCCATACTGAAAGCCCAGCAGTTTGATTTGATTTATGCATAGTTTGGATACCTTTAAAATATCATCCTAGATGCTCCCCATGTGGGAACTTCTCATCGGGATGCACCGGGGGCATCCCATACTGTAGATGGCATCATAGGCTCAGTCTCTCACCAACCACAACACTGTCCAACACCACCTGTAGTACCACCACAACCAAGCAACACTGCTAGTGTTTCCTACCAAAACCAAACTTCAGACTATGCAAGAATGATGTCTCAGTCTGGAGCCACAACTTCTTATGCACAACTTGCGCCATCGCAGTAGGCTCAGGCCTTGGCTTGGCCAACACAACAATACATGGGGAAAATGCCCACATTTGTGGCACCTCCACCCACCCAAATATACTATGCACCACCAATGCAAGTGGTTCAAGCCCCCACCCCTACTCCACCTGCTCCGTTGGGACAAGTGCTTGCACAACAAAATCGTTCCAACCAGCTAGGCCCCAATAATCAACAAGGAAAGCTAGGAATAACCAACCCTAGAACCAAGGCAACAATCAACCATAAGGATTCAGTCAACAACCAAACCCCCCCAACAATGCCATGGAAAATCGGCCAGCCCAAAATCCTCCACGACCAAATGCACCGAGACACAACGCCCCGTTGTGTACAAACCAACCATGCACACTCTATGAGGTCTACGGGCACTACACATTCGAGTGTCCCTTCATGGGTCGCGCTAATCAGGCCATTAGGAACAAGGTGCAACATGCCACCAACACAACGGATAAAGCCCAACCCAACCTGGCACCATAAGGACCTCCTCCTATGGTGCCTTAAAACCTATTACCAGTCTAAGGATTGGTGGCAACCGCACCCACTCCGCAACCCAATCCCAATGCTCTGGGGGCACCTCCCATGGTAGAAACAAGTGTCCACCACCTGCTAGCAATTACAAATGAAGAGGTCAATCTACAAACCATACGAAATCAGTACAGAACCAACACCAAACCCTCTGACACATCAATGAAATCTACGTATAAAACAATCAATGCACCTCTTCAGTTACCTCCTTTTCCATGCCCCCCCATACAACGGGTTTCCAATAGTGTCGCGACTAGAGTTGCTTTCAACTACAACATCGTGGATGATCTAGCCCAAACACCTACCGCCATGTCTGCCCTTGAGGTACTCAAAACGTGCCCAACATAGCAAAAAGCCTTAAAGGGATCCATGCCACCAAGGGAGGCTAGTGACTCCAAGCTAATCACATTCAACACCGAGAATGGAGAACCACAGATGCCATCAACCATTACCTTTCAAATCCCAGTGTCTATCCGAAATTTGGTTATGCACTGATGCATAGTGGATGAGGGGGAATCCACGTGCATTAGGTCTACCCTAGTTTGGTAGAAACTTGGATCCCCAATCCTGCAACCATCCTCCACAACTTTGTAGGCTTATGATGGCCATCCTACTAATTCCCAAGGAATCCTCCCCCACGTCCCCATCACATTAGCCAGGAAGACAATTCTGATTAACATAGAGGTTGTCAACGCTCAATTGGACTATAACCTTCTCCTTGGAAGAAGTTATATGTATGCCATGAGAGCTGTCACATCAACTGTCTTCTGTCTCATGATGTCCCCCCATGAAGGGAAAATCATGACAGTTGACTAGCTTACTTATCATGATCCGCAAGGGATAACGACACCCGCCAACATTATCCCTATGATCAATACCATTGATCCGCAAGGGACAACCACACATGTGAATGTTATCCATGCGGTAAACACCATGGTTGACAACATACCAACCTCCCCATTGTTGAATGTGGGCCCTGGGTTGTTTTTCGATACCACCATGACAGCTCATTTCCCCTTAGTGTCACCACCACCAACACCAAATGAGATTGCGGACTTGTGCATTCTCTCATCTAGCACCGCTGCACCCAAAAAACAACTGCAGCCGCAACCCCAACCACAACCACAACATTTTTTACAACCGCAACATCAACAGCAATCATAGCATCATCCGCAGCCGCAGCATTATGCGCAATCGCAACCGCAATCTCACCCCCACATACAACCATCAGGGATTTATCTCAGCTCCTCTCCATTCCATACAATTCCCTTCCTTTTTCCCCCACTTGGTGTCATGAGCAAGCTAGTAATGGCCACCCTAAACCTACCCAAATTTACATTGGGAATTCCTGTGTGGTACCTTGATCCACCAGCTCAACCATTAATGCCCTAGGTAGTCTTAACCCCTGTGCAACCCATTACAGTCGAGTCTCATCCTCCACTCAGCCTGCAAAAAACAACCATCGCACCCGCACCTACACCACCCCACCCAAAAAGGGCCAAGGGAAAGAATGCAAAAGCCACCGCAGAGCCTTGCCAGATCCCGCCTTGCACCATCTGTGAAGAACAGGGCCATCCAACTCAAAAATTCCTTGAGATTCCTATAATCCATGCACATTTGGACACCATGGATACCAGTGAAAACCTCCCCGTGGTTGAGCTTCCAAGCACGCCAACAGTAAGAAACAAGTCACTGAGAACAAACCATGCTTGCGCCCTCTGTAGAATGTATGGACAGTATTCTCATCGCTATCAAGGCTTTCCTGAGTTCCAAATGGCTTTAGCCAACCTCCGTTAACCTTCCCTTGAATATGATATCACACTAATCAAAGAAGTTCACCCCCCACAGCCTTCTTCGGACACCATGTCCATTTACATGATGTCCAGTTCAACTGACCCTATTGTCTCCACCACCAATGACAGTCCATCAGGCCTATCTCTTCATTGCTTCCACAATGATGAGGAGATACTTGAAGCCTTGAACGCCCCGAAATACCCATGGGACGACATGCACCATCGCTCGTTCTTCCTCCCCGAAGAACTTGTGTCACAGTCTGACCAGTTTTTTGTGGAAACCAAAGATTTCATTCATGGGAAAGTCAACTGGTTCAAGAACCCCATCCCAGCACCAAACACCTTTAAATAAGGGAACATGGCCAACATCTCACTAAACATCAAAATCAACATCTCAACCAATCCCTAGGTTATTGAAGAAATCATGTTGGGGTCATCCTGCTCCCTGGAAGAAGTCGCTTCCTACAAAGCTCTCTTCCAAGAATTCCATGACATCTTTTCCTAGTCTTACACTGAAATGCCTGTCTTGGATCCATCCATCGTGGAACACCACATCAACACATGGCCCAATGTGGCCCCCATATGTCAAAAGGAATGGCCCATCCATCATTCCAAAATGGTTGCGGTCAAAACCAAGATAGAGAAGTTGTGCACAGCTAGATTCATTTACCCCATTGCCTACACCAGTTGGGTTTCTAATCCTATTCCTGTGAATAAAAAATAGGGTACCATCCACGTTTGCACAGAATTCCATGATCTCAATGGGGCATGTCCCAAAGACAACTTCCCAACACCCTTCATCGATCAAATTATCGATGCATGCACCGGAGATGAGGCCTTTTCCTTCATCGATGGATTTTCTGGATATAATGAAATTCAGATCCAGAAAGAAGACTGTATTCACAACCCCGTGGGGCACATTCACATATCGAGTCATGCCATTTGGCTTGAAAAACACTAGAGCCACCTTCTAGTGCACCATGGCACACTGTTTCCGCGACCTCATTCACATTATGTTGGTTTGTCTTAACAACCTCATCGCGAGGTCATAGAAGCAAGCACAACACATAGACCACTTACAGCAAGTCTTCCTATGATGTCGCAAGTACTAAATCCACTTGAACCCTTTCAAGTGTGTTTTCCATGTCCCAATGGGACATCTCTTAGGGTTTATCGTGTCACAAAAAGGAATGATCGCTGATCCCCTTAAAGTCCAAACGACCTTCCCCCTAACGTCACCTCTTTGAGTGACGATAGAATAACATGTATTATAGTCTTTCCCTTTTTTGTTTTACACATTTTTCAAAAGTGAGTCTTATGTATCGTTTCCCCTCATTGATCCAAATGGATTCTGCCTCAGATCGGTACATGGGATTTGATGATGGAGCAAGAAGATGGTCTCTGAACCTTGCCTTGACTGCATGGGTCATCTACTCCCTGTCGCACGAGTTCTTCCATATCAATGGAATATGCATGGGAAACGCAACCAGCAACCAGGCTGAGTATGATGGGGTCAATGGCTTCTTGGATGTCGCTCTCCAGTTAGGCATTCACCATCTCAATCTCTTCGTAGACTCCCAGCTACTTGTTTCTCAGTTGAATGACTACTATCAGGTACGTGATCCTTGCCTCTTTAGAAAATTCCTGCGCACTAAAGAGATGGTTAGAACATTTGAGTCCATTACATTCACACATGTTCCCAGAAACCTCAATAGTATATCATATCAAATGGCTAATGACATTCTAAACTGGCACATTCATAATCACATATAGGAAACATACAACCATAACATCATGCATAATTATATCCAAAAATACACACACAAGTGTAACAATACATCATCTAGGCATTTGTATTTCACATCATCATAAAAATACTCACATATAAAACCATAAAAGTGCATCCATGTGCGTAAAAAATGTATATATATAAATAGATAAGTCGCATGTCCAAAACATGTCCAGTACAAAATGAGAATCCACATATGGTTTCTCAGCTGAATATAAATAGTGACACAAAAACTCCTAAGTGCACCAATGCACTAGGGGCAGCCCCACTAGGCTGCTAATCTGACTTAGACTCATCATCTGACTCAGTATCATCATCTTCCTCAGAAGACTCATCCTCTGCAGGAAGATTTCCTATCACTGCCTGACGAATGTGATCATAGGCCATGACCATCCTCCTCATCACAACAGTCCACTCCAGAGGAAAACTATGAATGGAAGCAATCACATCATTGTTCAAATGCTGCCAGCCATCATCAGAGACCCCAACAGCAAGCTGATCCAGATGCGGCAGCAGTCCATCCACCTCTTTTTAGAATAATCAACCCATAGTTTACCCATTTAGACACTAATTTAATTATTTCTGTCTTATTAGCCTAGTTCATGTGTCCCACCTTGTGCAAGTTGTCATTTGCCTATCTATAATGGTCAAACTTGCCTTATTTGACTCATGTAGTGCATGGGAGAGCTAAAGGAATCAATTCTACTTTATTCCTGGTCTCCTAGGCGCCCTTCTGCTTTTTCTGCTTTATTCCCTTCTTTTTCAGTGTTTTAAGGCAAAAGGAAAAGCTAGACTAGGTGAAGTTGACTAGTTTTTTGTACTACACATCCTCCTCTCTTTTCTCCATGAAAAAGCATGTATGAGCTGCCATTCCACCACTCTTTAGCTTGCCTAAGCCATTTTTCCAATTCGTGAGCTCCATGACAGATTTGGGATCAGCTTTTTACACCTATGGGGGATTTGCTTATTATTAGTAAGCTTGCTTTATGCTAGATTCGAATTGCTCCTCATGCATTTGAATCCCTGATGTATTTTATTTATTCAGCAACCTATGTTATTACAGGGTTGGCTATTGTACACTGGTTTAATACAGTTTAGTGTTCAACTCCAATTTTCAGTCTCTTTGTGAGTGATTTTGCATGATTAATTGTTAATTGTTGTGAGTAAAATTAATCTATCACCTGGTTCAATTTCCACATGGTATCAGAGCCATTGTAGATTGTTTCTCTCCTTCAAAAATTGTTTTGCAGGTTCGACATCAGTGACTGGGAGCCTTCTACTGACAGCCGGGACAGATTTTCTAAGCTATGGATCAATCACAGAAAACTATCTTGACTCCCTTCAATTTCTTTGAATGGAAAGCAGAGATGGAGATACTGTTGAGAGCGAAAGGAATCTACATGGTGACTATGGCAACAGAAGCAGAGCCCAATGTAGTTGCAGAGAAGATAAAATGGCACAACAGGAGGGATGAGGCTTATGGCCTCCTGTGTCTGAGTATTTCCAGAGACCTCATTTTCCATCTCGATGGATTGACATCACCGAATGAAGTATGGGAGAAGCTTTCTGATATTTTTGGAAAGACAGATGAGATGAGGGGACATCAAATCGAAAATGAGCTGATTTCTCTGAGTCCAACGAGCTTTGAATCCCTGCAACTATATTTATCCAAGTTCAAAGCACTAGTTTTGCAGCTGAAACAGTGTGGTATCGAAAAGAAAGATGATCAGCTCGTACTGGCCATCCTCTCAAAGCTAGGCCCTCATTATTCAATGTTTGTTTCGACCTTCTATGCCACAAAACTAACAGCTTGAACCTGGAAGATGCCTAGCCTTGCAGATTTCATGGAATATCTCACACAAGAATAGGAAAAGATGGTGATGATGGGCACCATCAAACCATCCAAAGATCAAGCTTTGATTACTGGAGATTTGAAGGTGGATTCAAAAGGAAAAAAGAAATCCAAAAGGCCACCTGAGCAAAAGAGAGACAAGAAACAGTCTCCAGAGGATCCACAAGGTCCCAAGAAGAATTACCAGAAGAAGAAGAACAAAGGTGAAATGAACAAGTGCACATACTGCAATAAGGGCAATCACTCTGAAAGCTCTTGTATGAAAAAGCAGATAGACATGCTGACCCATCTCCTGGAGAGGAATGGCATCTCCCTTCTAGAAAGCTCAAAGAAGAGAGGAGGAGGATCAAGTTCAGATGATAGAGAGAGAGTTCATGATCTAGTTGCTGGCACATCAAGCTCACCCAGTCTTATCATTGATTCTGGAGCTTCAAGACACATGGTTTCAACTAAGGAGGCCTTCTCCTCACTGGACATGTCAAAATGACCATCTATTGTACTGGGAGATGACTCTCTCACTGAAAGTAAAGGAAAAGGAAGGATAGCTCTTGATCATGGTCAGTTCAGCAATGTGTTGTATGTGCCTGGTCTCGCCTCCAACCTCCTGTCAGTGTACCAAATGACCCACACTGGGTCTCCTAAGAAGGTCATATTCTCCCCCGATGAAGTTGATATCACAGAGATCTCAACTGGTAGAGTCATTGCAAAAGGAGTTGCAAATCATGCTCAAAAGGTATACATGTTCTCACACTTCCTACCTTACTCAAACCCCTCTCCTCTTCTGATTCATGCTAATGAAGCAAGCAAGATTTGGCATGAAATATTTGGCCACCTGAACTACAAATATCTTTCTGATCTTAGTGGAAAAGAGATTGTCATAGGGTTTCCCAAGATAAAATTTTCCAAAGGAGTCTTCCAAGGTTGTATCCTAGGAAAACACCCAGAGCACAAATTTGAGAGAGCTAGTCATGAGAGAACCTCTGCACCCCTCGAGTTGATCCACAGTGATGTTGCTGGCCCATTCCCTCATATGTCCATGATTCAGGCCAAATATGCATTGACTTTTATTGATGACTTTTCCAGGTATTGCTGGGTTCACTTCCTGAAACACAAGTCTGAAGTTTTTGGCCTATTCAAAGTCTTTAAGGCTTTGGTTGAAAACTAGTCTGGAAGGAAACTCAAGGCCCTCAGATCTAACAATGGTGGTGAGTATGTCAAGTCTGAGTTTATTGATTATTGTGCAGATGTAGGTATTCATATGCAACATTCTATCCCTTACACACCACAGCAAAATGGTGTTGCTGAGAGGAAGAACAGATCACTGAAGGAGATGGCAACATGCATGATGGAGGCCAAAACTTTGCCACCAAAGTACTGGGACGAAGCTATCAAATGTGCAGCCTATATCCAGAATAGGGTTCCTCACAAAAAGCTTGATGGTATGACTCCCTTCGAAGCATGGAGTGGGCACAAGCCAGATGTGACCCATTTTAGGATTTTTGGCTCAAAGGCTTGGGCTAGAATCCCGACAGAGAAGAGGAAGGCTTTGCAGCCCCAAAGCCAAGAGTGTATTTTTGTTGGATACTATGAATATTCAAAAGGATACAAGTTGATAAATTTGAGCACAAACAAAGCCTTCATTGAAAGGTGTGTTCAGTTTGAAGAAGAACCCCTTGCAGCAGTGGAAGTTGGTGAAGCCTCTTCACCACCTGAACCTCAAGAAGTAAGTAAAGAGTTTGTTGAACATGCTGATTCTGATTTGTCTAATGGATATGAGTTTATTTCAAACCCTAACATCCCTACAAGGCCAAAATGGACAGCCAAGACACTACATGCAACAGGAGAGCTAGCCAGGGATCCCAATGACCCAAGGAGTACTAGATCTCAATTTGAGAGTGGTCTATGCATGAAGGATCCTATGTTTGCTGAAAAATGCTATTTGATGGTGGAGTCTGATCCTCAAACATACGAAGAAGCAGCAGGAGATCCAAGATGGAAAACAGCCATGAAGGAGGAGTTCATCTCACTCCAGAAGAGCAACACATGGGAGCTAGTGGATCTTCCCCCAAGGAGAAAACTAGTATAGTGTAAGTGGTTCTATAAGACCAAATTTTCTGCTGATGGTTCACCACTAAAGTAAAAGTCTATATTGGTAGCCAAGGGCTACTCACAGGTTCATGGCATAGATTACAATGAGACTTTTTCCCCAGTGGCAAAGATAGATTCCATCAGGCTAGCCTTAGCCATTGCAGCCTCAAGGCAATGGGAGGTACATCACATGGATGTAAAATGTGCCTTCTTGAATGGAGATCTCATTGAATAGATATATATGCAGCAGCCTCAAGGTTTTTCTACTAACCCTTCTCTTTTCTGCAGGTTGAGAAAGTCATTGTATGGGCTAAAGCAAGCCCCCGGGGATTGGTATGCCAAGATAGATAGCTTCTTTCTATCACTGAATTTTGTTCGGTGCAAATCAGATCCAAATGTATATTTGAAGTTATTTAATGGTTCATTAATGATCATTGTGTTATATGTTGATGACCTCCTCATTACAGGAAGCTCAAAGGCTGAGATTGATTCCTTAAAAGGAGCTATGAACCAAGCCTTCTCCATGACAGATTTGGGGCTCGTAAGTCAATTTTTGGGGCTTGGGATTGCTCAAACCAAAGCTGGAATCAAGGTGCACTAGTCCAAATATGCCTTGGACTTGCTAAAAAAATTCAAAATGAAGGATTGCAAAGAAAGAAAAAATCCTTTCCTTTCAGGAGTGAAGCTGGAAGAAGCTGATTCTTCACCGATGGTAAACAATACACTGTATATGAAATTGATTGGATGTTTGTTGTATCTGACACATACTAGACCTGATATTTGTTATGCAGTAAGTGTGGCTTCTATATACATGGATCAGCCTCATGAGATCCATT
>LPNX010945961.1:1373953-1590333 GCA_001517045.1 Pseudotsuga menziesii
GATTGTTGATCATGCTGTGCAAGCATGAGTGAAGACAAGATTCTACAATTTTGTTTTACAGTCCATGTTTAAGGGAGGATTTTCCCAAGTTGGTTTTGCCTCTTTCCTTGTTTAAATGGACATGCAGTATGTAAAGGGTGACTAAGCCTTGTTGCTAGGCCCTATAATTTTATGATATATTACTCATAAGTCAGGATTAAGGGGGGGTGTTAGAATAATCAACCCATAGTTTACCCATTTAGACACTAATTTAATTATTTATGTCTTATTAGCCTAGTTCATATGTCCCACCTTGTGCAAGTTGTCATTTGCCTATCTATAATGGTCAAAATTGATTTATTTGACTCATGTAGCACATGGGAGAGCTAAAGGAATCAATTCTGATTTATTCCTGGCCTCCTAGGTGCCCTTCTGCTTTTTCTGCTTTATTCCCTGCTTTTTCAGTGTTTTAAGGCAAAAGGAAAAGCTAGACTAGGTGAGGTTGACTAGTTTTTTGTCCTACACATCCTCCTCTCTTTTCTCCATGAAAAAGCATGTATGAGCTGCCATTCCACCACTCTTTAGCTTTCCTAAGACATTTTGCCAATTCGTGAGCTCCATGACAGATTTGGGATCAGCTTTTTACACCTATGGGGGATTTGCTTATTTTTAGTAAGCCTGCTTTATGCTAGATTTGAATTTATCCTCATGCATTCGAATCCTTGATGTATGTTATTTATTCAGCAACCTATGTTATTATAGGGTTGGCTATTGTACACTGATTTAATACATTTTAGTGTTCAGCTCCAATTTTCAGTCTCTTTGTGAGTGATTTTGCATGATCAATTGTTAATTGTTGTGAGTAAAATTAATCTATTACCTGGTTCAATTTCCACACCTCTCAGCATCGCCTACGAGGGTTCCCAGTAGGAACTTCCATAGGAACCATAGCAACAACCCACCTCTGATGTCGGGGTGGCAGACGGGGGCCAATATCTGCATACACAACCAAGGACACCATCAGTCCACACATATCAACATACAACTATCAACCAGATCAACTACATTATGTATAAACATGAACATAAAAACATCACACATACATACCAGTTGGTCCCCATGCCTGTCCTACAGGTCGGGGCATCTCGGGGTCCCCATGATAGTTCATACCCACATACGGGTACTCCTCAATCACCACTGGTAGCGGACGCCCCTGCTCTAACATCTCCTCAGTGAAGAAGCGGCCCACTCTGCTTCCACCCTCTCATATCATCATTTGACACCACCTATACATCCGCGGCTCCTGTGGACCACTATCCTGCACGGCCCGGTGCAGATGCAGTGTAGGTACTATCTCAAAAAAGAAATCACATAGAAAGGAGCCAAAACAAAATCCTACCCCAGATTCCTTTGCATTGTTTAGCTGACACTGAATAGCCTGAAGATACATCTAGGCCCACCCATAATACATGCCCCCCATAGCACACTCTACCAACTGAAGCTGCCCTCCATATATATTGTGGCTCCCTATGGAACCCAAGATATGCAGTAGTAATGTTGCCACTTCCCATGTCGATAGTCCTCAATGTCACACATCAAGATGTGGGAGCCACACACATATGTCGTAGCATAACAATGCCTATCACATATCTCCTCCAATCTCTTCCACCGAGATAGCACCGGTGCCAAATCACCAATAACTCCCAACATAGGGAGCCCAATCAGGAAGTACACATCCGCGAGCATGATCTCAATACACTGGTCCTGGAAGAGGAAGGCCTCCTCCCCAACATCCCAAAATTTGACCAGCGTTTACAGCAAAAAACGTAAGTTCTTCATGAGGGGTATCCTCATGAACTTCAATAAACTACAATGGGCCAGTGTATCACGCACATTCTTGTCCCATAATGACGCCTCCCGGAGGTCTTTACAGTCTCTCTCCTGCCACTTAATCTCAGCCTTCCTGCACAAGCAAAACACAGATGTCAGCCACTGCTCTCATAAAAAAATAGCACCTAGAGGCCAAGTCGCACCTGTTTGGTCAAAATGAGTCACAAGATCACTCAAAAATGCCCCATAGGTGCAACTAGGTTTCCCTTTTTCCCTCGAAAGGTGCGACTTGGCTCCATGAAACCCCAATAGGCTCATGGAGCACCTCCAGGTGACCACATGTAGAATGTAAACCACCAAAAAGATAAGATTTGGTAAGATCTCTTACTTGCAAGTGACAGAACTCGAAACCGTCAGTCGAAAAAGGAGAAATCAACAAATGAAAATTTAGGGCCCACCTCTCCAACTCTACAGTGAACAGTGACAATGACACTTCACAAAGTGGTCCCCACCCTTATATAGGCCCTATTTGACCTAATTTCTCCCGTTTGACATAACAAGACCATACAGAGTCCATTTGAGACGTTGTTCATGCCACTGGTTTCAGAATTCTGTCCTCTATCTCCTTATGAGACCATTGTCTCATGTTTAATAAACAAATTTTGGGATCGCTCCCCAGAAGTTACCTCGATTTATGAGCCACCGCATGGTGATGCAAGTGTCTGTGAACTTGAACTTGCATCACTCTTTCCTACCGCTACTCATGCGGATTCTCGGGCCACCGCCCATTAAGGAACTTCATTTTTATTTTTGTAACATATAGTTGTCTATTCTGTCCACCGCACCTTACATAGATCTCTGGACCATTGTCTAGAAAATGAATTATTTCTCTTGCATGTATTTGGCATATAAATCCCCGTAGACTTGCACTCACATGACATGTAGTCAAGTCCATCCACCGCAACTCACACACAGCTCTCCTAACCTTTGTCCGAGAGCCACCTTGGTTTGTGTGCCTCTGTCGCAATATATCTTGTGCATGTATTGGTATGTTTGAGAGCCATTTGCTTCATCCATACTACATGGATGACCTTTGGACCATTGTTCACCGTCCTAACATGGGGTACCGCCTGTGCCACCGCAATCGGTTGACCATACTAGAGTTTCCTTTAAGCTCTTTTTTGACTCCTTAAAGAATGAAAATATTGTCGATCGCAACTGCTTCCTTTCTTGCTCATTAAAGGATAGGAAAGGGCATCTACATCATCTCATTTACCTCCTTTTTTGGACTATGTAGACTATCAAATGAAAAGGACCACCTTGGCATATTCAAGCCAAGAGCATTTGCCTCTGCATACTTTTATGCTTTCTCGGGTAGAGGGGCCGCGCTTTACAAAAAAGCTCACCATGGGTTGTTGTTAAGCTCTTTTCCATCCTTCTCATCAAGAAAATATTACTGAGCAAAATTGGTTTCATTCATTCTCGTAAAATTATCTGAATGACTGTCTAGTCAGTATAGGTTTAACCTTTTTCGACCTAATTGGACTACCAACGGTAAAGAAGTCTCGAATCATCCCCCAAAGGATGGGCAAGCTCTCCTATGTATACTTTTATCCTTTTTCGGGCACATGATACTACCAACAAGAAATATCCCCCACTAGATTCTTCTTCATGTTTTCATACTCTCTAAATTTGAAAGCACCATCGAGCATTTACCTTCTCAGGCTCGCCAACAATCCATGATATCGTACCACAATGGTGTCTCTAGACACCACCCCACTGAAAATAGTTTGGAATCATTCCCACTTTAGGTCACCTTTGTTCATATTACTCTGCAATGTGTCTTCCTTGGATCCCATCAATATCAAAAGTGTCCACCTCCCCCAAGTATTTCCCATCTGCAGTGACATTCCCGGTATTACAACTATGATCCCATTCCCATGAGTAGTTTCATTCGCTGCCTAGTTCGCCCTTCTGTCATACTCTGAACAAAGGAAGTTTGAGTCTAGTACACTCCCCCTACCCCCATTCAACTCTTTCCCTCCCCCACACCATTTATTGGTTCAGTCCACAGATTGTCTCACATCTTTTGGTTATCTCCCTCATGCTTCTGGTCAAGGAAACATCATTTCCTTGACTAGGGGCAAGTCTCCCTCTGTTGACAACAACACACATATTCCAGAGGATAGACCTAGAGGTCCCTGTATCTTGGTTTCATTAACCTCATTGATGATATCTTTGGACCACTTGAGAGGAGTCCTTAGTGCCTCTTGTGATGGTTGTTTCTCACGTGCTCGAATCCAACTACATCATCACACCGTTGAGATTCATATAGGGTTTGGTCTGTGCAGTATTTGGTCGAAGACATCGGATGTCACTTGATGCTAGCACATTGATGAGTCTACTCAAGGGACCTTAATAGGTTATGTCCCTTATTATTTTTGGGTTGCATTGGAGACAGTGTTCAGAAGCCCCAGCAGCACTTCTATATAGATTTAATATTGATGTAGCATACTTGTACCATAGAGACTCTGACTCTCCATCAGTGAGTCCATACATCTATGTACCATTCCAGATCCAACATGCCATTAGTCATGAAGATATAGAATTCGATGAGAATTCCATGGGTCCAATGTAGTAGTTATTCATATCAATATTGTATTCATCCTCACATTGAGGCAACCGCTATATATCATCAGTTGTATATGATCAGCTCTTGTATTTTAGAGCATAGATCACATTATTCTTTTGACATTGTCACGAGCATGGCGATGCTTTTCTTGTCCATATACATGTCACACATTATTTGTATCTCACCCATTGATGGGAACCATATTAATACAAAAACCAAAAGCCACCATGCCCCAGCCCCGGAAGCACCACCTCTCCATAGCAAATTTTATGATATCCGTCGGCCATATGATGAGCTCCTACCCTCACACATCAGGGGGCAATTTGTTAACCCAAAAAATATCTCACTCAGGTCTACATGTCCTACACCACCCAAGGACACCCATGCACGACCCTCATTTCACCCCGTTAGACCCCCACACCCTCAAAAGGGCTTTAAAACCCCAAAAAAGAGCCTAAATAGGTCTCCTAGGGGCTAAATCCTCCTAAAAGGGGATAAAACCCCTCAAAGGAGCTGAAGACCCCAAAAGGAGGTAACGATAGGGTGGAAGGGGGTAAAATACCAAAAAAGGGGCTAAAGCCCCAACCAGGGGCTTAAAACCCTAAAAATCCCCCAAAAAGCTATAAATAGATGGGTGAGGGTCACTCTCAACTCACTCCCTTGCATACTGTTATGCTGCCCGAGTGGATGCCTTGAGACCCTTTGTCTCTCAAGCCACCCACACTCCCTCTCCTCCATCCTCCATTGAGCCATAGCTCCCCCATCCAAGAGAGGTGCTTCTCCAAGCCAGGGCATGGTGGCCCATTCCACCCAAAGAGAAGGTATAGCTTGTTGTTTATGTCTTTGCTTTAGTAGTTTATTTGCTTTCTAATCCATGGTTTATTTGCAGGTTTCTTGCCTAACTTCTTTTGCAGGTATTTTGGTTTCTAACATGTTTGCAGGTAGCTGGAGCTAAACCCTAACAATGTTTGCAGAGGGGTTTCCAGCCATTTCTCTTCTTTCTGTTCTATTTTGCTTTCTATTCATTTTTACTGCATTTTACCATTAGGAACCTATCCTTCCATCCTATAGACAGAAGGTAGCCATTCCTTTCCTGTAGCAAGGGAGAAATCCCTGCTATAAGGACAACCCTAGAAGGGCTTGGGGTGTTGTAGAGAAGCTAAGGCAGACCCTAGTTACTTCACCACCCACTGCTCCCACCTCCAAAATCCTCACGACGAGCTCTGTTTCCATCACCATGAGTTGTACTACCTTCGTCGATAACTCTAGCATATATGTTGCTACTGATCCTCACCATTGAGACTACCATCCACTGTGAGATGTTGATGTGCTCTAAAGGAAGAATCCTAGTAGGTTTGGAGCTTCCACACTAGGGAAGAGATAAAGAATAAAAATCCAGCCACAAATTTTCCTCAATCAACCACAACTATGATGAAGACGACCTTAGTCAACAAGTTGTTTAGAGTAGTCAAGTGATATTGGATGATGATGAAATGAGTTGAATGCTTCTTTATTTATATTCCATCAAACAATAATATGCTTCCATGTAATTAGGACGTTGAATTAGGGATTCCATTCTTTTTCATATTTGACACTTGAATTTTAATTTTTTTTGGTTCAAAGGTATTTTTGGTGTTTGTTTTGTGCCACTTGGTCCTTCATTTGATGGTGACATGGACCAAGAAAATGATTTCATGGTCCTTCAAGTGTTTTTGTGACCACAACAAGTTGTCTCAAGATTTTTTCAGGGTCCTCATGATTCGTTCATTCCCAGTCAAAGTGCACCTTCATAAATCAGGAGAATTATTAAATGCTTTATCCTGATCTCCTCAATGCCACCAACAGCAGGTGCTTGTAGTGGGGATTTATCCTCGGCTACATGCAAAAGCACCAACCTTAGATTGTCTAGAGCATAATTAAGAGTTCAATAATAATAAAAATAAATGAGACAAAAACAACAATAGTTTTATGGTTTTTTCATATATATACTACTAATTAATGCAAGAAATAACAATGAACAGACCTTTCTTTTGAAGTTGGGCCACCGTAGTCGTCCTAGGAAATTGTCTCGCAAGTCCATGGTTTTGGTCTCCAGTCTCTTCCACATCTAGTTGTTAGATGGGGGAATGGATCCAAATGGGTACGGAGCAAGATCAACATACACCATGGGAATGGCGTGGCAAAATATGGGAATATTGGAGAAAAGTGTATGATGTGACTGAGAGAAAATGGAAAAAAATTGTTTTGGAGGATCCCTTCACAATGTATTTACAGTATGGTTCTAGGGGATTTGACCCATGGTATTTTATTTCCCATGGTATTTATCTATGGTTATTTGACCCTTTTTGGGAGAGAATGGGGATAAATCACAATAAATTCTCATTATCCCTTCATTTATGGGAAGGACTAATAATGTTTTGGACCATTTTTAGTGGAAATACAATTGTGAAGGTCAAAATGGGGGAAATAATGGTGGGAATATGATGTATGACTATGGTTTAGAACATAAAGAGCTGGGTTAACATTGTTTTTTGTTAACATTTCTAGGTCTCTCAACTAGGGGTAGCTAGTCCCTAAAGAAGGTCTCACAACCCATAGATCAAGAAGAGGAGTGCATCACTTGCCCAGACCCAGTCTAGGACTTATGGTGATGACCTGCTAACTGAGAAAGTGCCTCATCCCCAAGATGAATCAGATGCCTCAATGTCAGATACATGGTAAATTACCAAGAGCCTCCATTCTCCAAGAGAATGGCCCTCATCCCCAGGATGAGATCCTAGTCACAGACTAGATTAAATTCTTGGTAACTGACCAGGTGCCTTCATTCTCCTATAGAATGACCCTCAGCCCTAGGATGAGGCCCTAGTCCGATACTGGGTTAATTTCCTAATAACTAAACATGTGCCTCCATTCTCCTAGAGAATAACCCTCAACCTTAAGCTGAGGCATCGGTATCATACTGGGTTAATTTCCAAGTAATTTACAAGGTGCCTCCATTCTCCCAGAGAATGGCCCTTAGCCCCAGTCCTAGACTGGGTTAATTTCCCGGTAACTGACCAGGATCCTCCATTATCCCAGAGAATTTTCATCATCCCCAGTTTGAGACCCCAGTCCCAGACTAGGTTAATTTCTTGGTAACTGACCAGGTGCCTCCATTCTCCTAGAGAATGGATCTCAATTCTTCTTAGGAAAATTCACCATGGACAAGGTACCCCATTCCATGCTAATGCCAAATTTTATCTATAAAACCCAAGAAATCTTATTATTTGCATCAAATAGATTATTCCTTCCAAGACCTTCAAGTCTTGGCTACTTGATAGAAATAATGGGAAGGAAACATAGCCAAGGCCTTCAAAAAATACAAGTATATTGATAAATATAAGTGGCTATGTCAAAACCTATCCAAAAATTGTTAACTAAATACTTTGAGGAGGTTTAAGCGTTAGCATAGCATTTGTATATTCCAAATTGATAGCATGTGGAAGAATCTCGTAGAGTCTAAGAATGCCTTTTTTGTCTATTCCCATGATTCTTAGGGCCCTGGTATGGGCCAAATACTTGTCCAACCAAGAATATCATAGCCCAACTATTCTTTGTGTGACAAAATAGGAATTCTGAAACATCTATTTTAGTTTTTTCACTTTGCTAAATCTACTTAGGGATGGGTGTATAAAATCTATCCATTTGTTCAGATATCTCCTATAAAATCACCCTACAAAGTGAAAAACTCCGTTGGTCCATTGAATTCAATGAATTGTAATAACTTCTTAGGATAGAAGTCCTCTACTTGATTTGGAAGAAAAGAAATGAAGCACCTTTGAGCAAGGCACAAACTGAACAATTTTTTTCTTTGTGAAAGTTAGCTTGCACAACATCACAACCAATGTTCTGAGTCATGTGCAATCCACCTAGATATAGATTCATTAGAAATTCTTACTTATAGTTATTCTAGAGATAGCATGAAATGAGAGAATAATTTGAGACATAAACTAGAGAAACCTCTCTAGAGTATATTTCCATTACTGTACATATTGAGAAAAACCAATACAATATGTAGGCATTATCACATGCAATACCTTGGGTAAATACCATGGGTAGATCACATAAATATTGGCTTATCTTGACTTATTCCCCCGATCTATGACATTGTTCCAAGTGTAACTCCAATTAGTGGCCATAATGAGGGGAAATGAACCTAGATGAACCATGAAGTGGTCAGGCTAGTCAACAAGTGTGAACAGAACCATCATTAGGGTGCGAGAGGTGGTTTAGTGGCTTGGTTTTGGACCATAAATGACAAAATTGACCAAATCCTCAAGAGGGTTGACCTAGTATCCTTAAAATAGGGAAATGCAATAACTACCCCATAAATGTAGCATAGAGGGGAACATTGACTCCATAGAACAAGGAAAAGAGTGGGTAAGTGGACAAACAAGATTTTATGGCATAACCACTAGTCTAATTGGGTCAAATGTGGACAAACTCTTGGTTAAATATACTAGATTAGGAACTAGAACCATTTTCACATGGAACAACTTACACTAAACACTTGGAACCTTTTGCAAAGATTAATAACCAAGGTTTAGATGGAAATTATGTTCCAACACCACCCCTTAAGAAAAAATGTTTGTGATCAATTATTGAGGGCCGAAGAAACAAGGCTTATGGTCACCCTTTACATTATTAATCCATATGAACTGAGGAAGGAGGTAAAACCACATGGGGAAAATCCTCCCTAAAAAATGAACATGAAAGACAAACCAAAATCTGTATACACTCAAAACTAAATCAGTATGTTTGGGGGAATCTTCTTCTTGGGAAGAAGTGGAATCTGCTCAGCCAAATCAGGATATGTACAACTGCATGATGAATCATGGGACCATGCAAAACAACTGAAATGCACTGATAGTAGAGCGAAGGATTCTCTTAAGACTTGAAATTTGAACCAACCAGGGTGCCATGTCCAAAATATACTTGAAGTGCTTGAGAATAAGTGACTCCACGTGAATCATAAGGCTCTTTGCACATCAACTTTGAAAGAAGGTTGTAATCGTCTCCAAGAAGGTGGAACAAGAGTTCCAAATGTGCATTTGTGATGGCTATGGATTCTCCATCTTCAAATGAAATTGAAGTAATTCTGCTAGGAATGGAAGAGGAATGCATATGAAGAAAAAGTGTTTGAAGCAATGAGAGATATTCACTTGACTTCCAAACTTCTCCTTGACCATATTTTTAACCAATACTCTCATGTGAAGAAAACCCATATTCTATAGAAGGCTCACTATGATAACCAACAAAAAATACATCTTCATCATTCGTAATAGAAGACACAAAGGAGAAAGACATGGAATATATATCTACTTATTATTATTCATTTTGAACAACTTCTTGAGAAATGCATGAGGCCGAGACCTTTGGAGGGAGAAGACATAAGGAGGTGCCCATTTTCTTTCTCTCCATTTAGATCATATCATATATCTACATTCCAATAGCTTTATCTAGATTTATCCAAAGCTCAAATGGGTATTCAACATAATCAAGGATATAACACATTGTAGAAGGTATAGGTAGACACATAGTTCCATAGGCTCTATCACAATAATTAATCCAATCATACTTCTCTTCATAGGATGTTGGATCACTCACAACACCAATGGACATATCATAAAGACATTTTCTCTTGATAAATGCACACATTTTAGGATTCCACTCAGAATAGTTTACTGAATAGAGGAGAGGAACTGATTTCAAATCCATGAAGTTGTTTTAGGAACCTGCAAACAAAACTCTCAAGAAAAACTGAGAAGAACACTATGAATCAGACTAGATCTGATACCATGTGAAAGTTGGCTTGCACAAAATCACAACAAAGGTTATGAGTCAGGTGAAAACCACCTAGATCTAGATTCATTAGAAATTATTACTTATAATTATTCTAAAGATAACATGAAATGAGAGAAGAATTTGAGACATACACTAGAGAAACCTCTCTACAATATATTTCCATTGCTGTACATATTGAGAAAAAACCAATACAATATATAGGAATTATCATATGCAATACCTTATGTAAATACCATGGGTAGCTCACATTAATTTTTTCTTATCTTGTTAGAATAATCAAACCCATAGTGACCCATATTTGACATTAATTAATCATTTTTTTCTTATTCCTCAATTCCTAGATTCTGTACTATGCTACTTGGCATCCACTTGCACCTAGAAGTCAACAAATGATAAAAATGGCTTAAGGAGCGATTTAGAAACATCATGGAATCATTTTTGGCAACTTTGTTGTAATTCCAGAATAGAAAAAGTGCAGTCCTGATTTTTCTAAAAGCTGCCTTGCTTTTAGCAGTTTTAAGGAAAATAGGAAAAGCTAGTCTAGGAGTAACTACATTGTTTTTTTCCTTAACCATCCTCCTTCTTTTTCTCCATAGAAAAGCATGTATATTATATATTTCCATCACTTATCAGCTGACATATCTTATTCATCCAATTCATGATCATCTTGACAGATTAGGAAAGTGATTTATGCACATATGGGGGATTTAGACTAGTTTAAGTAAGCCACTTTTTTTACGAATTCGAATAACATCCTTATGATTTTGAATCTATGATGTAATTATATGTTTGTAAATTGTATTAATTGATGAGGTTAGATTATGTACACTAATTCAATACAGGATTGTGTTATGCTCCAATTTCAGTGTCCTTTTTTGTGAATTTTGCATGTTTGATTAACAATTTTACGAGTATAATTGTTCTACTACTTGGGTTCAATATCCACATGGTATCAAATCCTTTGTAGATAGATTTATATATTTCCATATTTATATTGTAGGTTCAACATCATTGACTAGGAGCACATTATGCTGGTTGAAGGGAACATTTGCTGAGGTATGGACCAATCTCAAAGGATCATGTTGACTCCATTCAATTTCATCGAATGGAAAGATGATATGGAGATACTGTTGAGAGAGAAAGGTATATACAGGGTTACCCTGGCAACTGAGGTAGATCCCAATGCAGTTGCAGATAAATTTAAATGGCACGACATGAGGGATGATGCCTATGGTATTTTGTGCTTGAGCATTTCAATAGACCTCCTATTCTATTGTGATGCATTGACATCACCAAATGACGTGTGGGACAAGATTGAAGATAGTTTTGGAAATACATATGAGATGAGAGGACATCAACTCAAGAATGAATTCATCTCCTTGTTCCCAGTATCTTTGATTCATTGCAACACTACTTTTCCAAGTTTAAGGCCCTAGTTTTGCAGATAAAACAATGTGGAATAAAAAAGAACGATGAGCAACTAGTATTGACCATACCTTAAAAGCTTGGTATTGACTATTCATTATTCATTTTGACCTTCCATGCCACCAAGTTGAAAACACGAGCCTGGAATATTCCTAATCATAACGAGTTCATGGAATCCCTCACCCAGGAGAAAGATAAATTGGTAATGATGGGAACCATCAAACCTTCCAAAGACTAAGATTTGGCTGCTGGAGATTTGAGGGTGGATTCACAAGGAAAGAAGAAATCCAAAAAGCCACCTAAGAAAAAGAGAGACAAGTAAAAGTCTCAAGAGGAGCCCTTAGGCCCCAAGAAGAAGAAGAACAAAGGAGAAATGAGTAAGTGCGCATACTGCAGTACGGGATATCATCCTAAGAGATCTTGTTTAAAAAAAAAATTGACATTTTGACCCAACTTCTGGAGAATAAAAACATCTCCCCTCCATGAATGCACAAGAAATAGGGAAGGAGGATCAAATTTAGAAGACAAGGAGAGATTACACGCCATGGTTTCTAGCACCTCAAGCTCACCTAGATTCGTCATTGATTCTGGAGCTTCTAGACATATGGTTTTCACACGGGAGACTTTCTCCTCTCTTGAAAATTTGAAAGGTCCAAAATTTGTTTTAGGAGATGACTCTATTACTGATAGCATGAGGAAGGGTAGGATTGATCTTGACCATGGTTCCTTCAATGATGTGTTCTATGTCCTAGGTCTAGCTTCTAACCTCTTGTCAGTGTATCAGATGATGCACACTAGGTCTCCAAAGAAATTCATCTTCTCTCCCAATGAAGTTTAAATCTAAGATATTTTTAATGGTAAAGTCATGGAAAAAGGTGTTTTGGATCACAATTCGAAGGTATACAAGTTTTCCCATTTCCTACCTTTCTCAAACCCCCTAGATCTTCTCACTATTGCAAATGAAGCAAGCAAGATTTGGAATGAGATATTTGGACATATTAAATACCAATATCTTTCATATTTTAATGACAAAGACATGTTCATAGGGTTACCAAAGATCAAGTTTTCTAAGGGATTATGTCAAGGTTTCATCCTAGGAAAAAAACTAGAGCACAAGTATGAGAGAGCTAGTCATGAGAGAACCTCTACACCCCTTGAGTTAATAAACAGTGACATTTCTGGTCCATTTACTCATATTTCCATGAGTCAATCCAAATATGCACTGAACTTCATAAATGACTTGTCCAGGTATTATGGGGTCTACTTCCTAAAGAACAAGTTTGAATTTTTTGACCTCTTCAAGGTCTTTCTAGCCTTGGTTGAGAACCAGTCTAGGAGGAAGCTCAAGATACTCATATATGAAAATGGTGGTGAGTATTTCAAGTATGATTTCATCCATTATTGTGAAGATGCAGTTATATAGATACAACATTATATTCCTTACACACCACAACAAAATGGTGTTGCTGAGAGAAAGAATAGATCTCTCAAGGAGATGGCAACTTGCATGATGGAGTCTAAATATTTGCCACCAAAGTTTTGGGTTGAAGAAATAAAATATGCATCCTATATCAAAAATAGGGTGACTCACAATCAGCTTGATGGTATTACTCCTTTCAAATCTTGGAGTGGGCACAAGCCAGATGTGACCCATTTCAGGATTTTTTGGCTCAAAGGCTTGGGCTAGAATTCCAACTGAAAAGAAGAAGGATTTGCAACCCCAAATCCAAGAGTACATATTTTTTGGGTATTATGAATATTAAAAATGGTACAAGCTGATCAAATTGAGCACTACCAAATCCTTCATTTAAAGGAGTGTTCAATTTGAAGAAGAGCCTTTAGCAGTAGCTGAAGTTGGAGAGTCCTCTTCATCACCACAACCACTGATTGTAACTGAAGAGACTAATGAGTTTGCTGATTCTGATATGTCTGATAATGATGATTTAATTGCATATACTAACATACATACAAGACCAAAATGGGAATAAAGTACCATTCATGCAGCTGGGGAACTAGCTAGGAAACCTAGTGACACTAGGAGGACTAGATCTCAATTTGAGAGTTCCCTTTGTGTGAAAGATCCACTCTTTGCTGATAAGTGTTATTTGATGCTTGAATATGATCCTCAGACATATGGATATTCATCATATTATCCAATATGGAAATAATCCATGAAGTAAGAATACAACTCGCTCTAGAAGAACAACACATGGGAACTAGTTGATCTCCTCCGAGGGAGAAAGCTAGTAAAGTGTAAGTGGGTTTATAAAACTAAATTTTCTGCTGAAGGTTAAAATTTAAAATATAAGGCAATATTGGTAGATAAGGGATACTCAAAATTTCAATTTATTTATTACAATGAGACCTTTGCACCAGTGGCAAAGATGGACTCCATAAGGCTAGCTTTGGCCATTGCAGCTTCAAGGCAATGGGAGGTGTATCACATGGATGTGAAGCATGCCTTTATAAATGGTGATATGAATGAATATATTTATATGAATAAAACAGAAGGTTTTTCATCTAATCCTTATTTAGTGTGCAAGTTAAAGAAATCTTTGTATGGGCTAAAGCAAGCCCCTAGGGCTTGGTATGCCAAGATTGATGGATTTTTTCTATCACAGAATTTTGTTCTATGCAAATCTGATCTGAATTTCTAGTTGAAGCTGATACATGGTTCTTTAATGATTATTGTTTTATATTTGGATGACCTATTGATAACAGGAATTTCAAAGAAATATATTTCCTCCTTGAAGGATGCAATAAACCATGCCTTTTCTATGATAGATTTGGGATTGTTGAGCCAATTCATGGGTCTTGAAATTGCTCAATCCCAACATGGAATCAAATTTCATCAATACAAGTACACTTCAGAGCTTCTCAAAAATTTCAATATGAAGGATTGCAATCCAAGCAGGACTCCATGCCTTTATGGAGTTAAGCTCGAAGAAGCATATTCTTCTCCTTTGGTAAATAACACACTGTATAGGCAGTTGATTGGGTGTTTTCTTTATCTTACACATACTTGACCTGACATATATTATGCAGTTAGTGCGGCTTCTAGATACATGGATCAGCCCCATTAGATCCATTGGAGGGTAGCTAAGAGGATCCTAAACTTTGTTTAAGGAACAAAAACTCATGGAATTTAATATGCAACAAAATATGACTTAGAGCTAGTTGGATTTACTAACAGTGATTGGGCAGGTGACAAAACAGATCGAAAATCTACTTCAGAATATGTGTTCATGCTTTTAGCTGGACCAACCAGCTGTTCAAGTAAGAAGCAAAGTGCCATAGTACTCTCATCTACAGAGGCAGAGTATAGAGGAGCTGTAAATGCATCTACTCAATGTTTGTTGTTAGATTGGTTCCTTGGAGAATGTGGGATTGGATCAGAGACTTCCACTTTCATCTATTGTGACAATAAAAGCACCATTCGATTATCCACTGATACAGTTCAAATAAAATGAACCAATCACATTGAGATCCATCTGCACTATATCAGGGAGTTTGTGCATGATGGTACCATTGTTCTACTCTACTGCACATCTTCAAATCAAGTAGAAGACATCTTCACCAAGGTGTTTTATGAGAATAAATTCAGTAATATCGAATCACTGCCGGGGATTTCTGATCATGTGGTGAAGTATGATTGATAACAATATTTTTAAAATTTTGGTCATGTCCATGTTTAAGGGAGGATTTTCCCCTTGTGGTTTTGTCTCTTTCCTTAGTTGTATGGACAAGCAGTATGTAAACGGTGGCTCAACCTTATTTATAGGAAATATACTTTTATGATATCTACTGATTAATTCAGGCTTACGGGGGGGTGTTATAATAATCAAACCCATAGTTACCCATATTTGACATTAATTAATCATTTTTTTCTTATTCCTCAATTACTAGATTCCTTACTATGCTAGTTAGCATCCACTTGCACCTAGAAGTCAACAAATGATAAAAATGGATTAAGGATCCATTTAGAAACATCCTAGAATCATTTTTGGAAAATATACTATAATTCCAGAATAGCAAAAGTGCGGTTCTTATTTTTCTGAAAGTTGCCTTGCTTTTAGCACTTTTAAGGCAAAAAGGAAAAGCTAGTCTAGGAGTAACTGCCTTGTTTTTTTCCGTAACTATCCTCCTTATTTTTCTCCATACAAAAGAATGGATCTGATATATTTCCATCACTTATCAGCTTACATATCTTATCCATCCAATTTGTGAGCGTATTGACAGATTAGGAAAGTGATTTATGCACATATGGGGAATTTTGACTAGTTTAGTAAGCCTGCTTTTTGACCAATTCTAATAGCATCCTTATGCTTTTGAATATATGATTTAATTATATATTTGGACAACCTATTAATTGATTATGTTGGTGGATGTACACTTATTCAATACAGGATTGTGTTATGCTCCAATTTTAGTCTCCTTTTTGTGAATTTTGCATGTTTGATTCGCAATTTTGTGAGTGTAATTGTTCTACTGCTTGGGTTCAATATCCACATATCTTGACTGGTTCCCACAATATATGACATTGTTCCAAGTGTAAATCCAATTACTTGCCATAATGAGGTTAAATGAACCTAGATGGACCATGAAGTGGTTAGGCTAGTCGACAAGTATGAAAGGAACCATCATGAGGGCTCTAGAGGTGGTTTAGTGGCTTGGTTTTGGACCATTAATGAGAAAATTGACCAAATCCTCAAGAGGGCACACCCATTCTTCTTAAAATAGGGAAATGCAATAACTACCCCATAAATGTTGCATAGAGGGGTGCATTGACTCCATAGAACAAGGAAAAGAGTGGGTAAGTGGAAAAACAAGATTTTTTGGCATAACCACTAGTCTAAGTGGGTCAAACGTGGACAAACTCTTGGTCCAAAATACTAGATTATGAACTAGAACCATTTTCACATGGAACAAATTACACTAAACACTTGTAACCTTATACAAATATTAATAACCAATGTCTAGATGGGAATTATATTCCAACAATATTGGTCCATCAGTTTCTTGATTTGTGTAAATCTTCACTTGCATAATAATAGCCAATTCTAGTAGGTTGAAATGGAAGTGGCGTGCTTTCATAGAAAAGAACTCATAATCATTCTCTTGTCCCCTGAGCTCATTCTAGGAAATACCAATTCTTATAAGAAAGCACCGCCTTTGAGATAGTGCGGTTGTTCAAGAGAGAAAGAATAGAATATAATGGTGTCATAGTTAGCCTTCCCTACCCCAGCATCACATTGATAAGTTCCCTCAACTAGTTCTCACTATTTTTGAAGCCAAGAAGGTCCTCAAGCCTAAACAATGAAATGATGGATGTGATCCCATTGTAACATAGTTTGAACCTGATATTGATGGTTACGCCCCACTGTTGGGCTTAGGGCAGACCCGGGTTCTATACTTTTATCTTCACACCAACAAAAAGACCCACAGTGTTGGCCCTTTCGGCAACAACCTGTAAGACGGTTTCCAGTCTCGACCTGATGCACTACCACGGTAACCATATCCATCATTGCCTTGTCCATCAATTTGTACCCTATAAGCATCATAGGTTCGCTCTCTCATGAGGTCAAAGCTGCGACATTCATCTTCATTGTGTCCAACTGACTTACAGAACCTGTAGTAGGGATTCTTAGGTACTTGAACATATCTCTGCAGTAGATAGCAATATTCAGGTCGGTGCTATCCATTTGTTCTACAGATCTCATAGTATAGGACATTAGGATTAAACGGGTTTGGTGCACCAATATTCAGATAATTTCTTAATGCAGGACACTGTTCTTTGTCATGCCCTTCTGTCTTACGTCGTGTACACCAAACCTCTTCTCAAAGAGATTTCCCTTTTTTCATGTCGCACAGCTCCAAATCCATTTCTGCCAACTGCGCCTGTATTTGGGATATTCCAGAATTATCTCCAATAGGAGCTCTTTCAAGTTTCATAGCAATTTCTAAAGCCTCTTGTTGATCGGAAACCTTCTGTTGAATAAGGGGAGTCCATATATGTGGCAATAATGCTGCAATGAACCATTATTTATGCTGTTGTGGTCCAATAGTGAAGCTAAATTGATCCAATAGAACCTTGAACCTCTGACCAAAGTCCCAAATGGATTCACCTCGCTTCTGTTGAATTTATTTCAGTTCAGTGATACTCTGTGACTCTGATTTAGGCTTCTTAAATTCTTTGATCATTGTTGTTTTAATATCAGCCAAGACATAGTTCTAAGTATTGGAAAACTTCATAAACCAGGTCAAATCTCGGTCTATGAAAGAGGTAATCAGCTGCACTCTTCTTGTATTTTGATCCATAATGTTCTTAGCAGACCAAATAGCTTCACATAAGAACCAAAACTGCTATGGATCCTTTGATCCAGCTCCTTTAAAGGTTGGGAGCTTGATATCATCACTCACGTGGGCCATAGCAGAGCGAGGGGAGGGGGGAGGGGGAGGGATGGTAATAGGAGGATGGGAACTCACTAAGGTAGACTGAACTGCGATAGGACTACTTGGGCTAGGGTTNTAACAGATCTTCGCTGCAGGGTTATAGGAGGGTTTCTAACAGAAGGGGTTTCTTCAGAGTCAAAATTTTTGGGACTTAGTGAGGTATACTCAGTATTCTGGCCTAGGGTATAGGATCCAAGATTTATCTTGTATCTTTTACCACTTCGAAGCAAACCACTTTGCTCATCGAAGGCACTTTCACTTCCAAACATAGGTTAGTAACAATAAATCTAGCAATCTGATTCAATAAGCAATATGCCTTTCTTAGCCAAGAGCATTTTAATTTGCAGACCAAATGAATTTAGGTACTTACCCGTTGTTCCTTTTAAAAACTGTCGTTCAGCTTCGTTGAAAGAAGTATGTGTGTCGATGGTGAACTTCGTCACAAATGCTTCAAGGGTTCGCGTTGTTCACCCTTTTCAATATATTAATTCTTTCTGCGGTCTAGTTAGGAAACTGATCTTCCTTGAAGTTTGTCTTTCTTTCTGTCAACCTAGATAACCATTGGTGCAATTCTATGTGGATACTACCAAAGAAAATTTCATAAATATCAGTAAAAATGTACCTTTGCAAGAAGTCGTCTGAGCTACGACGAGGATCCTGATTTTCTTGTTCAGCAAATTTCATATAAGTATCTTCAATCTAATCACTGATTTCTTTTACTGAGGACCTCCAAAACATATCCCTCTTGAAGAAGATATTGGTTCAACTGGAAACGGAACCAATTTGTTGGGCTTAGGGCAGACCCGGGTTCTATACTTTTATCTTTGCACCAACAAAAAGACCCATAGTGTTGGCCCTTTCGGCAACAACCTGCAAGTAGGTTGCAGTCTCACTCGAAATAGCTATGGGGTGTCGCAGAATCAGGTTTCTGCAGGCAAAAGAGGGATATTACTGTACCTTTATCCTTAACAAATAATAATCATACAATATAGAGCTTCGATGTTCACTTAAATAGCTTTGCAGTTTAGATAAACAAACAGTTTCTTGGTTAACCCTTAACTGGGAATTCACAGCGAAGTTAGTACTTAAAAATATATCTTACTTATCATTCACCTACTTATCAAATGCATAAAAATATAACAGAAACAACACAAAAGAACCACCACAACACAAGATATACATGGTTCACCCCCAGTGTAGGGGCTACGTCCACAGAACTACATTTTATTTAACTCTTTACAAACACATAGTTCTGATCTGCACACTCAGCTGCAGATCTTCTCAATCACCCAAAGTTGCGCACTTAGCTTTAGAATATTTCTTCCAACACCCTCTGTGCACTCAGTTGCAGAGGTCATCCACAGACACAGCTGGGACTTAACCTTCTTAAAAAAACCCTCTGTGCACTCAGCTGCAGAGGTCGTCCATGCACACAGCTAGGACTTAACCTTAAACCCTAAAATAGGCCTTAGCTTCTTCGCATCACATTATCATCATAACACAAAGAGAAACCCTAACTCCTTTACATAAGTGCCTATTTATACAAGTGCACTATTACAATACCATGGGTTTAAACCATGGGCACCCAAAAACCATAGACCATGGGCTCAAACCATGGGTTATTTACAAAAAGAGGGGCTTCGACCCAACCCCGAAACCCCTAAGACTATTTTGGAGTGCAACTCCGCTTACAAGCTTCGCACCAAAACCGCGGAGTTTCCAAATCTAAGGAACTTCAAGGTTGAAGCCCCAACACCCACCCCCCAATGATCATGATGACTCTCCCAACACAAGAATGATTCCTATTGCTGCCCAGTTGATGCTTCTTGTTTTATGGATTTTTCTTGTGTATGTGTACTAGTTTTCTGCCGAAGAAAAAAATTTGTAAATATGATGTAGGAAATTTTT
Source organism: Pseudotsuga menziesii (assembly GCA_001517045.1). NCBI lineage: Eukaryota > Viridiplantae > Streptophyta > Pinopsida > Pinales > Pinaceae > Pseudotsuga > Pseudotsuga menziesii. The sequence goes on from LPNX010945961.1 coordinate 1,394,025, forward strand.
AACTATTGATCATGGGATACACAAAATAGACACATCTTGTGGAGGCTGATTAAGCATAAAATCTATTATTTTTGGTGTCAAATTCCTTAAATCTATATATGGTTTTGTATTGATAGTTAAAAAATCATTTTACTTCAAAAAAACATCTTTATTATCTAGAAGGTCATACCTACTTTCATTTCTTGAACCTTAAAGAATAATTAGACCAAATATTTTCCTTAGTAAGTAAACCAAAACAAACAGGGAAAGCCCTTAATGTCTTTTAAACCATAGAAAAACTTCATCTCGTGCTTTTTGAGTATATTAGTTCAAAAATTTCTGCAATCTCAATTGATCAAAACAAGCCCATATATTTTGTTTGAACCTTGTGTATGCATCATATCAGCATTGTTGTGGTGCTTGTAAATGACTGCAAGAAGTGGTACTAATCAAGCGGGGTTTGAATGTCACTATCACTCTTCTTCTCAATAGCCAACGCATCCTTGTGAAATGTGGTGATCTCACATTTGATGGCCTTATGAAAGTAGAGAAAAACTAAAATTGAGGTTTTCATAGAGGGATGTCACATAGAAGCCATTGAGTGATCCACAAACCCCGTCATTTGTTCAATGGGAGCCATAAGTCCTGGGCATGATAAGCCCCTATCAAGGGAGTCACCATATCATCCTTTCAATGGGAGCCAAGATTCATGTGCGTGCTAAGCCCTTGTCAAAGGAGTCACCATAGTGTCATGAACAACTTAGAAAATTACAACCTCTGCAGTGATAAAATCACCCAAATACCATTCGCAGACATCGAGATCCAAAATTTTCATGAACCCGACCAGTGGTTGATAAAAAAGGGACCTTATATTATGTTTGAACCTTTTGTATGCATGATATCAGCATTGTTGTGGTGCTTTTAAATGATTGCAGGAAGTGGAATCAATTGAATAGGGTTCAAATCTCACCGTCACTCTTCTTCTCAATAGACAACGTCCTTGTGAAGTGTGGGGATCTCACATGTGATGGCCTTATGAAATTAGAGAAAAATTAAAATGGAGGTCTTTAGAGAGGAATGTCTCATAGAATCTATTGAGTGATCCACAAACCCCATCGCATGTTCAATGGGATCTAAGAGTCTCGGGCATGCCAAACCCCAATCAAAGGAGTCACCATAGAGAAAAATATAGTAACTAAAGTGATAAAATCACCCAAATACCATTCGCAGATACCAGGATCCCCAAATTTCATGAACCCGGATAAACGTTGAATAAAGTTTCATACTATTTACATCTTAATAATATCCTATAAAGCTATGATAAAAATATAGAATTAGGTAATAAATAATAAATAAATGATATATCAGTATTATTATAATTAAATTATCTAGCTCCAGGGATTTACCCTCGCACAATTATTTTCGTAGAGTACTAAACACGACCTTTAGAGATAATATTATATGTTTGTATAACGAGTAGGATAAAAGAAAACTAAAGAACCCCAAATTTTCGGCGAATATGTGATAAAAAATGGTCAAATTTCTTCATGGAAATTGTTATTTTCCCAATTTTTCAATTTCAACAATTATTAAGCCTATCCTAGACTAAATACTCAATTCTAAAACTACCTAGATCATCGAAATTGAAAATTAAACAGACAAAATTGCAAATTAAACAGACAAAATTGTAATTTATACTCGAATTGGTTTGTTGGATTCCAATGGGATGGGGTCTTTTTGGTTAGCTCTTATATTGCTCCTTGTCATAGGAGGATCCTTATTGAGCTCTGACATTTATGCTGGAAAAAATTTAAATTATTCTGCAGTTGTTGCACGGTGCAAGGATCACAAGGAAGCAGTTGATAACGTCGCTCGTGATGGAAAACATGCCTTGGGAATTAGGTGTGGTCATGGACAACATGCATTGATATTCATGTCTTGGGACAACGCTTCCCATTCATAGTGAATTGTACATTTCTATTGCAATGGGTACTCGAGTCAGAGGTAACAACCCTAGGATTGCATTTTCCATTGCTCTAAAAGTTTTTGTAATTTTACCAGACCCCGACCAATCCATGGCCCTTGAATAACCTTGAATCACATATGAATGCACATATATATAAACCTTGTTATTTGGCATTCATGTGTTGTGGGATCTAGGGACATGTGACCCCCAAAAAAGGTGAAAAAGCTAGAGGAATTGTTTCTAATTGAAAATAAGTGGATGGGAAGGAGGAATAGTTTCTAGTTAAATGGTTTTTTGTTTTTTATTCCTTGATATAATGTTTTGTATCCATTTTAGCTTTTAGAGTTTTATTTTACGTCACTCACAAATTCAACTTGAGGAAATACTAGAATCATGGTAACTCTTCTTTTTTTAAAGAATTTTACAAAAATGGAGGATTTTTTTTCTTCTTTTCAAAATGGAGGATATTGATGATTTTTTGGAGAGGAGAGACCCATGGAAAACTTTATAATTTTCCAAACTTAGGCCCAAGGGTAACCATGATGAATAGATCCATATGGAGAATTATTAATGGATATTGTGTTGAAATTGAAAATTTTTAGTTAACACGATGACACAAAATACATGAACTTGTCAAAACTTTAAAAAATTCTTGAGAAGGTCAAACGATGATGGTTTTGTTTAAAAAAAATGTGAACATGACCAGTATGATGAGCCAAAAAAATGACCTAAACTTCACAACATGACAATGTCGGGAGGTAAAGACAACAAATATCCAAGACTTGACTCAACCACACTATGATAATGCACATGATGCAACTTGGTGGATTTATTGAAGGAAAAATATGAAAGAAAAAATGGTGAAATAAGATATGGCCATGATAAGCACATCGAACTGGATGTGACAGTAAAAATGAAATGATCTTGAAAAATGTTTTAGCAGGTTCTCCTATGGCATCATGTTTTGACACTTACTTGTGTCTCTGAATCCATCTACAATGTTACAATTTACTAAATTTTAACACTGTAGGGGGTCTCTGAATCTATGTGTAGTGTTAAAATTTAGTAAATTGCACAAATTCATTGTTAAAATTGTAATTTTTCATTGTTGGACTGACCACGAAAAATGACCAACTAAATGGCCAATTTCTATGTGGCCATTTTTAGTTTAGTTCTTATCCCATGACCAAATTGGTCATTTATCTTGGTCAATTTTAGTTTAGTTCTTATCATGTGACCAAATTTGTCATTTATCTTGCTCATTTTTTATTAGCTCACTTAAAATTTCTCAATTTTGGTCATTTATCCCTTGAAAAAACCATGGTGACCAAATGTTTTGGTCTCCTGGTCACTTATCTCTCATTTTGTACTGATTGTAATTGGGGAAATTCCTTGTGTATCAAAAAATTTATCCACTTCCTTGTGTATCGGAAGCTTGCTTTATCCAAAATTCATGTAGCCTTCAAAATCCCATAAATAATTAACTAGTTTACTTTTGCAAGAATTTAAATCCAAATTACTATTGTGAGGAAATATGCTTGGAATTGAAACACTTTGAAATGCCTTATCATTCAATGAAATTCACTCATCATTAAATGAAATTTAAAAGTTGAATGTTCAATCAATTGCATTCCTAGCTAACTAGGTGTTTCAACAGTCAGATATAAATGTAAGTAATAACTCAGAGCACATAGTTTCAACAACCTGGGAGGAAATGTAAATCAACTCAAACAAATCTGATTCCAATTCAAATTCCACACCAAAATATTAACAAAACTAAAAAACTATATAATCAGGAATCTCTATGAGAAGGTGGGCCCTTGCCTTCTAACAAAGAAGCCTTCACAAAATAGGAGGAACTAATACACAATAGATCAAGAAATTTGTGCCACTTTCATTGATAAAATAAATCAAGTATAAGACTTCTTCTCCTCTATTACAATTATTAATTCTACAATAATCCCCTCATGTACAACCTAATCCCCTTTAAATACTTAATGAGTAAAATTAAGATCCGTTGAATTCAGACAGCCATGAGGATCGAAATCCTCAAGTTGTTGAATCAATTTCCAAAATAGAAACAATTTCAGCATAACATTACAATAAAAACAAAAAACATTTCATGACAAAATATAGTTCAAAAAATCGAACTAATCTAGTGCCTTGTGGATATCAATGAGCCACATATATCAAAAGATTCACCTGTCCCGCAACAACACCGAGCTATTGTCTTGAATAAGTGAAACTGCGCTTTATGACTTTTATTCCATTTATGTATCAGCAGTTGGGGAAATTCCTTATGTATCGACAAAATGATACACTTCCTAGTGTATCGACAACTTGCTTTATTCAAATTTACTGTAACCTTCAACTTACTACATTAATCTCTCATAATTTAGCTTATCCAGGAACAAAACCCATAGACACATATAAGTTTAAGAATTAATTCAACGAAATAAAAATGAGTTATACTTTCCCATAATTTTTTTTTCCTTAGAAAGAATATCATTTTAGCTTTAATAATATAGGAAACTAGGGAATAAGGTACATGGAAAAGCTAAGGAAAAGGGGTCATTTTTAGCACCCAACATCTCCCCCCATCTACACGATTGGATGTTCTCATGCAACAAACTCTGTTTAGTCCGAATTTGAATCTGGTTCAAAGATTTTTCTGTGCAGGTAAGTGAGATTGAAAGAGTATTTTGGTTTATCTTCCTTCTCCCTATATCCATTACAAGAAATCATCTCCTCGCAACACTGTCTTGCTTCCTTCTAAGTTAGCCTGTATATATATTTTTTACTTCTTTTCAGGAAACCATAGCATATGAAATTTGAAATGCAGTCCTATCCAATTTATTCCACAACTCTGAATGCATTTAACATAATCATGGACCCTAGTCAAATCTTGAGTAAAATTTTCAAAACAATAATGGTCCCTTTTCTTCTTAAGTCTCGAAGAAGCATCCCATCTAGATCTACTACCTTCTAAAGCATAAGGTTCTTGCTGCATTATAAGTTCCATACATGTATTTATGACATGTTCTTGAAGTCATGCCAATTCATCAACCATTGATGGAGAAGAAAGGAACTTTTGATGCTTTTCAATAATTGCCACATGATATTGTGGTTCACCTTGGATCCATAAAGTATAATTTTATTCATTTTTCTAAATGGTCTATGAGGCATTCCACCACAACATATGGTTAGTAACAAAATAAGTGAACACCATTAAATTCCCTATCCTTATGTGAGGAATGGGATTAAATTGAATATTCATAGGACATTCCATCTCATGTAAATACAATTCACATAACATATTTTGCTCAAAGAAATCACTTTGAGAGAGAGTATCTAAAATTGGGGAACTATAACAAGATGATGGGGCATTCCTTCCTAAAGAGATTTCAACTTAACAAGAGTTATTTGTTCATAATATAAAACTAAATAAGAAGGAGACGGATCCCTACAACTTACTAATTCTTGAATCAATGTATACATCTTCCCTTTTTCCTTCTTCATAGTCTTAAATTTTGTCAATCCCTTTAATTTTTCCTAGAATTCCTCCTAGTGAAAATTTTGAAACATCAACTCTTCTTCCCATTTCTCCCTAAGATCCTTAATGTCCTTCCTGTGTGTGGGAAGATGAATTAATCCTTCCATATAGGGTAGCATGATATCTCAAATTATTTAATTGAGCTTTTAGCAAAGGAATATCCTTTGTTTCCTCCTGGGAATATTCATCTAATTGAATGATTTCATAAAGGTTCCTGAACCATTACATTACCATATTTTTTGGGCAGGTTGGAGTCTTGAGTTACTGGTTCTTGTGTTTCAACAATTGAATTGGGTGTCTCAACAACTTCTTTATTTTCTACTGTCATTGGTTCTTGTGTTTCAGTGACCTCTTTTTGTACCACTAGTTCTTGTGTTATAGTTGTTTCTTTGTTTTCTAGTGTCACTAGTTCTTGTGTTTAAGTGACCTATTTTTGTACCACTGGTTCTTGTGTTTTAGTGGTTTCTATTTTCTCTAGTGTCACTAGTATCTGTGTTCTAGTGACCTCATTTTGTACCATGGGTTCTTGTGTTTCATTGGTTTCTTGTGTTCCAATGACCTCATTATGACTATACAAATTACTTGCTACTGATTTAGGCTGATCTTGATCATTGTTTGCTTGCATTTTCCTATTATATTCATGTCATGACTGCATTATTCTCCAAGATGAGGGTTCCATGAGAGTAACTTTGTATCCTACAAGCCTAAAAATATACCCACATTCTAGGAATTGATATTCATTGTGCTCAGTGTCCTCATAAATGATAGTCCCAATTTGATCAATAGCCTCTACTAATCTATTTAATCTATGACCTGCTTGATTTTGCAATATATTTTTCAACCATTCCAATTCTACCTAGAGCACACGAACCTCCTATTTCAGTAGGTCACTTTCCAAAATCATTATCTCTATTTGAATGAGACCGCCTTTCATAGTAGGTTCTTATGGGTCAACAAACTTTGATGTTGAGGTTAAGTTGTTACCTATTTATTGTGTTACAATAGAAATACCTTGCTATCTATATGCACCCCCTGGTTCTTGTTTAACAGAGGATGACCGAGGTATTATAATTGGGACTTCAATACATGTTTTATTCAATTGTGTTTCCTCTGCTGTGACAGTAGCCTAAGTCCTCATTTTTTTCAATGGAAAGGGTGACAATGTTGAAGTGCTCAATATTCTTTTACTTCGTCACAACCTAGGAGAAATGAACCACTCTATGAGTATTTCAATTTCATTCGGAATCGAAGAATAATTCTTTCATGATGATTCTTCCTTCAATTTTCTAAATTCTTTAGAGGGTTCAACCTCCTAAGTCACCTTCCCTATGTTTTCAATCCCTACCATTAATATTGTTTCTCCACTTTCCAATGGAAATCCTTTTTGGGTTAATTCCTGAGAATCCTAATTTAGATTTGTTTCTAATTCTTTGTTTATGGGAGGCCAAAAATCATCATATTTAGTTATACATTTTTTGGAACGATTCTCTATATTTATTTCTTCATCGATTCCTTGACAATTCCCAAGAATTGTCCCACAGCTATATTCCTATTGAACTGGGCTTGGATGTCCTTAATAGACTTCTACCCTTTTAGATCCCCTATCTTTTTATTTATCTGACGGGATTTTCTTCTCTTCTTTTTCAGATTCACTATCTCCTTCTTCTATGGCCATAGAGTTTATTCTAGTGACCAATTGAACCCATGATTGATTCGTATGTTGTAAATCCCTTAATTTTAAGAATTTAATGATTCCATTATTGGTAAGAGAACCTTGGCGGTACTGATCCCTTCTAACATAATTTGTCATGTTTTGTAGATACTTCAGAAGATAATAGGGCATGTTTACTAATATACCATGGCATAGGTGAGATAATAAAACAAAATAGTAGGTATAAAAAACTTGGTACCTACCTTCATATGCGATATATTTCTTCATATATACTGCAACTTGGTCCTAAGGACGAGGAAAAGATTCCAATGTAGTCCTCCTTCCTCTTGGTCGAACAACTTCTACTGCTACTAAGAAATATTCTCTTGTGCTCGGCACATGGGAATTCCGACTAATCCAACTCTTTCATGTTCTGAGCATACCTGTTAATTCTACTATGATTTCCTCAGAAACTTCAATTCTCATCCCCCCTACTTTTGAATAATATTCCATTAAATTTTGTGCAAATTGTAAAGAAACCTCCTCATCAAACCCAATCAATCTTTCAAAATATGAAGTCCATCCAGCTTCCAAAAAATTTCCAAAATATTCCACGTATCGGTGCAACCAGTAAAAAATTCCAAATTTGAATACCAGAGTTGCAACATGCAAGATAACAATGTACAGTGTGGAAAATAGTTGGGTATTTTTAGAAAGGAAGCATAAAGGTGGTGTAAGGGAAAAACAAACTCATGGTGAAAGTTATAGCATGGATTGGGTGAAGATGTTGCGGTTAATAAGTAAGGGAGAGTGTAATGATGGACCCCTCCCAAATTAAAATATTGGCTCAAAGAATTGTTGACAATGAAAAGAATGGCGGTATAATCATGATTATTTATCGATTTATTCTTAGTTATACCTATGGTTAGGATCAGTACCTTTTCACCTACCATGACAGATTAGTGAATTGGAGTGGCTCTCTTTCCTTTTAAAATATCTTTAGTGGAGGGGCTCCTCATCACGTGGCTTCATGAATCATGTGGTCCCTTGGCATAATAAGAGGGATGAACATGTCCACATCAAACTCAACTGTATCAACAGGTAGATTTACAACATCATTTTTGGAGGCATAATAGAAATGGTACCGAAGACTTGGAAGAATGAGATTACTGCCAACCATTGATAATAAAAATAACTAATGATACTGGAAAATATTCCATTGTTTTAGCTGAAGTGGAGTGATTGGTGGAGTTTCAACAAAGAAATTAATGGATTTTCAACAAAGGAAATGAAGGGATTTCAACAAAAAGTGGAGAACTTGGTGGAGTTTTGGAAAATGATATGGTGGAGTTTTGGTAAGGAATATGGAAATGTTTCAACAAAGATATGGTGGATTTTCGACAAGCATTATGGTGGAGTTTCGACAAGGAAGAGGATAAATTAGAGGATTTTTGACAAAAGATATGGGAGAGTTTTAAAAAGGAATATGGAAGAGTTTTAGAAAATATATTTAATAGTTTCGGCAAGGATTATGGCATATTTTTAGAAAGGATTATGGTATATTTTCAGAAAGGAAGCAGAGAACTTATTGGTTTTTCTACAAAGGATATGGTGGAGTTTTGGCCAGGAATATGGTGAAGTTTCGGCAGAGAGAAAAATATTTCAACAATTCCCAATCTAAATGGTTTTGATAGAGATCATATATTTCCTTCACTACTCCTTGTACAAGGATGTTCAGTGACTAGATAGGACTATATTCATTGTCCATGAACGATGTGCCAAATTGATTGTTTTATCAGTCCTCTATGTCTAAATCCCTGCACATAAGTCCTGTAACAAACCATCAAACTAAACTAAAAAAAATCATCAAACAATCTAATAAACCTAAAAAAAATGAAGCCAGGAAACAATTAAAAGCAAACAAATTTATGTATGTACAATATTCATGTAAAATGCACCAGAGATTAAGGAGTTGCAGGAAGATGAAGGAATTCATGTTCCTTCACCAATTGACAGTTTTTATCAGAGGCAACACGGGAGGTGAATGCATCCTTTGAAAGTAGCATATGATAAAGTTGTAGTCAATGACCATTAGCAAATAATGGTGTATGTTAATCATATATTATGGTCAATCAAACAGTCCCATTATAAAATACTATGTTCACCTTGTATGGTCCCAACCATCTCGTGCACAATTTCCCTTTAAATTCCTTTTTGAATCGTGAGGCATACAATAAAGCCTAGTATCCTTTTTGAAACACATTCTTTTTAATAAAATAGTCATGCCACCTAGAGCATTGTCATAATCTTGCACATATATATTTGCATCCTCAGTCAGGGTTGGCCAGAAATAACCCATTCTTAATACCTTGTGTCCAGTCCTTTTGTCACCAAAGTGCTCTCTTGAGGGTTCATCACGATAGGACTTTAGGATACTATGGGAGGGGTTTGAGAATCAAACATGAATCACACAAGAAAATATTCGACAATCAAAAAACAAACTTATTGAATAAATGTGTGAAAGTTATGAAAGTTTTCCTTTATCGAATAAATGCATGGAAGCGACGAAAGTGTTCCTTTATCGAATAAATGCGTGAAAGTGATGAAAGTGTTCTTAAGAAATTTTTTCTTTATTCAAACAAAGTTTCATTTCAATATTTTATTAAATATAACACATTAATATCATACATTACACACCATATTAAAAATAATTTATCACAAATTGCTAGTATATGCCCCCATGCAAGTATCAATTCCTGTACAGAGCATAGAGAACACGTAACTAAGATTTTTTTTCAAACAACAAACCCTAAAAGAAAACCGAATAATAAAAATAAACACTTCCATTATTTTGTTTTAGGAAACCAACATTAGATTAGAATAGAGGATTGGGTTTTGTTTGGGGTGGTGGGTTTAACCTTTCTAATACTTATCAAAATTAAAGACTTAAAGTTACTTAATTGGGTAAATAACATAGTGACAATTGTGTGTAACTAATAAGACACATATTATTTGTACACGAGCATGTACAATTAGAAGGGAAACCATGTCAAGTGAAGTATTTTTACATTCCCCCCTAACTCTCATAAAATTAACTGAAGGGAACCCCACCTAATTCTCATGACTTACTCGACACCAAAGGTTTTGGGACAATCAACAATAAGAAACTTACCAGGGTTAAGGAAACTTCATCTTTCCTAAAAATATATTATGAAATAACAACTTAGTGATAATTCTTATGGGTTTTCCACCCTAAGGTACTCACCTATGGTATTTTTGTGAGCTACCATTTTGCATGTAAGAGTATCCCTTTAACGACATCCATTGTATTCCATCACTTTGGTGGAATACTACCTTCTTGTATTCACTTGAGTAAGTTTCCTTCATCTATTTCATCACCAAGTGGAGGAATGCATAATTGGAAGATCGTGTTTTGAGTTTTTTACTTAATACCTGATATTTTGACATAAGGATGTATAAAAATATAACTTAAAATTAGCATTGAGAAATTTTGGAATCATGGTATTAATTGAATCATTATTTCTTTGACCATTTTACATGGATCAACCTTTGTTATACATTGTCTTAAAATGATCCTATATGTTCCCTTAGTCTCATTAAGTTGACAATCAAACATGGTAGAATCCTTCCTATTATATATAGAAGTGTAGAACCACCTTACAATAGCGTATCATGGCTAATATTTCATGGAATGATAACCACGAGAATTTCCCACATTGAAATTATTTTTTCTATACACCACTTGGAAATGTTGATTCCCAATAATGGCTACATCCGTAGGCTTGTATACTTGACCACAAGACTTGCTATAATTTTTTTTCCACTCCAAACCAAGGTCAACTCAATCTATCCTCCTTTCTTTCACCAAATATTAACTTGATTCATCCTTTTAAACATCTTTGTTAGAAATATGGTCTAACAAACCCAAACAAGTAATAAATACATAAATAATAAGAAGAAGAAAAATAGAATGATAAGGAAACAAGGAAAAAGGGGAAATGGAACCATTATTGGGGGGATGGTGATTCCAATCAAGGTCAAACACAATGAAAAAAAAGGGTGTAAACATAACCATCCCTGTTATTTTTATGCATAATATAATGGCAATTATCTATGCACCATTCTTCCATAAATCTAACAATTAACGACCCAATTTCCTAGTCTAATGGCCAAAGAAGAATAAATAACCTTACCAAAACTATTGCGTCAACATGGAATCATTCATTTTAATGGTCAGTTCCCACCTTTTTTTACCCCTTTGGATTCCCAACAAAAGTTGGGCATGTCATACTAACCTATCTACCTCACTTATAAGTCGTAATTCACAAGATAAGAGGACACACCTTCCACTTTTACTGGCTCATTAATTTCCTTTAGGCCTTCCCATTGTAAGGCCAAAGAAAGTTTGAACCCATTAAACTCTAAGGACATTCCCTTTGAATTAGATAAACTAGTGGTTCCATGTTTCCCTTTGTCTACCCCTTTAAAGTTAAGGCTCAATGTTAAGGACTTCATTAGCAATCAATGTATTTTGCATGAAGTAGCCTCCTCTTATATTATGTATCGATTTTATTGCAAAGAATTAGCTTTTCCCACCCTATTTCCATAAATGGCCATGTTGTTTCCCTTTGATTATAGACAATGTTGTTTCCCTTCGATTATAGACAATGTTGGGTTATGGGGAATTGAGAGTGACGTGGCGTCGGTGGNGAATCAAAAAGAATCTTGATAATGCAATTCTTTCATTGTTATCGTCATCCTCATCCTCATCTTCCTCATCATCATCCTCATCATCATCATTATCGTCATCATCATCATCCTCATCCTCATCTTTGTCATCATTCTCAATTCCATTATTGTCTTCATCATCATCATCATCATTCTCATCCTCATCATCATCATCATCATCATCCTCATTATCATCATCATCACCATCATCATCATCATCATAATCAACATCATAGTCGTTGTCATCATCATTATTATCATCACCATTATCATCATCATCATCATCATTATATTTACTTATCATCATCGTCGTTGTCATCATCATCACCATCTTCATCATCTACATCTTGGTAATTATCACCATCATCATCATCATCATCTCCGCTAGTCTTTCTAGCTACTCCTACAAAATACATGAACACTACTTGGTCATTCACCTTTTTATGCTGTATATTAAAAGGAATTTAGATTGCATCTCATACATGTCTCTAGTTGATCCCATTATGTTAAGTCTAGAATTTTATAATAAAAAGCAATATAATAAACAAATTAATACAAACAAAAAAAACTCAACAAAACAATATAATAAAATAACTTAATATAAAACAATAAAAAAAGAAACAAAAAATATATTAAAACAAGACATAACAAAACCTTTTTCAATTACACCACATTCAATGCGAGCTCTATGAAACAAGCTAGCTCCTTCGTCAGGATTCAATTCAACATGATCTCTGCAGAAAACCAACTCCTTCGCATCCTTCTCTGAATAATTTTCTACGGAGACATGAAAAAGAGATGCAGGAGGGAATTATTTGCAAGAGTAGGGACACCCCATTTAAATTGGACAGCCACGATCATGAGAGGTTCTTTTCAATATCGATATTCAAACCCTAAACAATTTAAATCTTACACATAGGATATTGAGAAGGAAAAGACGTCCTCAGTATGTCTGTGACTTATATGTCTAATGCATGCACCTAATTGAGATTGATTTTCCTTGGATTGCATGTGTAATCATGCACTTGATTGATGATGAATTTGTGTATGTTGTTGTTTTGGATATGCTCATTACCTATTGATTGGGGTTCTATCTTAGGTTAAATAAATTGATTATGTTACCCTTCCAAGAGCAATCAAGTGAGGCTCAAGACCATGGTTTAGTTGATAAAATATTGACTTACCTATAGTACTTGAATCAAACCAAAATCCTATTATTTGTATTTTTTTATTCTTCTCCTAGTAATCCCACTGAGTAGTAGCAACACAACTATGCCTGGAAATGACTCTTGGCTATGGATGATAGAATGATGGGGAAGGTCTGCTTGAGGTGTATGTGGGTTCTCATTCGTCTGTTCGTGGGATGTTCCATTTTTGAGGAATACATTGAATTCAATAGATAGGGTTACGCGGCCTTCTTGCTTGGCAGATCCTACTGCATGTCACCATTTTCCTAGGTCTTTAATGCTTAGGGTATTATGATATTAAAGGTATTTATTGCAATGGTTTTTAAGGTATTAGTTGTTCTTTTTTGGGAATTTAGTAATCATGTTTTCCTATATAACAATGAGAACAATCTCTTTCCCCTCTCCAAAATTTTATTTGATCTAGGTAAATAGGTGTTCATCGAAAGGGAGCCTGATATCATCCTATGTGTTTCCATTATTAGCCAGTAGACTCATAAATCGATCCCCGTATTTGTCACTCAACTAAAAATCTATGCGACCAACATGAGAGAGATCACAATTATGAGAATATGAAACAATATCTTAAATATTTTTCCCATTAAAAATAGGACTTGCATCAAAATGGCACTTTGCATGACTGTGTTTTCTAGTCTTTGAAGTGGATACTTTAGCCACCTTGCAGGGCATACCCTTGACAATGATGTATCCATTTTTACTAATGGTAGTTTCCTATTGTTGATGGGTTTTGGTATCTCTTGAAAATATTATTCATGTCCTTTTACTATCCTGTAGCCTACATTCTCAAATGGCATTCATTATTGCTAATGTTTAACACACTAAGGATGGTTGTTATGTCTTAGATTATGGTGTAAGGATAAGAGTTAGAGTGATCAAGCTTAGAGACTGTTTGGATAAACTAATAATATGGTTATATGCACATATCAACATTCTAGAGTCTGATATCCTCAAAATAAATTAATCCTTCAAATAGAGAGGATGGCATGCAATTCCCTGAGGCCACTTAGCCAATTTTAGCAACAGATTTTATACTTAGTCAAATTGTGCCATCTCCATGGTGGATTTTTTAATTCACCAAAATAATGAACCGATGATACCAGATGATGTAATACATCTAATTGAGCACAACACAACTATTTTCACCTTCAGACTCAACATCGTTTGACGTAGGCGTGCATTTTATTGAACTGAACAAAACAACCTGAAACCCATCTTGGAAGACCTATAAATTTGTATTCAAGCACTCTTTAGGCCATGACCAATGGACTGTTAAAGGTTAAAGAGATGAACATTATGTTTGAACTTATTACAGCGGTACTATTCTGGATCTATCTTTGTTATTTACTTCTTCTTATACAGTGATGATAAAAATATATGTGACAATATACCCTGAGAGTGAGAAAATATTAAAGTCATTGGTATTATTGGTCCTATGGGTAAAAAGGGTTGTTTTTCCACCTTTATGTTACACCTTGTTATTGTGGGTATGGTGTTTTCCTTACCAAGTTGTTCTAAACCCTTTGTTTGACTTATGGTCCTTCATCTTCTACTTGATCCTAGCACCCTTATTGTGTGTGGTACCTTGACCACCTTTGGTATGATGACTTAACCTTATTACTTTTATTGTTTACTTGTTATGTGACCCCATGACTATTTGGTACCCTACTCTAAGTTTACTCAACTTTATTTTATGTTTTATTATGGTAACCAACCTAAAACCTAGGGTTTCCTACGTACCATTCTAGAAGACTTGCCAAGTTTATATATTATATTCATAACTTCACTCTTGGAGTATCTTTGCATGAATGAAGTATAGTTCTGATCTTTGATGGGTGCGACATAGGGCTATTGATGTTGTAAAGTAGAGTACCAAATGTCAGATGGTACCTCTTCTAAGGTTGTTATCCTTATGCGTTAACCATGATCTCCAACCAGTGAGCTGTAACCATGAAATGTGAACCATGATCTCTAAGCATTGAGCTGCAATTGTGAAATGTGAAGCTAAACCATCAACACTCTCTCTCTCTCTCTCTCTCTCTCTCTCTCTCTCTCTCTCTCTCTCGGTATGTATTATGATAACTTATCCTTCAAGTGACAAGAGCTGACTCAAAATGTTCAAGTATAAGGAAGATCTATCTAGCATTACTATTGTTCTTTAATTAAAGTTCATTAGTTAAACTTGACATAATTTTGTTACAGTTTATGTTATGTACATTGCAATTGAAGCTAAACCATCAACTCTCTCTCTCTCTCTCTCTCTCTCTCTCTCTCAGAGTTACTATTGTTCTTTAATTAAAGTTCATTAGTTAAACTTGACATAATTTTGTTACAGTTTATGTTATGTACATTGCAATTGAAGCTAAACCATCAACTCTCTCTCTCTCTCTCTCTCTCTCTATGTATTATGATAACTTATCCTTCAAGTGACAAGAGCTGACTCAAAATGTTCAAGTATAAGGAAGATCCAAATGAGATCTATCTAGCATTACTATTGTTCTTTAATTAAAGTTCATTAGTTAAACTTGACATAATTTTGTTACAGTTTATGTTATGTACATTGCAATTGATAACTCATCTTAAGGACCACATTTAACATAGTGACCAGTAGAGAGTTAAAGTTGAAAGAGATGGAAATTATGTTTGAATTTATTACAAAAGTAATTTTATGGATGTAGCTTTGTTATTTACTTATGCTTATACGGTGATGATTAAAATATATGTGACAATATAACTTGAGAGAGAGAAAAGATTAAATTCATTGCTGTTGTAGGTCCTATGGATAAAAGGGGTTTTTTCTCCACCTTTATGGTACACCTTGGTATTGTGGGTATGGGGGTTTCATTATCGTCTTGTTGTGACACCTTTGGTTGACTTAAGTTCCTTCATCTTCTACTTGATCCTAGCACCCTTATTGTGTGTGGTACCTTGGACACCTTCGGTATGATGACTTGAAATTATTACTTTTATTGTTTTATTGTTATGTGACCACATGAACTATGGTACCCTATGCTAAGTATATTCAAATTTATTTTGTGTTTTATTATGGTAACCACCCTAAAACCTAAGGTTTCCTATGTGACCATTCTATAAGACTTGCCAATTTTATATATTATGTTTGTAACTTCACTCTTGGAGTATATTGGCATGAAAGAAGTATAGATCTAATATTTTCTAGATGCATAGGGTTATTGTTGTGGTAAGTTGATTCAACTAGAATTGATAACTCATCTCAAGGATCAACTTTAACACAGTGACCAGTGGAGTGTTGAAGTTGAAAGAGATGAAAATTAGGTGTGAATTTATTGTAGCAGTACTTTTCTGGATCTAGCTTTGTATTAGAGTCATAAATTCTTCTTTAGGTACTAGGTTCCACATTCATCACCTAACCATTCATGGAAAAAAATAACCATAAACCTCACTATTGATTCAAGGCACACTTCAAGAGAAATACATGGGTGATATGTAATATTGAATGATGTATCCCATGGTGTAGGAAGAACCAAACATGTATTTTTCATATTTGTCTTCCTTGAGTGAGGGGAGTTTAGGAAGACAAGAGGAAAGTGATACATATATAAGGTCAACACCATGTATATCAACTAGATGTCAAAATATCAGAAGAAAATTCGAAAGACACATGCAATTTTTTACCACTGAAGGGGGGTCATGTTATTATGAAGATGAGACCATAGGTGACATCAAGGTTCCCTTGAGGTACAAACATATAGTGAAACAATGGGTACCCAAGGATGGAATAATGGTCAGCTATGACAGATGTATTGAATTGATGGAGTATGTTGGACCTTGTTACACCTACACATATTGGATTCAACTGGTCCAATATACAAGAATTTGTTGTTGTAATTGTAACTTTGGAATATATTCTAAGGTATATTACTATTTTATATTGGCGTACCCCCATCAGAGGTGTGTGTTCCTCCTTTTCAGATGTCATCATTGTGTATGGTCACTGAGGTAAACCCTCTATTATAAGTCAGGGAAATAGTCCATGGGTTAAATAAAGGAAAATGAATTTATGTGTATTATTAGGTAGGTCAGCCCCACAAGTAACATGTTCAACCCAATGGTTGAGTTAACAACTCATCTGAAGAATATAAATAGGGAGGCGCCCTCCTCATTTGTCACACACCTCACTTTATCTCTCATGTGCACTTTAGGAGAGAGAGAGGAAGAGGAGGGACATAGAGTTATTGTAGACACATTGTTCTTGGGTTATTCTATCTTTTCATCTTATCTTTGTGACGGAACTATTTTGAGGAAGTTTGTGGAGTTTTCTCCTTTATGGTTTCCCCAATGAAAATACTAGTGTCTTGTGTATATTGTGTATATTTGATGTATTTTTGTGCTTTTTATTATTTCAAATAAATATCCTAAGGAAATTAAATTAGAAAAACTAACATTGAATCAGATCCACTCTAAAAAAAGGCACCGTGCAGCCGAAATATAGCTACAATGGAAGTTACTGAAATTACGGTTTCATGCTTAGAAACCCTAGAAGACTAAAATCTAGTAATCTTGGAACTTTCTCTATAACTCAATATTGGATAATTATCAATATATGAGACCTTTATAGGCCAAATATAAAATATTTATGCACCTTTTGTAAAATATTCTAGCTCATATTCACTATACTTTAGGACATATGATTCCTCCAAGTCAGGGTTGCAGCCAGAATACAATCATAAACATGTGACCTAGGGATAATTGTTATATCTCGGGATAGGAAGGTAAAAATGGAATTTATAAATATGTTCCAGGTACAAAACATACTTTAGTTTCTATGGTCCATGTTTCAAAACCTGAATGTGAAATAGTGACACATAATAGTCAGTACAGGTTTCCTATGCTGAACAATCCTCAAAATAGTCACCTTGGGAAACTCGGCATAATTCTCACTTGGAGAATACAATTATTCTCTAAACTGTGGGTATGGAAAGAATACATACCCAGTTATCTTGGTATGAGGTTTCATATTTTAAGGAGAAGAAAATTTGGAGATACATCAGAATGAATATCAGACAATTCTACAGAAGAAATTAGAGAAACTAGGGATTCCTATTCTGAGAGACTCTCACCACTTTTTTTAGAAAAGGAGTACATTGGACAAATTTTCATGAAAAGGAACATCTTTCTATCCAATCAGAAGTTTTAAATTCCAAGTTTGGAAAATTACGTCTTTTTTCTAACAAACCCTAGATCAACCAACTCCAGAACCAGTTCGGACACATCAAATCAATAAGATCTAAATCATTGTTATTTACATTTTAGGTTCTTATTTAAAAATGACCCATTACACCCATCTTGATGACAATATTGGTGAAGCTGACAACTTCCCAGCATGGAAGTATAGGACCTCCCCGATCCTTAAAGAAAATGACTTGGATCAGTAAGGAAGTTCTAGAGCCTGAGGGAGATGAGGATAAGGCTAGAGCTAAGAGAATCACTACATATTCTATTAAGGATAATAACATCCCTCATGTGTCATCCTTGAAGACACCAAAGGAAGTGTTTGATGATGTGACAAAGCAGTCGAAGAAGAAGAATATATTTTTATAACCACCTTGAGTGGACTCCCAAGATCATGGGATTCATTCATTCAAGTAATGTGTGCTAAAAGAAATTATATTATATTCGACAGACTCTAGGAAGAATGCAAACAAGAAGAAGCTCATCTCATAACAAGAGAAACAAAAATGGGATCAATTGAATATCAATATCTCACAATTCAAAGAAGATTCCTCAAGCGATGAGGAATATGTACTCTAATCCAGAAGGATTCAACTCATGAAGAACCTCTTATCCATCCCAAAATTTGGATAAGAAATGATGCAGTTGTGAATGAAGAAGAAGACTCTAGTACACAAGGATCAAGAAGGAGACTACCCACCAAACAAACAAAGATAAGTGTTGAATTTCCATTTCATGATATTTTTTGGTTATGCATTTGTTTCTATTCAGTTGATGTATTATGCATGTCTATGTGTTTTCATTTATACTATTGAATTGCACATGATGGGTAAGAATTCAATGATGTTGTACAGCATTACATTTCTACTTATCTAGATTGAAACCTCTTTTCTCGCATATTAGGAGTAGTACAAACTTTTAATAACATTGGGGTAGATGGAATCTAGAAGTTACTGTATGTGTATAGGATATGGATGAAGGTTGTAGCATTGGATAAGATAGTTGCATGACTATGTGACATATATTGGTCACTATTAATATGATTTGGAAATTATGAGATGTTTCAAAACATGCAACTAAACTTGACTTGTAGATAATTCTGAAGAACAAGTAACGACGGTTCATAAGAGGAAATTGAATCTCCCTGGGTCAGAGACACCGTAGTGAAATAAAGAGATTTAGAAGAATAAAAAGAGAATGGTATATCTACCTCGACAGATGAAAACCATATTGGGCACAAGAAATCATCCAATATTAAGAATAGTATGACAAGACTTCAAAAGAAAGTAAGAGGCCTTGGACACACTCTAGTTATGTGACATACTTGAGTGACATCATTGATGCAGATCCTTCCAGCTATGAAGAAGTAGACAAGAAGAAAGGGAAGGAGACTATGATCAAAGAGTACCAGTTGATCAAGAGGAATTATGTCTAGGATGCAGCTCCGAGACCTAAAGGGAAGTTCGTAGTGTCTTTCACATGGATCTACAAGATCTAGGATGAAACATATGGAAGCAATGAGGCATACAAGGAAAGATTCATACCATGAGGCTTCTTATAGAAATAAGGCATAGACTACAAGGAGAAATTTTCAAAAGATACAAGGAACACTTCCATTAGATCCATACATGCAGGTATGAGATGGGATATAGACCAGCTGAGTATCAAGACATAATTCGTGAATGGTGTAGTCGAGGATGAAGTGTATGTAGAGCATCCACTTGGAGTAGAGACACATGATAGGAACACTCATGTCTGAAAATTAAAGAAGGCCTTGTATGAGATCAGAAGGCACCCATGGGATAGAAAATACAATTACAGGAGGAGCATGAAGATCACCTAGAGTGATGAATATCTTAAGCTTTTCTATAAAGTTGAAAATGAAAGCCTATAGAGGACGAAAAGCTCACAAATGGGTGCAAGGGGAACTTTTCAACAAATTTCAAGATATAGGATCTTAGTATCCAGTGACCTTAGGTGGTGTTGATTCTTGGAAAATTCCTAGGTACCGACATTAGGGATTCTCCCCAACAAGCAATCCCAACTAGATTTCTCACCGTTTGGTGTGGGGAACCCGTTCTTACAGATAGAAACTTCCTATGGATTGGGGTGTACCGCAACATATTGAATGATAGTAGAAATCAATCCTTTCCAATATGTAAGAGAAATAAAGACATCTAACACTAAGGGATATGAATCGTACCTTATTTCAGATGGTTGATGTAGATCCTTGTTGAGCTTTTCCAATCATGCTTGTATTCTGAATTCACTCTCAACAACAGAAAACAAGTCAAGCATGCTATATATTCAAGTGTTAGGCCTTCTCTAGAATATATACGTAATCATGTATAAGAAAATAAATACATCCATGGATACAACATTCATATTTCAGCACATGTATTGGACAGGAAATGGATATTTATACTAATAAAAATAGAGATACAATAGTGACAACCGCTATCCACACTTCTTCAAAACTGAGAAGCCGAGTCCTCCACCTGGGCCTCCACCACTTCAATCCTACATATCTTAATGGAAATCTCACAAAGAAAAGGAAATATTGGGAATAGTAGCACTATGTGCTCTAAAAGGACAAAGGGATACAGACTCAATCATAACAAGTGAGGCAACAATGGACTATAGTTTCCATTCTCTCAATTTTCTCCTCCTTCAATGTATCTAAGGGGCTCAATATATAGCACTCCAAATAGGCAATGGAGGTTCTAGTCCGAGTGTTCTCAAGGCATTATGGAAGGAAAAGAGTCAATTTATTTGAAAATCTATGAGGAAAATTCCAAAAATATTTGTCTTCATGGACATTTCCCGATGTACGAGGGTTTTGGCTAAAAAATTGCGTATGCACACGAGTATAGATTTAAAATTCGTGTATAGGCATAAACATGTGATTTTTGGGGATAATATTGGAACATCAGAGTATAATATGGGAAAAGGGGGTCCAAGGAGTTTGCAGAGGGACATGGAAGGACATAAATATGTGATCAACCAGGTGTGGTAAAATCAGCTATAATAAATTCCCCCTAATGTGTGAGGTCAAAGGGGTAACATGATGACCGAAATGCATTATATCCATACCAAAAGTGGAGTAATGAAGACATAGGTGGAAGAACCAACCACTCATCAGTACAATACAATGATTAATATCTGCATATGAATGGAAATACATATAGCAGTCCTGGATACATAAAAGTACAATGGCCATGAATAGGCATGATATACAAATGTCATGTGTGGTCATCACCATGTACAATATACAATAGATCAAGATCTCCATAATGGATGAATATATCTAATATACACTAGAGTATGGTCACGAGAGCTAACTTCTCATGAATACTCACACGATCAAAGAGGTAGCATATATGGAATTCCACCAATATTGGAGGTCTTCTACGCAAACCGCTACGAGTACATATCCTACTATGTAAATAGATGTGTCGAGGTCGAACATAGTAGTCCATCGTCTAATTATCGGTCATTGATGTATAATGTTAACAGACGTGAGATAACCCACTGATAATGATAATGGGGATTAAGGTACAGAGTGCAGTCTAACAAGTGTGAATAGATTTGTTGAGTTTGAATAGTTGAAAGAGTCCATCAATCAGGGGACATTGATGTATTCCCAAAATTGTCGATGGTGAGAGAACCTACTATGATTATTGTAAGTCTCAAGGCACTCAAATGGACTCTACACTCCTATTCCATAATGAATTATATGAATTCAATGGAATGGAACTCGCTGGAAGGAGGGAATTAAGGCATCCCCCATCAACCAACACAAGGTACTCAGCAATGCTGGATAATGTGGAAGAGATCAAAATAACAAGATGTGCACGAACTAGTAACTGTATCAGTAATGGTCAACATGAAAATTCAAGATAACTGAGAAATGGCCGACTCAGGCTTCGACTTCCTTCGAACAAGAGAATAAGGCAAGTGGTGACTGAAGGTAGGAAACATGGACTCGATATGAAAACTGGGAAATCTCTGTTATACAGGAGGCATCAACAGAGGATCCATAGGGACTAGAAGCATAACTAGTCAGTGGAGATAAACTCAGAGTAACAAGTACAACTCCTAAATTCAAACTAACAACCCAACCAATGGAGGTGATATACAATGCTTTGTTTGAAGGTGAAACGAATCGACATCTTCCAAAGATAATATCATTTCCCATCCAGTTTTTTATATTTTTTAATATTTTTTGGACTTTTTGAGATGTTGAAAAGCTTGAAAAAGAACAAAAGTTCTTTATAGTGTAAATATAGGAGGATACGAGTGTGAAGGGAAATAAAAGTAGTTCCAAGTAGTGGAACATACCTATGCTCAATGCAAGGAATCATGTGCAGGATAAAGACACTCGAGGGAAGGTCTCCTCTTGGTAAAGGGATGATTAAGCCTAAAACGATATGTAAAAGGCTCTGGTTGGATAGAAATGAGAAAAGCTCGGGATACATGGCTTATAACTCTGAAGCAAGGAGCTGGCATAAGGCTCAATAAGGCAAGAAAACTCATGAAATGCAATTACAAATTGATATATACAAGGGAGTCCCTAGGAAATGGCTAGCATAAAATTCAAGAGGAGTATGAAGCTCTTGCTCAAGGACATGGAGGAACTAAAAAGGGACTCCCCACCAAATGTAAAACAGGATCTAACTAGGCATCCCATGTATAGGGAAACTCTACCACTCCAATAATGTCACTTCTAGTAGAAGTATGAAGGTTCCTTGACATCATGAAGTGGGTTCATACCTAAGGCCAAGATGAAACGGTCATAAGCAAATACATAGATGCAAACGGATGTGAAATCCTAACCTATATGCTAGCACAACATTATACATGTGATAGGAACAAATGGGTCAAAGTCTCAGTCAAAATTCGCTCAAATCAGGTCCCTACATCAAACATTAGTCCAAACGGTCCAAAAATGTCAATAACGGTCCAAACTATTTAAAAGTGGGTAAAAATTTCAAAACAAAATCTATAAAATAGTGAAAAAATATTTTTTTCATAGCATTTGGAATTTCACCCACATAGTGTTTTTGAACCAAAAATTTCAGAAGCTGATTATAGGACCCATGATCCACGAAATCACAAATCGCTTGGATCAAGTAATTCCTCATGCCCTACTCATTCATTTTAGTACTTTTATTTTGATTTTTCATGGTCAATTTTTTATTTTATGCCATCCCAAAATAGGCAGTTTTGGGCCACACAGAAAATAAGTTTATTTCTACGCATAGGGCTTGACATACGAGGGAAATCCTTCTATACCCGCGTATGTACACAACTATTTTCAAAACAGTCATGTATAGGGTCATGTTTGACATTTTTAAAGGCAAAGACTAATGCAACTTCAAATTTTTTGTGCAGGATGGTTATTGAGTGGCGTGAATGAGAGCATGGAGATGTTGACAGGGCTATGCAAGGTGATTTACTGGACCAAAAATATTTGATGTATTGTGGTTTGTACAAATTCTGGCATCTTGGTAACTTGAGAGAAAAAACAAGACTACTCCAAATGCTAGTAGACTATTGGGATCCTGACACAGACACATTCCAGCTGGATGGGATGCCCATCAGCTTAGAGGTTGAGGATATATAATTCATTACAAGAATTTCTCGTAGAGGGGAAGGGGTCAACCTATGAGCTCATGGGTTAGAATGTGGCCTCACGATAGAG
Source organism: Pseudotsuga menziesii (assembly GCA_001517045.1). NCBI lineage: Eukaryota > Viridiplantae > Streptophyta > Pinopsida > Pinales > Pinaceae > Pseudotsuga > Pseudotsuga menziesii. The sequence goes on from LPNX010945961.1 coordinate 1,418,040, forward strand.
GAATATATTGCAGTGTACTGTGTCTCGGCTACGAAAAAGGTTGGGAGTTAAATATCGACGAACTCGATCCAGAACCTAGGGGTGAAGGCCATATTATTGGTACTTGGCAATATTGCAGGACTAGAATCCCTCCATCAGGCATCTAGACAATTGATGCACTATGCAGTGGAATGCATTAGGCCTACTATTTATGATTGAAGTACCTCACTATTGGGAAACATGAAACAAAAGTTGACAGACTGCAACATGGGAAGGGTAAGAAACTTCTTCTCCGCTATCATATTGAGTACCTTTTTCCTTAAGAGAGTACTAGGGATAAGCCCCAGAGTGGATATCACTCCTCATAGTGCTCGAGATCTAGCTCAGTTGTGTTGGGCAAATGTAATGCGACGACTAGGATGGGGACAAGTGACCAACCCCTACCCAACATATTTCTTCCTCTAGTGCCACAGGCACATCATTGCCATAGATGACTGCCCCTACGAGGGGATAGAATTCCGTGGAGACCCTGATATTCCCATCCCACTAGGATTCGCATACAGAAACATAGGTAACAATACCGACTCAAACTTGTTTTTGAAATTATTCATTTTTTTGTATTTTTTGATATACTGAAATAAAAAACACATGTTTTTTGTGTGATGACATAAACTGATACTTGTTCATATATACACAGATGTTAGTCCTAGACAGCCAAACATTTTCCCTCATCATTGTCAAACAGGGAGGGGTGACGACATCATAGGTGTGGATGTGGAGTGGACACTCCAAAACATCCATATGAACTTCATTAGGCTGACACACAGAGTACCCATGGCCCAAGTCGAGGACTTTCCTAAGGCCATGCAGTGATAGGTGGTAGGAGTACCATGTGCATGGGTTCACTTATTCTGATGGCTATATAGAGTTGTTGTGTGTTATCATGACCAGTACCGTCCACAGACTTAGAAGCCTAGATGTACTTTTTGTTATATTGACCGTGTCGTATATTTTGGTGGTTTGGAAGCCCCATTTTTGTATTATGACACCACGTTTTGGACCATATTTTCATGAAAAAGACTTATGATGATCATTTATTTATATTTACAAGTGTCAATGTGTTGTGTATGCTTCAATGTCTGTGTAACAAATGCCAATCTAGCACATAATTTGCATATGAATCAACAACTTGATTAAAATTTCTTGGAATATGAATGTATGTAATTTTCTCAAACTATTGTTCTAACAACCTTACTCTCAAGAATATTCATAATAAAGTTGGATCTCTAATACGATACACACCATTTAACCAAATTACAACTAACTGTGAGTCAAGATGTACCTCACGAGACCGAATACCATGCGAAATGTAATCATGTAATAACTCAATCACAACACTATACTCAGAAATATTGTTGGATGAAGATCGTAGACATACACCTCCTGAAGACAAAACCTAACCTATAGGAGTATAAATCACCCAGGTAGCCGAATTTGTGTTTTGGGTGTGGCGGCTGGCACTGTTAGTGGATCCTACATATACTGAAGACTCTGTCAAATTCTTCCACAACAAATGGAATCAATTCAACCAACTCAATCAACACAAGGGAACCAAAACTAAACTATGCAACTATACAATAATATACAAAGCATCATCCCTGGTTGAGAATTACGCATAGTATTTTTTGAGATAGATCCCATTTCTAGGCTCCACCATGATTGTCCCTTCATAATCCACCAACTCGTAAGCACCTTTCTCTAATACTTGTTTAACCATGTAAGGTCCACACCACATAGAATTGAACTTTCCCACCCCTAATGGTTCATTAGCTTGATCCCACAAAAGAACCAAGTCACCTTCACTAAAATTCCTAGGAGAGACAGACTTATCGTACTAGGATTTAACATGACACTTATTAACCTCAAGAGCCACTAAAGCATCCCAACACTTCTCATGAAGTTGCTCTAAGTGGACCAGCTATTCCTCCAATGCAAAAGTATCTGGTAAAAGTTCCATGGCTAGCTTCAACAAAGGGATTTCACATTCAATAGGTAAAATTGACTCCACCCCATGCACAACCTAATATGGGGATAAATTGGTGGCATTATTAACTGCAGTTCAATACTCCCATAAAGCAGGATATAACATGATATGCCAATTGATATTGATTTGTGTGATGGTTCATTGGAGAGTGGACTTAAGTGACTTGTTCACCACTTCAACTTGTCCATTTGGTTCAGGATAGTAAGAAGAGGAGTGCTCTTTCTTATACCCTAGATTCAAAGAAAACTTAGGAATCATCTTATTTTGAAATTTCCTACCATGGTCGGTGACAAGCTCCTTCGAGATACTGAACCGGGTGATAATCTGATTGAATATGAAATGCACAACTATCTCACCATCAGCTTTGATTGCGGGCATAGCCTCTGCCCATTTCATGAAATAATCAACAACCACTATAATTTGATGATGCCCCCCAGCCGAAGCTAGGTTTCAATCCATAAATCAACCCCCCACTTAGTGAAGGTACTAGCGGTGATAATTGGATGTAAAGGGGCCGGATGCGAGCGCATGTTACATGCAAACACATGGAAAGGGTGGCACCATTTGACCACATTAACACAATATTTAAATATGGATGACCAAAAATAATATGCTCTGTAAATATTTTGTGCTATATAAACCCCAGATAAATAACCACCACATGCCCCTCCGTGGCAATAATTCAACACAGACTCAGCCTCTTCATGAGTTAAGAACCGATGCAAAATGGAATCAACCCCATGACAATACAAAGTGTCATCAACATTGAGGTAATTCTTTCTCACATGACGTAGTCGTCGACGCTCATCTCATGAGAGGTGAGAAGGAACCTTTAAGGTTTGCAAATAAACAATAATGTCCCCATACCATGGGTCCACAGTCGAAATGAGAAAAATGTGCTCATAAATGAATGAGTCCTTATGAACCTCTCCTTCATCCAAACTAGGAAAATCATATATGAGGTTAGCAAAAAATAATGACTTCTTCAATTTCACCGAAACAAAATCAAGGTCAAATTATTGCAATATCACAATCCATTTATTGTACTTCCCCCCTATCATCCTTCCGATGAGGACGAATTGAAATGGATTAATGTGAGCCACAACCAAAGTTTGGTGAAGAAGGATATAATGCCTCAAACCTTGGACCACATGGATGGTAGCTAGGGCTATCTTCTCGAATGAGTGTAACAAACCTCCACATCAATAAGGTTTCAACTAAGATAATAGATTACATGCTCCTGGAGATCCTCATCCTCTTGAACCTAGACCATATCAATCGTCTCTTGATATGTGGCCACATATATAAAAAATCCATGGCTATAGTCGGGTGGACTAAGCACGGGGGCCTATGCCAAGGATCTCTTTAAAGCATCGAAAGACTCATGGGCTCGCTCATTCCTGATAAATGATGTGTCTTTCTTCAATAATCACATGAAACCCTTGGTCAAATTGGAAAAATTGACCATGAATATTCGCAAGAAGTTCACCATCCCTTGTGAACATTGAATATGTCCAATATTATGCAGTGGAGACAATTAAATTATTTCCTCAAACTTCAAAGGGTTGACTCTAATGCCCTCCTTGGAAACGATGAACCCTAGTAAGCGACCTACCATCACACAAAAGACACAATTATGAATATTTAACTGAATTTGATAACTGTGGCATATTTTGAAAACCAAGCAAAGATGATCAAGATGACGTGACCTCAAATGAGAGTGAGCAACTAAGTCATCAAGGTAAACTTCAACTATGGTTTTAAGGTCATGAAATGTGAAGTTCATAGCCCATTGAAAAGTAGCTTCCGCATTTTTAAGGCCGAAGGGAATTTTCCGGTATGAAAACTTACCCCAAGGAAAAACAAAAGCAGTCTTATGTTGGTCCTGGATTTAATCTAGATCTGATTATATCCTGAAAATCCATCCATAAAGGAAAAAACTTTGCTCCCTGCACACTCATCCAAAATATGATCAATAAATGGTGTGGGGAAGTTATCCTTAGGATAGGCTCTATTCAAGTCTATGAAATTAGTGCATACATGGATCGTTCCCTGCTTCTTCTCAACCGAAACAGGGTTTGACACCCATTCAGTCAAGGGAACGGGATAGATAAAGATATCATGAAGCAAATTCTCTATATATGCCTTAATAGTGGGTTATTTCCTAGGATTCATTGCACACAAATGTTTTTGAACAGGTTTAGCATCCAAATAAGTTTTAATTTCATGTTCATCAATGTGAGGGTCCATTCCCGACATCTCCTCATACAACCAAGAAAAAGCATATCTGAATTATTTAAATAGCTTGGTGTATGTTTCAATCTCATGGGGGGAACAATCTACTCCAATGTACACATTCTCAATCTTTCCAGGAGTGAGAGAAATATTGATAGGTATAGTAGGTCACAAGTTGTCCATGTTCCCTTCAGCATACTTACTAGGAGAGTTGATGGGACCATGGGCCTACCAATTTTATCACTCAAAATCACCCTATAGTCATCACACTCTACACGATAAAGCTTAGGAAGAAAATAAGATCTATGATGAAACTCTCCCTAAGGTTGTTCTAATCCATACATGGCTTTCAAAATAGCTTCATCTGTTGGAAAAATGTCATCGAAGAAATCATGCGAGTGAGATGACGCAACCACCCAAGCAGGAAGTGCATAAGGGTCCTCCTCCTTTGTATCTGTAACATCCCTGGTTTTGACCCCATTCACATTAAATACCCATGATGCGTATATTGTAAATAATCATGCTGTGGAGCTAAAGGCCAAGGCCCCACCATCGATTTGGTTAGGTATGTTTTGGATGGGTATGGTCACCGATGGTATATCGGGACATACAACATATATTAAATTGTGGCATCATCTAAATGTGCTTTTTAATTAAATAACCCAACCAGCTATGTTCACTGCAACTAAATTGAGAAGGGGCATGATTCCTAAGGATAAGGAGGGGAAATGATCAACCTTGAGCCATGGGGGAAAAGCCATGTGTCACCTTATTTAATCGCTCACCTTCCCTTGTGTCATCCAACCACCACTTAATGTTCTGTTGAGTTGTTGAGGCAGTTATTGCTAGAAGTGGAGGGTGGCAGGACTGTCAATCTTTGCCACATGCTCACTCCACCAGCCATCTCTCCACCTTCACATGGGTAAGGGAACCACCACTATGCCATTCTCTCAAGTTGGTTTAGTTCATTTCTTATGCAGAGATGTTATGCTCTGTTCACCTTCCCATGTGCAGGGAGTTTAGTTCATCCTCACACAGAGCCGGACTAAGAAGGGGTTGAGATTTTTGTTTGGGGATTCATTCTCCTCTTCATCACGGATTGTTGGCCTGAGGATCAGTTCTTCCTTTTGGTCACGCAGGAAGTCGGTTTATTGACTCCACCATTGTCGGACTATGGAATGTGCCATGGTATCTCATTGTGAGATTTTTTTTGTGGGTTCCTGGGTAATATGCCTTCCTCTTGTCTATGTTAAGTATTGTCTCCTTCCTGCGCCCTGTTGTAGCTGTCCAAACATATCATTATCGATTGTGGATTGTGGTTTCTCTTGTGGGATCATTGGATGTTGTTTCCAAATTTTTTGGTTGAGTCACCATTGCTATTTGGGTTACTGTAGTTTGTTGAGGAATCATTTTGGCCACGATAGGGCCAAGAACGATTCAGGTTTTGTTTCCCCTATCCAAGCTATGAAGAGCTTGTTTTGCTACATGAATGTAGGGATTGGTCTTCGGACTGCATAGGAGTGGTGATGAGGGCCTGATCTGCTTGACATTTAGAAATAAGTCCTTTCTCGACAATCGGCACCACTATGATGAAGCGATCACCGAAATGTCGGCAGAGATTAGTAGATGATGCGTCTGCTGTTGCAGACGGCTAGAGGACTATCCCTCCGATAGATAGATCCTCTGACCACCAATGTTGCAGAAGGAAGGCGTTTCGGCAGTGAATTTTTTTTGAAAATTTCCCTAAGTAACGAAATTATCGGCCATCGGAAGACGTTAGTGGTTCGTGTGCTCGCCGTTGCGGAAGCCTAGAGCACTAGTCTTCCAACGAGGAAGGGTTTCAACTCCTGATCCCAATGTGCTTCAGCTCGTCGATCAAAAAATATTAGTGATAATCATCGCCAGCGGAAGGAATTAGTTGAATGGATTGTCGCTGTTGCGGGTGACTAGGGAACTAACTGTCTGATGCAGCAGTTGCTAGTCGTTCCAACAACCGACGTGGCAGAAGAAAGTGAAGGTAAAAGAGAAAAAGTTTTGAAATTTTTTCTAAGTGTGGATATTTTCGGCCATCGAAAACTCTTAGTACTATTCATCACTAATGAACATTGAAAGGAATTAGTGGCTCAAAGTGCCGCCATTGTGGATGCCTAGTGCACTAATCCTCCGATGCATACAGGTTCCGCTAGCTGATGCCGAGGTGTTTCAGTCGCCGATCGGAGGAGAATAGTCATCGTCACCGCTGACAGAGTTAGAAGTTCAGAGGATGTAGTTTGATTGTGGTCCACTGTTGCAGAAGCAGAAGGGACTAACCGTCCGACGCGTAGGACACTCGACCACTGACAGAAGAAGAAAGTTTTGAAATTTTGTTTAAGTGTTGAAATCATTAGCGGAAGTTAGTTGATGAGACCGCTGATGGACATTGGAAAAAATTAGTTGATCGAGTACCCACCATTGCAGAAGTTTAGACAACTATCCCACCTATGCATTAGTCTCTCCACTCGCCGGTGGATGACCATGGAAACTGGAGGAAGATCTTTTTTTCTGCCATTGCGGCTGCTCAATCAACTGCGCACCCAATGAACAATTCATCTGCTCGCCGATACAGAGTGGGAGTTTAGTCATTTTACCCATCGAAATGCCAGAATGGAGTAAGTGAACAAACTGCCAATGAATAGTTGATCTTCTTGCCGATGTAGATCAAAGGCATAGTTGTTTTGACCCCTGCAATGTTGGAGAATTAGTTGGGAGGAGGTCCGATTGGACCTAAGAAGTTTTGGGTTTTTCAAGAGAATTTCTCAGTAATTTTTTGAGCAGTTTTCGACTGTCTTTCAGTTGGTTTTTAGCAGATTTCAACAGACTGTCCATGGTCACAAAGCTGAATATGAAATAGGGCAAATTCTGTGTTTTAGCATAATTGTTGTTTTATGAGTTTCCAGAAGAAAGGGTAAGTAATTTTAATTAATATTAATATTATGCATCTAACAGTTTTCTACTAACACATTTGCAAAACTTTAGATAACTTCCAAGAGCAGTACTTCAGAAAGAATAGTGTGGTAAAGAAAGAGGTGGTTCAGTCATGAGAACCCATGATGGGTATGCTACTCAGGACTCTTACGAGCGAGTAGAAGATTCCATGGGAGAAAATGTCCATAATGGAAATGATGACATAGAGTCTAATGGAAGGAGATTCCAGGGGACACCATCTGAGGTTGCGGCCACCATGAGAAGCTTGGTTAAAGCTTAGGAAGAGAAGCATCAGTTGAATGCTGCCATATTGTAGAGTTTGACAGATTTATAGAAAAATATAGATTCTGGACGAGGTACATCAAGACCAGAAGGTAGTAAGAGAAGCACTAGGAGAAGAAGAAGGACTTCCAGTGGAGATACAAGTTCATCTTCTCATAAAAGGAAAAGGAGAAGGAACCATAGGGATTTCTCTTGAGATGAATTTAGGAAAGCTAAACCTCCCACATTTGATGGTGAGATAAAGACAAGACAAGAAGCTGAAGCTTGGCTTATTGGGATAAAGAAGTACTTCCAAGTACAACATTATTCAAGAAACATGAAGGAAAGAGTTGCCATATTCAATCTTAATGAACAAGCATCCATCTGGTGGGAACATTTCAAGCAGGTAAAGAAGATCAGTGAAAGGAAATTGAAGTGGAAATAGTTTAAGAAGTATTTCAGGAAGAAATACCTTTCTGATAGGTATTATGATGACAAGATCAAGGAGTTCCATGAGTTGAGATTGGGACAACAAACCATGGAAGAATATGCAAATAAATTCTTGTAATTGTTGAGGTATGTCTGGTACATCAGAGATGAAAAAGTGAAGATCCAACGGTTTCTAAGTGGATTACCTCAAGCCTACGAAGATATAATTGAGTTCTATGAGCCGAGAACTCTTGAAGAAGTAATAAGAAAGGCTAAATATTGCTATGAGAAAAGCAAGGGTAAACCTGACTACCATAAGGCATGGAAGGACAAGAAGAATGAAAAGTATGACCAAATAAAGAAAGGTTTCAAACCTTCTAGATTCATAAATTAGAAGAAGCAACCATCCCAAGATGCGAGTAATCCAGTTGGGGTGACAAGTGGAAATCCTAAAGAGCCACATCAGAATAAAGGTCCACTCAAATGTTGGAAATGTGAAGGACCTCACTTGCGCAGATATTGTCCACTTGAGAATGAAACTGTAAGGCCAGCTTATAACATTCAGGAAGAAGAAATAGTGGGTCAAGTAGCAAGGGTAGTCCCTAGAATTTATGCAGCACTGGAGGACCACCAGGCAGATCATCAGTCAACTATGGTTGAAGTTACAGGTAAGATTGTCAAACAATCTGTTTCTATTTTGATTGACCCTGGTTCTACTCACAGTTATATCACTCCTAGAGTAGTGGATAATTGTGATTTTAAGAAGGTAAAGCATAGAAAATCTTGGTTAGTTCAGCTAGCCATTGGAACTAAGAGAAAAGTTAGCGAACTGGTAGAGAAATGCCCATTGGTTATGAATGGATTGATCACTTGTGTGGATCTGAATGTTCTACCACTTGGTTCCTATGATGTTCTCATTGGAATGGATTGGTTAGAAGCTCACAAAGTGAAGCTTGATTGTTATAACAAGACTTTTGAATGCATGAATGAAGAAGGAAACCCGGTAGTTGTGAAAGGTATTCCAAAGGTAATTTCAGTAAGACAGGTTTCAACAATGCAATTGAAGAAGTTATATAGGAAAGGTTTCTAGTTGTATGTAGCTCATATTCTGGAACCAGCAGGAGACGAAACTCCTAGGTTGGAGGACTATCAGGTGTTACAGGAATTCAAGGATATATTTATTGATGAGATTCCAAGACTTCCTCCAAAGAGGGACATTGATTTCACCATTGAACTTGTGCCAGGAGCAGCACTAGTGTCCAAGACACCCTACAGAATGATTACACCAAAGATGCTATAATTGAAGATGCAACTGCAAGAGTTGTAGGAAAATAAGTATATACAACCGAGTGTGTCTCCTTGGGGAGCACCGGTTCTATTTGTAAAGAAGAAAGATGGTACACTCAGGTTATGTATTGATTACAGACAGTTGAACAAGGTTACTGTGAAGAATAAATATCCTTTGCCCAAGATTGATGACCTCTTTGATCAAATGAGAGGAGCAAAGGTATTTTCCAAGATTGACTTGAGGTCTGGTTACCATCAGGTGAAAATCAAGGATGAAGACATTCATAAGACAACCTTCAGAACAAGGTATGGACATTATGAGTTTGTAGTGGTACTGTAACATCCCTGGTTTTGAACCCATTTGCATGATGTATATAATGTAATTAATCGTGGTAAGGAGCTAAAGACAAAAGCCCCACCATTGATTTGGTTGTGTATGTTTCAGCAATGGGGATAGTTGACGACGGTATATCGTGCTATTCGGCACATTATGGTTGGCATCATGTAAACATGCACATCAATTAAAATAAACCACAACCAGCTACGGCAGTGCAACATTGAAAGAAAAGGGCATGGTTCCAAAGGATAAGGGTGTGGGGGATGTCAAGCCTTGGTTTATGGGGGAAAAACCCATGTGTTGCCACCTTGTTGTTTTGTCACCTTTCTTGTCTCATCCAACCTCTTCCAACCTCTTTATTGTTTTGGTTGAGTAGTTGAGGTAGTTATGGCTGCTGGTGGTTGGGGGCAGTTATTGATTTTGGGTGTGGGGTGACAGGACTGTCAGTCCCTTGCCCACATGACAACTCCACCCACAACTGCCTTCACTCCATTCTCCCACCACTCCATTCTTGCCATGGTCTATTGGTTCCTCACGTTCTGTTGTTCATCCACGCACAGAGGAGGTTCAACTTCCTCACGCCGGTTCACTCCCAACGCAGGGACGCGCGCAGCAGGAGGTTGACTCAGTTCCCTCACGCGCTGGCCGGTTTACTATTGGTCCATCTCCTCACGCAGGGGCTGAGTGAGGAGGGTGTGCGATCTCTGTTCGGGGGATCCTTATGCAGAGGTCGGGTGTGTGTTTCCTCATGCATAGGTAGTGGTTCTGTTGGATCTCACGCAGCCAGGAAAGGAGCTGCTTATCGGTGGTCATCAACGTTTTCCACGGAGTGGAATCGGGTATGTTTTCCCCTGTTTTTGTGGTTGCTGATAGGTTTTGGGATTGTTGTATTCCCTATACCGTGAGATGTGTTGTTGTTGCACTTTGACACTGCTACGAACTATTTGGAGTTTGTCTTCTTCCCTGTTTTGGGACTGTGTATAGCAGCCATGGTTTTCATTGTGAATTTGTGACTGTTGGTTGCCACATTCGTTGGCTGAGTTTCCCATGGCTATGCTAGGAATTCTATTTATTACCCATTGTTAATTGTGGATTGTTGTCATCGTTTCATTGTGTGTTTGTGGCTATGGAAGTACCCTAGTTTTGGGTTGCAGCTGAGTTGTTTTGGCCACGTTAGGGACAAGAACAACTCTGAATTGCCCTGTGGGCTTGAACCTTGTTTCATCTTTGGTTTGGGAGTGTCCTCGGTTGTCTTTTCCTTCTTCACAGGGCTGTGAAGGAATCGTTTTGTTGTGGGTATGCAGTGGTTGTCCCTTGGACTGTGCTGGCTTGGCCGATCTGTTGATGGCCTGATAAACCCAGCTATGTTGGCCTAAGGAATGTGTCCCTTGGCTATGTGTAAGCCTGCATTGACCCTTATCCTTGGAGGAATCATGCCCAGCTCAGGGGTGGTAGCGTTGCTGAGAGATTGATGAGCATGCTGGCCTATGGTTGGGTGGAACGTTGCAGCGACGTAGCTGGTTGTGGGACAAGTTCTTCATCAGAAGATAAGTTACCTTTTCTGTTCCATCTCTGCAATTATATTGATGTCAAATGAATTGTAATGAACATGTTGAATGCTGGAATTATATGTGTGTTTGCTTCCGATGTATGATTGAAGAATTATGCATCTGTGTATGCTTGTATGTTTATCATTCCTGTTATGTTTAAGTTTCTTTAATTTCAGTATTGATCTCTTTTGTTTATGTTCATGGGGCTATTTTCCCATGTTAGCTATGTTGGTCGCGTCCTCTTCGCCGGTTTAAGGGATGGGGATGTGACAGAATGGTATCAGAGCAAAGGCTGCAACAGTGGGCCTCTATGGGCCATGAAGGATGCAGTGACAGAGGCAGGACTTCATTCTGCCTAGTAGAGATCATAGTTGATGGCAGCAAACTTCCAAAAATTATCTAAGTGGTTGAATAGTCGGATCGTCGGAACACTTAGCGGATTAACTTCCGTTGTAGCGAAAGGGTTAGTGGAAGAGACTTCCACTGTAGCGGAAGAGCTTGCAGAAGCACGCCGGACGGAGGATGTTCGAAGGGAAAAATTTGGAAAATCGCCTAAGTATTCGAAGTTCGTCGAAAGAATTAGTGGAACGGACTTCCGCCATTGCGGATGGTGAAGTAAATATGCACCCGACGGGAAAGTCCTCCGATCGCCAATGCGGTAGTGATCCGATTGCCGACGGGTGGGAAGTTCCAAAAAGAAATTTGGTTAAGTGTTGGACAATCAGGAGACTTAGCGGAATTGACTTCCACTGTGGCGGAAGAGTTAGTGGAATGGACTTCCGCCATAGCAGAAGAGTTAGGAAAAGGCGTGCCAACAGGAGTAGTTGGAAAGGAAATTGGAAAATTTTCCAAGCGATTTGGCGTCCGTCGGAAGGAATTAGTGTTTGGTGTGCCGCCGTTGTGGAAGCCAAAAGCACTAAGTCTTCCAATGTGGAAAGACCGTCGACCCCGTGGAATATGTAGCATTTGACAGTCTGCCATTGTGGTTGCCAAAAGGACTAGGACACCGATGTAGTAATGGTTCCGACTGCCGACAGGTGTTATATTCGGCGGAAAGAAGAAAGACAAATTTAAAAATTTGTCTAAGTGAGGAAATCATCGGCGGAAAAGGTGGAACGAGTGCCGCCATTGCAGCTAAGGAATGAACTATTCCACCGATGCTAGTCCTTCCAGTCGTCGATGTTTAGCTGTTTGAGCGCCACCATTGTGGAGGATGGGAGCACTAAGTCATCCGAAGAGCAAGGCCTCTGACAGCCGACGCCATGAGGAAAGTTAGAAAAATTTATAAGTAAATAGTCACCGATCGGAAGAAATAGTGGTTCCATGAGCCACCATTGCGGAAACTAAAACCACTAGCCTTCCAATGTAAAAGGGTTGTCGATGCCGGTCAAAGAACTAGTTCGTCGGTCGGAAGAAGATAGATGTTTGATGTCCCGCTGTTGCGGCTGGCGTAAGGACTAAAGGCGCCGATGTGGCAGTGTTGGTGGTTTCCGCTAGTAGGAGTTGTCGACGGGGATGGTGTTTCCTGTGCCGCCATTGTGGAAGGGGAAGGCACTAGCTCGCCGATGTGAAAAGCCTGCCGACGCCGATCTGGTTGTGCTACCGAATCGGAGAAAGATTGAAGATCGCGTTCCGCCGTTGCGGCTATTTAGTGGATTGTCTTTTCGATGAAAAGTGCACCCGACCGCCGATGAACCATGAAAGAAGTTAGCCGTTTGAGGCCCGAAACCGTGGAAGAAGTTAGCCATTTGGGGACCCGAAACGGTGGAAGGATTAGTGGTTTTGAGAGCCGATTCTGCGGATGGATAATTGGGATAAGACCCGATCTAACAAAGGAAAAATTGAGTTTTTCAAAGGGTATTTCTCAGTAGTTTTTAGTGGGATTTCCAGCAGATTTCAACTGCCTTCTAGTGGGATTTTCAGTTTTTTTCTGTGATTTACAGTTGGCTGAAGTTGGCACCCAGTCCAAAAGCAGTGGAGTGTAGAAATGCAAAGACTTGGTGAAAGTATTCATTCTTAGAAGTGGTGTGGTTTTCACATCCGGGGTCGGAATGAAGCATGCGGATAGGCGTTGGAAAGCTTATCCGGTAGGGAACAAGGATAAGTGACCATAATTTGAGCATGAAGCAGAAAAGTACTAATGATGGCCGCTATTATCCAATGGAAAAATCTGGACAATTGCATGCCAGAAGTAGCAAGGACCATGAAGTCAACTCAGCTGCTGTGTGGACAAGGAGTTCCATGCCAGGATGAAAGACTTGAAAAGGGAAGTTTTGCTTAAAACCCTGTCCTACTAAATGTGTTGCATTTCCTAAGTTTTATGCATTAAATGTATGAGGATATGTATTGCATGCATAGGATATTGCATGTTGGTAAGAATATTGGAAATTATATATTTATAATGAACCACTAATGATAATCATTGTGTTGACGTGGCATTAGTGGAAAAACAAACGATGACATGGACCCGGAGGAATGTGTTGCTGATGCTGACAATTGTGATTAGCAACCCTATGGAGAAAGGGATAAGGCAACAAGTCCATAGAAAAAGTTGGAGAGCAAAATTCTGCAATCTCCTGCAAGGACCAACCAAATTGGTCATGTCAAGGGTGTAAGTAAGACCCATGCAGGTAAGAGTTTGCTTATGACAAATTCCATGGATTGGTATAGGTAAGAGACCTCATACCATGTGAGTATTGGAATATAGAAAGGTGTCATGCCTATATAGGTTGATGATATTGATTATAGTAATGCATCCTATATGAAGTGGACATGGTTAGGCCATGCATGGTATGTTGAATGCATTGAGGTGAATGCATGTGATATTATGAATAACTAATGACTGAAATGATGAATTGATGACAATTTAGGAAACATTTCAAAGGTTGTTATGAATTCAGGATAGTCATGATCAATTGGCTGCCAGAAATGCTCTATTGAAGAGCAAGGTGGTATGATTGATACGCTTGTGGAGTAAGGAGTATATAAACATTTCATTTAATTGCATGAATGATATGACCATACCTTGCAATATTGGTATGATAATGATTGCATGAAGTAAATGAGCTTTGATAATATTGACGTGACTAACAGTTAGAAGTATTCGAATTTTACAAATTCTGAAAATGCTTCAGTAATGGTTGTAGCAATGAAAGGTTATATGCATCCAGACTTACCAAGTGTTTGGTTGATTGAAACTCATGTTTCAGGTAGATTATTTCGAGCATGGCATTGAGAGGTAAGACCCTGACCAATGCCAGAATCTACCATCTATGAGAAGAGTCTCATGGTTGTAAAAATATTTGGTATGCATAATAGGTTGTTAAAATTCGAATTGTGAATTTTGGACTTGAGAAATTGCTGACAACCACTCACCACTATTGGCTTGCATAAGATTGTGTTTGGTTGATTGAAGCCCAGGTTTCAGGTAGATTATTTCAAGAATGGCATTGAGAGGTAAGACCCTGACCAATGCCAGAATCTACCATATGAAAGAGCCAAACCTTATGAGAAGAGTCTCATGGTTGTGAAAATAGTTGGTTGTTAAATTTAAATTATGGATTTCAGATTTAAGAATTGATGACGACTACTAATCATTTTTGGCTTGTGTAAGATTGTGTCAGGAGGGACGCATGGTAAGGGGGTATTCATGTTATGATAGTAAGCATAAAATTATAATGGGCATAGTAGTGCTGCTTGCAAGAAACCCACAATTGAGCAAGTCAATTTCTATAGTAAACAGAATTGCAAAAAAGAATTGAATTTGATTCCTAATGTCATTGCTTGGTTATGAAACGATCAATTTGGATTGTAGTATCAGGTAATGATTGACTATTTCGTTATTTGATGATTGTGTCAGGGTAGGAAGATCATATGTGATGACCTGCAAGAGCTAAACTTCATGGGAAGGTTTTCCCTTGGAAATGGGTTTCGGGTGAAACGCCATGGGACATTTTAGAAATGTCTCGTCTGCACTGCATGTTTGGTAAACAACATGAGTGAGATGGTATAGATTATGTCGGTGAGACATGTGTGGATATGAAACCTAAAAAGGAAGCAGGGATGGGGGCTTGGTTTGCTTGATAACCTGGTGATTGGAAACCACACAGAAAAGGCTAGAGGGATGACTTTCTTCTCCACAACCCCGGGATAGCACTGGAAGGGAATTCAGGACCTGAGGGACTGTGTAGCAAAGAAAGGACTGATTCCTTGTGCTGGGTGTGTGTGGGTGTCTTATTAGTCAGGTTAGTTCTGGTGTAGGTGTTCCTAGCTCTACAATGAGCTCACCAGCGTAGCATTCAGCCATTCCCAACTCCTTGATGGCTTGACTGTGCCTGATACACATAAAAGGAATACTGCGATGACAAATGGATAATTGTTCTGTAACCCCTGCTAAGAATATGCATATTTAATTGTTGAATTCCATATGCAGAACATGTTTTGATTTATTTCCATAATGACCGATTGCTTGAGTCATGAAAGGGTTTCAATATTGATTACACCCTAGGGAGTGGATGCACTCCTGGTGTCTCAATACTTGATGGTAAATGATATGAAATGTAATTACCGTTTTAGTGCAATAACGCTGATGAGTTTGCTTGTATTTCTTGTGTTGCTTGTGTTGGCAGGAAAAAGGTAAAAGGTAAATGGTTGTTGAGAGGGGTTGCGGAGTAAGGGCTATTGTTGATATAAGTGTGTATTGCTATAAGTGTATATTGGGTTGTGATATGCCTGAGGATCCATAGTAGATCCTAGACCTAGAAATGGTCATGGTAAAGTTCCAAGCCCAGTTGACAAGATTGTGTACTGGCTGGACATTAATTATTTGATGTTGTGGAGCAGCCTGTGTGCTGACCTAACATCTAAGTCCATAGGTGATCCCGAGGCTTGCAAAGCAAAGCAGGATCCTGTGGACGAATGAGGAAACGCACAATACAGATAAGTATTGGATTATTTTGCTTATGAATATACATGTGTATATGATTTGGTTATGATGTTTTAAGCTCTTGTTCTAGAGATAAAATTGATGAGAATAAACTAAACATATGAATCTATTCAATGTTTGAATATAGGTATCGCTGGAAGCGAGGACTATGAGAGCATCCTAGGGGTGCATGTGGAAATGTAACTATCCTGGAAAGATCGGAATGAGTGGCAATGAAAAAGAAAAAGGTGTTAGTGAGACTGGGAGGTCCTAGCAATTGAGACAAACCATGCGAAGAGACTCCATGGTTTAGAGGTATGGAATAGACCAAAGACACTAAGTGTCATGACCAAGAGAGATTGGTCCAACATTCACAGTGAAGTGAAAGAGGTTGAGAGCATGAAAAGCCACTGTGGTGATGTGGGTTCCCGGATGGAACAACACAAAGAGGGGAAAACTCTTACTGCTCTCTCTTGCCTTTTGATTACATATATATATATATATATATGTTTATGCATTGTGAAAACAAAGGATTGTTGAATGCATGTATGATTGAGAATGAGATGTGTGTATTTGCTTAAGTAAATTTGTGAATGCTGGAATAGTTGATTCCCTGCCCAGGAATGGACATGAATGAGCTCATGTGCCTGTTGGGAAGGCATGAAAAATATGAAAGCCTCATTGCTGAGACTTGGATTGTCATGCCAATGGGGTAATTAACTGACTAATTTTAATGACTATATTATGCTTGGTCTGATAGGATTTCAATGGTGCATTTCATAGGTGAGAAAAGTGAAACCAGGTGGTGCACATTGATCATGGCAGCAGATCAAAAGTTGCTGGACTTAGCTGGAAGTCTCCTTCAAGTGATTGCCAAGACCCAAGAGAATCTTGGGGAGATGCTCAAGATATAGAGAAGGCAGAGTGAAATGAAACACCATATTTTGTAAGACTCTATTGGTTTGTAAAGGGAGGTGAAAAGCCTTCTGGGAGCAATCAACAAAGGAAAGGAAGGTGGATCAGCAATGGGACAATCATCCAAGCGACCCGATAAGAAACGGTCCAGGCATGAAGACTCAAAGGAAATTGAGCAGGTAAAGATGAAGCAGCCAGTGAGATGCTGGAGATGTGGAGGACATCAGTTATGCCGGGACTGCCCAATGAGGGAACATGGTGAAGGCAATAGCCACAAAGTTCCTAGACTTTGGGATGAGCTGGAAGCTGGGGACCAGCAGGAAAAGTCCATGGAAACTGAAGGGCTTGGTCTTGAGCATTCAAGGTAGATGATTGAATGTGGGACAGATCTGCAAAAGTTTGAAATGTTGATGTGCAATTGTATATGTATTGTATATAGGTAATGGAACACCGAGGACGGTCTTATTCCAAGGGGGAGGGGAATGTAACATCCCCAGTTTTGACCCCGTTTGCATGATGTATATAATGTAATTAATCGTGGTGAGGAGCGAAAGGTGAAATCCCCACCATCGATTTGGTTGTGTATGTTTCAGCAATGGGGATAGTTGCCGATGGTATATCATGCTATTTGGCACATTATGGTTGGCATCATGTAAACATGCACATCAATTAAAATAAACCACAACTAGCTATGGCAGTGCAACGTTGAATGAAAAGGGCATGGTTCCAAAGGATAAGGGTGTGGGGGATGTCAAACCTTGGTTTATGGGGGGAAAACCCATGTGTTGCCACCTTGTTGTTTTGTCACCTTTATTGTCTCATCCAACCTCTTCCAACCTCTTTATTGTTTTGGTTGAGTAGTTGAGGCAGTTATGGCTGCTGGTGGTTGGGGCAGTTATTGCTTTTGGGTGTGGAGTGACAGGACTGTCAGTCCCTTGCCCACATGCCCACTCCACCCACGAATGCCTTCACTCCACTCTCCCACCACTCCATTCTCGCCATGGTCTATTCGTTCCTCACGTTCTGCTGTTCACCCACGCATAAAGGAGGTTCGGCTTCCTCACGCCAGTTCACTCCCAATGCAGGGATGCGCGCAGCAGGAGGTTGACTCAGTTCCCTCACACGCTGGTCGGTTTATTGTTGGTCCATCTCCTCATGTGGGGGCTGAGTGAGGAGGGTGTGTGATCTCTGTTCAAGGGATCCTTATGCAGAGGTTGGGTCTGTGTTTCCTCACGCATAGGTAGTGGTTCTGTTGGATCTCACGCAACCAGGAAAGGAGCTGCTTATCGGTGGTCATCCACGTTTTCCACAGAGTGGAATCGGGTATGTTTTCCCCTGTGTTTGTGGTTGTTGATACATTTTGGGACTGTTGTATTCCCCATACTATGAGATGTGTTTTTGTTTCACTTTGAGGCTTCTACGAAATGTTTGGAGTTTGTCTTCTTCCCTGTTTTGGGACTATGTATAGCAGCCATCATTTTCATTATGAGTTTGTGACTGTTGGTTTCCACATTCGTTGGCTGAGTTTCCCATGGCTATGTCGGGAATTCTGTTTATTACCCATTGTGGACTGTGGATTGTTGTCATCGTTTCATTGTGTGTTTGTGGCTACGGAAGTACCCTGGTTTTGGGTTGTAGATGAGTTGTCTTGGCCATGTTAGGGCCAAGAACAACTCTAAATTACCCTATGGGCTTGAGCCTTATTTCATCTTTGGTTTGGGACTATCCTCAGTTGTCTTTGCCTTCTTCACAGGGCTGTGAAGGAATCATTTTGCTGCGGGTATGCAGTGGTTGTCCCTTGGACTGTGCTGTCTTGGACGATCTGTTGATGGCCTGATAAAACCAGCTGTGTTGGCCTGAGGAATGTGTCCCTTGGCTATGTGTAAGCCTGCATTGACCCTTATCCTTGGAGGAATCATGCCCAGCTCGAGGGTGGCAGCATTGCTGAGATATTGATGAGCACGCTGGCCTATGGTTGGGTGGAACATTGCAGTGACGTACCTAGTTGCAGGACAAGTTCTTCATCAGAAGATACGTTACCTTGTCTGTTCCATCTCTGTAATTATATTGATGTCAAATGAATTGTAATGAACATGTTGAATGCTGGAATTGTATGTGTGTTTTCTTTCGCTGTATGATTGAAGAATTATGCATCTGTTTATGCTTGTATGTTTATCATTCCTGTCATTTTTAGGTTTCTTTAATTTCAGTATTGATCTCTTTTATTTATGTTCATGGGGCTGTTTTCCCGTGTTAGCTATGTTGGTTGCGTCCTCTTAGCCGGTTTAAGGGATGGGGACGTGACAGGTACCGTTTGGTCTCACAAATGCACCAGCTACATTTATGTGCCTTATGAACAGTGTCTTTAGTAAGTATTTGGATAAGTTTGTTTTTGTTTTCCTTGATGACATTCTTGTTTATTCTAAGAATGAGGAAGAGCATGAAGAGCATTTGAGATTGACATTGCAAGTGCTCAAGGAACATCAGATGTATGAAAAGCTGAGCAAGTGTGACTTCTTCAGGGATAGAATTCAGTATTTGGGTCACATTATCTCAAAAGAGGGTATATTAGTAGAACCTGAAAAGATTGAAGCCATTATGAATTGGCCTACTCCAGGAAATGTGACGGATGTAAGATCTTTTATGGGACTTGCATGATACTACAGGATATTCATCGAAGGATTTTCCAAGGTTGCACATGCCATCACTTCTTTGCAAAAGAAGGGGATGAAGTTCGAATGGACTTCGAAGTGTGAAGAAAGCTTCGAGCGGTTGAAGAATCTTCTCACTAGTGCACCATAATTGAAGGTTGCAGACCTAGAGAAAGATTTTGTGGTATGTACCGATGCATGTGGACAAGGGTTTGGAGGAGTCCTTATGCAAGACAACCACATGATATGTTATGAGTCGAGAAATTTGAAGGAGCATGAGAAGAACTATGTGTTAGGATTATTAATCCTTCCTTGTCCAAATTTGGTCATATGTCTAAATCGGGAGTCATGTCTAAATCGGGAGTCCATCCAATCTATTTATAGTCATTAGCACCATTGGTTAAACTTAACCTAATTGGGGCACATGTTTCAGTTACCAAAGTGTGGGGAACACTAATTGAGGCTCACTGCCACTTATTGCACTTGATTGCATAAGTTTAGGAGTCTCCTAGATCAATCCCTACAATTTAGGAAGCAACTGGGAGTGCCGAAACCAACCAAGGTCAGTTAACTTCAGTTGATGACTAGTCAAGCCAAGTTAGGATTCAGTTACATTCAGTTAAATAATGGTTTAATTAATTGCACACATGTGGGGCGTTTTTCTCACCTACCACAGTCAGTTAACCATTATTTAATACTAAATGTAACAGTTGGTTGTGTTTTAGAACTCCGGTTATGAATTAGACAAGGACAGTTAACTACTGGGTCCTTAACTTCAGTTGATGACTAGTCAAGACAAGTTAGGAGTCAGTTACATTCAATTAAATAATGGTTTAATTAATTGCACACATGTGGGGCGCTTTTCTCACCTACCAGAGTCAGTTAACCATTATTTAATACTAAATGTAACAGTTAGTTGTGTTTTAGAACTCCAATTGTGATTTAGACAAGTCTTGGTTACCTACAGTCAAGTAGAGTCATCAATTCGAACTTCCTCATGTGGATTAGAGTTGCTTGTGGCTATTAAAGCCATTTTACATCATTGTAATTATTATCTGGATTACTTTTTTGATTAATGAAAGAATTCACAGCTGCAAGCCTTTTGCACTGTTTCATTCTTCAATGGCTGAGTAAAATGTGAGATATTCTTTGTGAGTTGTGTGTTTGTCTACAGATCTATATGCTCAAATTTAACATGGTATCAGAGCCTCGGCGGACAAGGCACTTCTCCTCCTCAGATCTCCCACTGGATCATTTTTTTTGTTTTGCAGGTACAACTTCGAAATGATTTCCTCTCCGATGAGACAAGGTCTAAAGGAAATCTGGAAAAGATTGGACAGAACCTTTGGAATTGATAGCAAATGGAGCACATCCAGCACCATAAGCATCCTTGATCCAAAAATCTTGGCCTCCACTCTCTCTGATGAAGTTGTTCAAGATAAAGAAGAAGCAGAAGCTTCTACACAGTGAATTCAAATTGAAGACAGTCTCTATGCAGTTACTCCTTCTCCTGATGCTCCGGAAGTTCATGAGATCTCTGATATCTCATCTTTTCATATTGCTAAAACAGAAGAAGACATTCGAATCTCTGATATTGAAGAAAAATTCTGCTGCACTTCCATGCAAACAATCACCGGTGATTTTCCTTTAAATTCTGTGCAAAATTTACTAGTAATTGCTTCCGAAAGTGAAGAGAAATTTGATTTTTCTCCCTCTAATGTTGCTGCTGGTGTGAAAATATGTCATACCTTGGATATTTTGGAATAAATATCAGATTACTAGAGTGATCCATTCACTCCCCATGATCTAGTTTTTCCAGCAAACTCCTGCAGGATTGCATGCACCAAAATTCAGAATTTTGAAGAAGAAAAAAGCTGTGCATCGACCGTCACGGTTAACCATTTATTTGAATCTGATATTAACCTTATTGGATCTGATATGATATTATTTAGATCTGATCTAATATTGCTTCATTTAATATATCAAATTCATAATCTTTCAGTACTGCTTGTAGCTGTTCTCATCAACGGTGTGAAGAAACAAGTACCGCAAGTCTCCTACAAAACTACTGCTGGGGATTTGATTCCATTTCACAGTTTTGGATCTGTTTTGAACCTGTTTAGATCTGATTTAATTTCTGATCTGATATTATTCAGTTCATATTTTAAAATTCAAAAGCATTCAGTCATGCTTGTAGCTGCTCTCACCAATTCCGGTGTGAAAAATCAAGTACCGCACTTTCTCTTCAAAACTGCTGATGGGGATTTGGTGTTAGTTTCCTCATATGAGGTTGCTGATATTTTATTATGTGATTCATTATCTATTTCAGAAGCTATATCATACTATGGATCTCCATCATTCGCTCTCAACCGTCCCAGTGCTTCTCTACCATTGATCACATGCTCATCTTCTCACAGAACTAGTAAAGAGGAAGATTTTCTGCATTCGCCTGGACACCTACTCCTAACACTTGGGGCTGTTCTTACCACTCATGGTTTTCTGTTCATGGCTGCAACATATCAATTTCTTGAGTGTTCTTCACATTCTCTGAATTCTGAAGAACCGTTCCTCACTTTTCAGTTGACTTCAGTTGCTCTACATGGGTCCAGTCTTCATCCGACAGCTATCTATATTTCTGATTTAATTGAGCATATCATTCTTCTTCCAAAGAGGAAGATTCCTCCAGACATAATGATGGAGAGGTTCACATGCCAGGCCCCAGGATACCTGTGCACAGAAGAACCAGATTGATCCTGATTCTACCTACTTAATTAGAAGGGGGGTTTTTTTTCCCATGTGGTTTTTCCCCAAGCACCTTATTTTTGAGCAGTTACTTTACTTTACTTGATGTAATGGGTGACCTATGGTCTTAGTTACCAGGGCCCACAGTTTTTCCAAGTTAGCATTCAGGGGGGGTGTTAGGATTATTAATCCTCCCTTGTACAAATTTGGTCATATGTCTAAATCAGGAGTCATGTCTAAATCGGGAGTCCATCCAGTCTATTTATAGTCATTAGCACCATTGGTTAAACTTAACCTAATTGGGGCACATGTTTCAGTTACCAAAGTGTGGGGAACACTAATTGAGGCTCACTGCCACTTATTTCACTTGATTGCATAAGTTTAGGAGTCTCCTAGATCAATCCCTACAATTTAGGAAGCAACTGGGAGTGCCGAAACCAACCAAGGTCAGTTAACTTCAGTTGATGACTAGTCAAGACAAGTTAGGAGTCAGTTACATTCAATTAAATAATGTTTTAATTAATTGCACACATGTCGGGCGCTTTTCTCACCTACCACAGTCAGTTAACCATTATTTAATACTAAATGTAACAGTTGGTTGTGTTTTAGAACTCCGGTTATGATTTAGACAAGGACAGTTAACTACTGGGTCCTTAACTTCAGTTGATGACTAGTCAAGACAAGTTAGGAGTCAGTTACATTCAATTAAATAATGTTTTAATTAATTGCACACATGTCGGGCGCTTTTCTCACCTACCACAGTCAGTTAACCATTATTTAATACTAAATGTAACAGTTAGTTGTGTTTTAGAACTCCAATTGTGATTTAGACAAGTCTTGGTTACCTACAGTCAAGTAGAGTCATCAATTCGAACTTCCTCATGTGGATTCGAGTTGCTTGTGGCTATTAAAGCCATTTTACATCATTGTAATTATTATCTGGATTACTTTTTTGATTAATGAAAGCATTCACAGCTGCAATCCTTTTGCACTGTTTCATTCTTCAATGGCTGAGTAAATTGTGAGATCTTCTTTGTGAGTTGTGTGTTTGTCTACAGATCTATATGCTCAAATTTAACACTATGCCACTCATGACTTAGATCTTGTAGCCATAGTACATGCTCTCAAGATGTGGAGACATTAATTAATGGGTAGAAGATTTGAACTCAGAACAGATCACTATGGACTGAAGTACTTGTTTGATCAGCCTGCTCTGAATGCTAGGCAAGTGAGATGGCTGGAATTTTTATGTGAGTTTGATTTCGAAATCAAGAACATAAAAGGGAAAGAGAACAAGGTAGATGAAGCAATCATCAGGAAGGAATAGGAAATTCATGTGGCATCTCTTAGTATTTGCCAATCAGATTTGAGGTAGCAGATTGTTAATCATGTTGCTGAAGATGAATTGTATGAGCAGGTAAAAGACAAATTACAGCAGGAAGTTCTTGAGAAGAAGTATGAGGGATATAAATTAGAAGAATATGGACTTATTACTTATAAAGGAAGAATTTATATTCCAAATGTAGCAGATTTGAGAAGGGTTGTTATGGATGAAATCCATCAAGCCCCGTATTCTAGTCACCCAGGATATGAGAAGACAATTGCTACAGCTAGAAAGCAGTACTTTTGGCCAGGAATGAGAAAGGACACGACTGAGTACATTTCAAGGTGCATGAAATGTCAACAGGTAAAGGTTGAGTATCAACATCCAACAAGTTTGTTGCAGCCTTTGCTAGTTCCGGAACGGAAATGGGAAGTTATTTCCATGGATTTTATTACAGGATTGTTGATGACTTAGAGACAACATGATTCCATCATGGTTGTGGTAGACAAGTTGAAAAAAGTAGCACATTTTATACCAGTGAATTCTACGCACAAGACTGATGACATTGCAAATATTTTCATGAAGGAGATTTTCAAATTGCATGGATTGTCAAAGGCAATAATTTCTGACAGAGATGTCAAGTTCACTTCCAATTTCTGGAAGGGGTTGTTTGCAAATTTGGGTACAAAGATAAACTTCAGCACTGCTTACCATCCTTAGATAGATGGGCATATAGAAAGAGTTAATTAGGTGCTTGAAGATATGCTTCGCATGTATGTGATACATAAACCAACCAAGTGGGAAGATTACTTGCACTTGGTATAGTTTGCTTACAATAATGGACAGCAAGCATCCTCGGGGATGAGTTCGTATGAAGCTTTGTATGGAATAAGGTGTAGGAAACCAGTGACTTGGGATAACCCAGTGAACAGAGTTGTGCTCGGACCAGAATTGCTCAAGGAAATGGAGCAAGAGGTTGTAAATATCAGGCATAATCTAAAATCAGCATAGGATAAATAGAAAATCTATGCAGATAAGCATAGGAAGAACAAAGAGTTCAGTGTTGGGGATCATGTCTACCTCAGAGTGAGGGAAAAGAAAAGTTCCTTGAAGCTTGGGAGTTGTGCCAAGCTGTCACCAAGATATTGTGGGCCATTTGAAGTGCTTAAAAGAATAGGGCCCATTGCATATAAACTTGCATTGCCTGCTAGTACTAGAGATCATAATTTTTTTCATGTTTCCTTGCTTAAGAAATATGTACATGATCCTAACCATGTGATAAACTGGGATGTGATTCAGGTGGAGCCCGAGGGAGAGTTCTGAATTGAGCCAATGCGCGTCCTCTACAGGAAGGTCACAATGCTCTGGAACTGAGCCATAGGGCAGGTAAAGGTGCAATGGTAGCACTACAGACCTAAATAGGCTACATGGGAGTTGGAGGATGCCATGTGATTGGCACATCCATTTTTGTTCAATCCTGTGGAACACTGAGGTGATACCAGTGTAACATTTTGTTCAAATTTTGTAAGCACTGAGGACAATGCTATTGAAGGGGGAAGGGAATGTAACATCCCTGGTTTTGACCCCATTCACGTTAAATACCCATGATGCGTATATTGTAAATAATCATGGTGTGGAGCTAAAGGCCAAGGCCCCACCATCGATTTGGTTAGGTATGTTTTGGATGGGGATGGTCACTGATGGTATATTGGGACATACAGCATATATTAAATTGCAACATCATGTAAATGTGTTTTTTAATTAAATAACCCAACCAACTATGTTCACTGCAACTAAATTGAGAAGGGGCATGATTCCTAAGGATAAGGAGGGGAAATGATGAACCTTGAGCCATGGGGGAAAAGCCATGTGTCACCTTGTTTAATCACTCACCTTCCCTTGTCTCATCCAACCACCACTTAATGTTCTGCTGAGTTGTTGAGGAAGTTATTGCTAGAAGTAGAGGGTGGTAGGACTATCAGTCTTTGCCACACGCTAACTCCACCAGCCATCTCTCCACCTTCATGTGGGTAAGGGAACCACCACTACGTCATTCTATCAGGTCGGTTTAGTTCATTTCTTACGTGGAGACGTTCTGCTCTGTTCACCTTCCCATGTGTAGGGAGTTTAGTTCATCCTCATGCAGAGTCGGACTAAGAGGGGGTTGTGATTCTTGTTTGGGGGTTCGTTCTCCTCTTCATCACGGATTGTTGGCCTGAGGATCGGTTCTTCCTCTTCCTCCCACAGGAAGCCAGTGTCTTGAATCCCCCATTGTTGGACTGTGGAATGTGCTGTGGTCTCTCACTGTGGGACATTTTCTATGGGTTCCTAGGTAATATGCCTTCCTCCTGTCTATGTTGAGTATTGTCTCCTGCCCACGCCCTATTGTAGCTGTCTAGACATATCATTATTGATCGTGGACTGTGGTTTCTCTTGTGGGCTCGTTGGCTGTTGTTTCCACATTTGTTGGTTAAGTCACCGTTGCTATTTGGGTTACTGTAGTTTGTTGAGGAATCGTTTTGGCCACGATAGGGCCAAGAATGATTCAGGTTTTGTTTCCCCTGTCCAAGCTGTGAAGAGCTTGTTTTGTTGCATGAATGCAAGGATTGGTCTTCAAACTACATAGGAGTGGTGATGAGGGCCTGATTTGCTTGACAAACCTGGTGCATTTGGGAACCACATGCACAGAGCTAGTGGGTTGGATTTCTTCTCCACAACACCTAAATAGAACTGGAAGGGAGATCAAGGTCTGAGGGACAGCATTGCAGAGAAAGGACTGATTTCCTTGTATTGGGTGTGTGTGGGTGTTCTAGGAGTTAGACTAGATCTGGTGTGGATGTCCTTAACTTTTCCATGAGTTCACTAGCTTAGTAGTTAGCCTTTCCCAGCTCCTGGATGGCCTGATAAACCCAACTTTGTTGGCTTGGCTGATCTATTGTTCACCTGATAAACCCAACTGTGTTGGCTTGGATGAACTGTGTACCCTTGTGGTGTTGTCATACTTGGCTATGTGTAAGTTTGTTAGTTCCTTATTCCTTAGGGAACCATGCCCGTCTCGGGGGTGGCAGCGTTGCTAAGAGATTAAGGAGCACGTAGGCCTATGGTTGGGAGGAACTTTGTAGTGACGTAGCTGGTTGCAGAACAAGTTCTTATTAAGATAAGTATTCTTATCTAATTTGTGTCTGCAATCATATTACCGTTGATGAATAATGATATACATGTTGAATGTTGGTCTGTATATGCATGAATGCTGATTGATAATGTTTTGCTTCCTTTGTGTATATGAATGATTATGCTTCGTAAAATGTTTTATGTTTTAAGTATCATGCTTCAGCATTATATGTATGTATGTTCATGTTCATGGGGCTAGATGCCCAGATGATTTGGTGTTTAGTCGTTTCCTCTTGACCGGTCAGAGGATCGGGGATGTGACAGTCTGTGAAGGGAAAGGAATAAGGTATACAATAGGACCAATATTAGCTTGATTATCCACCAATGTTGTAGATAACGGCATGTCTATCTTGGAAGGTATAGTGTCTTCACTTGAAGTACTCAGAGAAGGGAGAGTCCTAGGATCCTCCAAATGTGAAGTACAAAAACAAACCAAACTCAACGATGTCAAAGCCTTACCAATACTAGAACCTATCTTAAGAACTGGAGCAAGACAAGTAAAAGTTCTCATCAACAAAGGATACATGCCCACCCCAACATTCTCAATTTCTGGCTAAGAATGATCAATGACCGAGATCGTAACTCTCAATGATGCTTTCGTACCGAAATTATCAAAAGATATCTAGTTGATCGTAACAATCCTCCCATCCAAAGGAAAACAAACAACTCAGAATAGGGATGACATAATCACTTGCATGTTATAAATCTAGTTATGTCCCAATAAAATATTATAGTCGAGGGGCACATCAACCACTGTAACCTCGATCGCAATGGTCTCCCCCCCCAATTGGACCTCAAGGGAAGGAAGTATACCATGCATCCTAAAATATCTTCTGTCAAACACAATCAACATGGTTCCAGAATTTGACAATGTAGGAGAACCCAAGCCCTTGCAACAGGTTAAAGACATCAGGGAAGCTACAACTCCTTCATCAATTAGTGTGTGCTTAATGGTGTTATTCATACACTCTACATGAACCAAAAGGGACACATGCTAAGGAAATTGAGGCTGGACTCCCTGAGTTTCAAATTTAATCATTGTAGGAGAGTTTCCATCAACCACTCCAAGAGAAAAAAAGGATTTCCTTTGCGGAGGACAAGTCTGAAGCAGCACAAGGACTCTGACCCAAATCCTCAACAATGGAATAGTTATAGGAGGCTCGAGCATTAGGATTATGCCTCGAACACTTTAAGAATCCCTTAGGAATGTGAGGTGGAGATTTAGGCTTATCACTAGGTTTATCAATATGCAAAGGTCTCTTGGGTGGATCAGGTTCTTTTCCTAGGTCACGTTGCGACGTACCATAATCCTTGGGATGTGTCACAATGTTTTTGGTAGACATCATTTTGATGGAACCATGGCCCCTTATGGTGTTCTATGGGTTTTAACTCCCCTCAGAAGCACTTCCAAAGTCCATGGTCCTCAAGTTCATATTTTTTTTGTGGTAAAGGATCCATCAATATAGCTGGGCTTTGTGCGATGAACTTCGAGGTGTCTTCTATACGAGGGCACAAGTGAGTGAGGTGATCATCCCCGCAAAGCTTGCAAGGAAAATTAACCTTACACTTAGGTTTCTTGTCCCCCCTAGCATTACTATCGTTCTTGTAATCATTAGCATTTTCGTTCCTATTCCGACCCTTTCAGTTGCTTCTACCTTTCTTCTTATTCTGTCTGGGTTGCTTCTTACCCTTCCGGTTAGACAATTGCATAGAAAGTACATTCATCATTTGGGTGGGATCAGATGAAGTTGTAGCTTGTCCCGACGTAGACTAGTTAATCGACAACTTATTCATTTGGTTTGTAACCGAGTTCATAGGTTTAGCACTTGCAGAGCCAAAAATTCCATCAGCATGTGGCCCAGGTTTGAACTTAGGATCGAAATTGGATCATGGTGCATTTAGAATTATCTCATACAAGAGCCCGGACTGAGCATAAATCAAATATAATTGTTGATCTCTAAAGATAGCATGTTCCTCGTTCTGCACCCCGAATGTGGAAACATCCTTCACTATATAAGGAAATAACAATTTGAGGAACCATTCCAAGAGGAACTCAGGTGGAATGTTAGCCTTAATCAATCTCTTTCATCTATTCCACTCTTGAATGTGATCAGAGATATGGATGGCCTTATGCTACCAAAATGTTGACAAGAGTTAAGTACCGGCATCGTAATGCACTGGTAGCTGAAATTGATTGAGAAAATTCATGGCTTAGTCATTAAAGGTATGATATTTTCCCCAGGAAACTCTATATACCACTTCACCGTAGGAACCATGAGGGTGCATTGAAATAGTCTTAAATGAATAGAATCATGATTGAATGAATTCAAAGAGCACCATAGGTGGAAAGTTGTAACATTCTCACCAGTCTTACCTTTGAATTTTGGAATGTCCAAAGGAAGCTTGGGAGGGACAACTGGCCATGTCGAATCATGAGATACCGAATCATTAGTCAATTTCAATAAGTTAGGAAAATTTAACGACGCTAGGAAAGGGAGCCTAGGTTGAGCCATTTGGTTCCAAGGTCCCTGATAAGACTGGTTCACATAGGTTTGATTGTTGTAAACACCATGGCCTTAGCCAGTGGGATAGTCGACTCCTCTCGTTTGACTGATAAAAGGTTGCATGGGAATATGGTAGTTCATATTACCTTGATACTGGGGTGCTACAAATCCATAGTTGTAATATTGATAAGAGGGTTGATACCCAGACCCATAACGTTATAAGTGGGACCATGAGATGGTACATAAGGTGGTACATACCATGCTGACACATAAGGAGGAACATAGCCTTGTGACACTACGGTGTGAGCAGACACAGGAACAACATGGCTAGTGGTAGTACTATGACTCGAAGGACCATGCGAGTTAGGGGGAGCGTGTGTCATTATAAACGCATTTGAAGGAACCGATGTTGAATAGGAAGGAAGATGGGAAGGGATATATCTTATGCCCCCAATATTCACATGTATAGGGTTAGTTCCACGAAGGGGAACACCAATACTAGGCCTAGGTATCGTGTGTGAAATTCCTCCCGCCGCAGGGGTGAAAGGTGCAATATGACTATTACCAAACTTCTCTGGCTATAAAGGAATGGAAGTGCCCCCAGGTACAGTGCCAGGGTAAACACCCGATCCAACATTGGGTGTTGGAATGATCTCAGGAAGGTCTTGCATGTCATACCTAAATGGGCTAGTGATAATGGGTACATGGTGAGTCTTACCGCTCAAAATATGTGACCAAAACCAGTTGTCTGAGTTTATGTTGTCTAGAATGTGTGATAATACCTCACGTGATTTCCTAGCCACAAAGTGGTGGGGATATTATGGAGTCCCATTAAAGTTCTTAGGTAAAGTCTCCCCCTTAGGGGGTGGAGAAGGGGAACCTTCTGTACCCTTAGGTGTATGAATCATGGTAAGATTTGTGTGTGAATCAAAGTGAGTATCAGTCTTTCTAAACTATCTGGTTCTCTTCAGTGAAGGAGGAGGAGATGTAGAAGGAGGAAGACCTGCTAAATGAAAAAAATGACAAGGTGCCTCACCCAGATCCACTATGACTCAACAACAACAAAAGACTCAAACTAATTACGATCCCTAAAGCAATCTAGCATACACATAGCACACTCCTATGAAAATATAAAACCAAAATACAAGCAAACCAAGGGGAGTATATGTGAGATTTTGAATGCAGCAGGTATGTCTCGCCTAGGAGAGTATTGAGACTCCCATACACTACAAGAGAAGGTCTGTAACCAATTATAGTGGCCCTTAGCTTCAATACATAAAGCAACTTCCTTGTTCAACCCTTACCTATGCAAGACACTCGAAGAATAACCACTACAAGTACCCCCTACGATACCACTACGATACCTAGGTAAGGAAAATAAGGTCACCCCAATATGACTAATGCTCAAGTGGACAGTCACAGGAGGGATCAACCGTATGGGTATGGTAGCAAAGCGCGAAGCTTGAAAGCACCAACTGGTACCTCCAAATCCCCCAGATACGAATACAATTCTGAAAATATATTCGACAATCATAGAAAGTGGCTAGGGGATATCCTAACCAAAATCATGTACGTTTACTCATGCTTAACTCCTGTGTAAGAGGAGCCTCCTAAGAAACACTAATTATACCAAGGATTTCACTCTCTCACCTGGACAGACACCTACTTGTTTCATTTACTAGTTTTGGAGAATTAATTCACATTGAACTATTCCAAGACTCAAAATCCTAATCTTGTTGATGAATCCTATCAAACAAAAATGTGTAATTCATTTTAATTAAGTGTTGATTTTAATGGTTTTGATTACTCAAAAGGAAATGGTCATGCAACCAATGGTATTATGACTCAGCAGTGAAATAAATATGCACACCTAACAAACAATGCCAAGTGTGATCTTGTCTAAATGAAAAAATGGGGTATGCCACTACATGAGATGCATGTTTTTCCTTCAAATGATAATGCAATCATTCCTAAATGAAAACGTAACTATAACTTCAGTAAGAAAATCTAATGCAAGTACCATGCACGTGCAAAAATGCAACAATGCATAAATATGCAAAAAATCAAATATTTTTGTATTTTTTGAAATAAATGAGATATAAAAGAAGCAAAAGGCTCCACAAATCTCAGACCCTGCAACCACTCATAGATAGCATCCAATAAATGCACCAATATAACAGAGACCTAATGCACTCTTCCCAAAACAAAAAAGGAAAAAGATGACAAGAACAACATCTAACGAAAAATAAATAAAAAAGGATCTCTGGTCAGAAACAAAGGCAGTATACAGACACCAACAACATCCAGGAAGACTCAACAACATTCAAAACTCACCCAAGAACTTCCAATCATCCAAATAAATCTCAAAACAAAAGCATACGTGACTTTTGTAGAAAACCTACATACATATGCAGTAATTCAGAAGAAAACCGCGTGTATACGTGACTGTGAAGCAAAAACTCGTGTATAGGAAGAAAAAGAGGGTAAAATGATAAGCCAAGACAAAAAATACTTCAACCCTAAACTAAAGAGTAAACATACTTCTAGAATTGAACCAAAAACTCAAAGAACAAAGAGCAATTTGAGCATGTGCACCCAATCCCCAAAGAAAAACAAGGAACCTCCCCAGCGGAGTCGCTAATTATGTTACAGAGAGAAACTGCCTATGGATTGGGGTGTACCACAACAGACTAAATGACACCAGAAATCAATCATTTCCAATATGCAAGAGAAATAAAGACATCTAACACTAAGGGATATGAATCATACCTTATTCCAGACAGTTGATGTAGATCCCCGTTGAGCTTTTCTAATCACGCTTGTATTCCCAATTCGCTCTCAACAACAGAAAACAAGAAAAGCATGATCTATATTCAAGTGTTAGGCCTACTCTAGCATATATACTCAATCATGTATAAGCAAATAAATACATCCATGGATACAAAATTCATATTTATGCACATGTATTGGATAGGAAATGGATATTTCTATTAATAAAAACATAGATACAATAGTGACAACCTCTGTCGACGCTTCTTTGAACCTAAGAAACTGAGTCCTCCACCTGGGCCTCCACCACTTCAATCCTCCATCTCTCAATGGAAAGCTCACAAAGCAAAGTAAATCTTGGGAAGAGTAGCACCGTGTGCTCCAAAGGGACAAAGGGATGAACACTCAAGCATAACAAGTGAGGAAACAATGGACTATAGTTTCATTTCTGTCAATTTTATCCTCCTTCAATGCATCCAAGGGACTCAATATATAGCACTCCAAATAGGCAATGGAGGTTTGAGTCCGATTGTTCTCAAGGAATATGGAAGGACAAGAGTAAATTTATTCGAAACTCTATGAGGAAAATTCCAAAAATATTCGTCTTCATGCACATTTCCTGATGTACGGGGGTTTTTGCTGAAAATTTGCGTATGCACGCGAGTATAGCTTTAAAAGTTGCGTATAGGAATAAACAGGTGATTTTTGGGGATAATATTCGAACATCAAAGTATAATATGGGAAAAAAGGGTCCAAGGAGTCTGCAGAGGGACATGGAAGGACATAAATATGTGATCAACTAGGTGTGGTAAAATCAGCTATAAAACCCGTATGGTTAGTGGCCCAGCTACCGTAGAATTAAAGTATTTTAAGTCTGTTTTAGGATCAAATCCAAGTTCCTAAACTAAATGCAAGTGACCAGAAAACAAGAACCTCACTAGATATGCGTAGGTTCTTACCTCCTATATTGCTGTTCTTTCCCCTAAATCACTTCTACAAAAGAAAAATGACTATGATCTAGCCTACTCTAAACTGTTCTATATATCTCCACGGGGAGCAAAGTTTATATCTAATAGAGTAATGTACTCTAATGCTGCATATTGAATTCTACATGTAGCTGTTCAAATTCTACATACATAATCACAGCAGAAAATATGAACAAATATAGCTTTGTAATGTTAAAACATACATTAATCATTGTATGCATAAGATTTCTAACAGAAAGTAAATCATTCATCATTGCAGAAATAATTCTTTAAGTTAGAATGATCTCACAATTGCATAGAAGTTAAATAAGAAATAGTTCAGCATTAGCAATCCACACAATCATTTTGAATCTTGTACAGTCCTTCCTCCAGCAAAATTGGTTCCCCTTTATTCATAAAAGAAATAATTCTTCATACAAATAACTCCTAAGGTATACACTAGTGAAAAGTCCTTTCTAAACTATCCTCTACTCCTATTTATACACTTTTACAAATGACTCCTTGACTAACCTTAGCCTTTTGGACTTCCTTCACCTATCGACTTCCAAAATTTGTCCTCTAGTGTATTGCACTACGAAAATGGAAATAAGATAAAATAATTTACATAAAATGACACTTGTGGATAAGAAAAAACTCAAGAGGGCCCAGCTGGTATTACAATGAATTCTCCCTAGGCATCAGCTTCTGCAGCAATAGTTTTGTAGTATAAAGGCTCCACTAACCTTACAGTCACTTCATGGAAAGTCAATTATGACTTTATTTCTACCATTTTGGGTGGGGTTACCTGTTATAGGTCTTCCAGGAGACAATTACTGACCGAGTCCTTTTCAATCCAGTATTTTATCACTTTTTCAGTGATGCCTTCAATTTGTTCTATGATTAATTCATCCTCATGCAATATGTCATGGAGATATTTCAAGTGTTCATCCATGTCTAGAAAATCTTGGATTCTTGCCACTAAAGAGGTCTGGCACTTACTATGTGTTGTTTGCATTGTCTTGAAACAATCCATGCACCTTTCCAAAGTCTTTTCGACCTCAGTCGTCTATCTCATAGTAGACTTGATGCTGAACTCTAGAAGTTCTAGTTCTATTCTCAAAACATTTGTTGGATTTTATGGCAAATGATCAAGAAATGATGCATTAGCTTCTATCCAAGTCAACTACCCTTGAACCTTTTCTGCAACTTCTAGTAACCTTATCCTGAAAACAATTGATATTGCTGATATTTCTTTCAATCTTGTTTCTGCTTGCTTGATATTATATACCTATTCCGCAAGTTTTAGTTGAACTTGATATATTTTCCTCCGGATTAGGAAATATTGCTCTCGAAAGGGAGTGATATCAATCTTCCTTTCATTGGAAATCTTTAGCTCAGTTTCTAGTGAGTTGTTATGTGCCACCAGTTCTCCTACTCGGGCTCTTATCTCTTCTACTTGTTTGTCAGCTGCATATTTTTGCGCCTCTAGTTTTGAAATCTTATTTTCAAAGTCCTTATTTTCTCCCTCAATGATTGTAACTGAAAGCACCAAGGAATCCTTTTCTGATTATAAATCTTGTTAATCCTTTTGGAACCTCTCTAACACTGAAAGAGTCGCTTCATCTTTTCTCTTTAATTCTCCTCCCTCTCCTATTTATTTAACCAGAGTGCTCTTCAATATACGCTTTGTCTCTTTATAATGTTCAGCATCTTCTACCAATTTTCCAACGTTATCAGCATTAGCCTTGTCATAACCCAAAAATTCGTAAAAATTTAAGTGACATAAAATGTCTAAAGTCGCAGCTAAGTAACTGCTAATGGTTAGCAAAAAATAAAACAGTTTATAAAAGAACATGGGATTGCTTCTTTAAAAGAACCTGTAAACTAATGGATGTAATATTAAACACCTGTGTTAGTACTATTAATGAATTAACATCTTTAATTCTATCAGAGTTAGAAAAGGACTTGCATTTTGCTGCTGCTAGATATACTGATGATTAACTTTTGTCAAGTAGGTAAGAATTCTTGTATGAGATTGGAGCTTAGTTAGCATTCTTCTAACTCAATTGGACTATTGGTTCCTTACAGGTTTAGCAGGTAAGTGTAAGAT
Organism: Pseudotsuga menziesii; assembly: GCA_001517045.1. NCBI lineage: Eukaryota > Viridiplantae > Streptophyta > Pinopsida > Pinales > Pinaceae > Pseudotsuga > Pseudotsuga menziesii. The sequence goes on from LPNX010945961.1 coordinate 1,453,201, forward strand.
CCAGTAGGTGTTATTTAAAATTATGTCGAGAAGCTACTTCCCTAGCATGATTAAGATGCTAGTTTTAGAAAAGGTTTAAAAAATGTTGCTTGTCTTCAAGGAGGTAATGTCAATTCTTTTTCCATTGTTATAAATCCATAGTTGTATTTATAACTAACACCATAATGAATTTTTATCAAAAACATAAACAAGGGTTTAAATTGCAAGAACAAGTACTTACCAAAGTTCCTTCAATCGTCTAAAGATTATACTCTAAAAATCTAAAGAACACTGTTTTATTTTCTTGTGTTTATTGTAATGAGTATTTATAAATTTCCATAGAGAGAATAGAACTCATGGTTTTGGGCTTAAGTTCACTTCAAACTGTTTCGTGTTTCTCGCAACTATTTTCACTTCAAGACTCTATAGACGTCCTTATCTTAATGAATGATCAAGGTACCTATGTTGTTCAGTTATAAATTTATCAATGAGTTGTTAGAATTTTATCGGGATTCTTCAACGTTTTTAGTCTTCAGTTTCTCGAACACTCCTTCAACAAAAAAACATAAAGGCTAAGTTTTCAGAAGTTCATGGCTTTTCTTTTTATTATGGTCATAAGTTATAATATGACCTTCTCATAACTCTTTTTCTATCTTAAATAATACACAATCTATTTGACTTGTTTGGTTAACATGAAAAACTTCTAGGATAACAAGAGTATCCAAGTTGTAACCTAAGGTATAAATCCTAAGTATCAAACCTACCATGATAAAATCAAATGATGGGAAATCATAAGATGTATAGTTTTGAAATGATCATTGGTTTTGAAAATGAAAAATGTTTGATGCAGCGCTGACTATAGAACTCAACCCATGCTTGAAGAAATATTTGGAAGGGCACGTGGAAAGGTTACATCCACTCAAGGGTTGACCTAAAACTTCAAAACCCTATTCATTTGCTTTGCATAGTGAGGGTTCCTCCTTCGTGTTGGCTGAGCTGAGAGCTTGCGGCCATGGGAGACCTATAACCTCCTTCAAAATTTGGCATTTCACCTCCACCTTCTACGTTGTGACTATTGGTATAGGTTGTTAATGGTTTTGATCTTTCTAAAGGTTGAATAGTTACAGTGAGAGTGGGTATTGGCTTTTCTTTGTGGCTTGAAGGCTGTTCTTGTCTTTAACCTGCAACTGAGCAATCATAGCTTCGACCTTTATCTCGTTGAGTTTATTTTCTTGCTTTTTCCTTCGCAGAGGTGACTTCAAGTATTCTTGCCTTCTGGCACGGTGTCAATACGACCTATTATGGCCATCTCTCCTTAGCTTCAACTCAAAACTACAACAGGTAAAGACTTACCCTTAAATCAGTTTTAGATTAGTTTTCTTATAAGGGTTTTTACAAATTTTAAAAACAAAGGATTTGTAATAATACGGTTTGGAACTTACAGGTCCTTGCTCTCGGTTCTATCTCTGTAGGTGAAAGAGAGCTCGCCCTTCAGTTCTACATGAGCATACAAATTAGTAATGCCCAATTTCAACGAGGGTTTCTTCCTGCATACAGTTGTGGTTTTTGAAAGTTTAGTTCTTGCGGTTGAAAGGAACGGCCTCGATTCTATGATAGCTTAAGGTTCCACTGCTTATTTGTTTATGTAAAAGTTCTAAACCCTTAGAGGGTACTTTGTACAAGGATAAAGAAGGCTCTGGTAGTCGTGATGGAAACTAATTTTTATTTACATCTCTGCCTTTACTGCCTGAACAATGCATCTTCTTTTACTGTTTTCTACAGAGCTCAACTCTAAGCCCTACGAGGCTGTCGACCTCTGTCCGGTTTATTTTAGTTTTTGTAGTATATTAGAGTAGGTGAGAAATGACTGTGAATTAGTCAGGACTTGTACAATGAATTAAGGTTTTTACCTGTCAGTAAAGAATGGTTACTGTTCGATGTATATATATTTTGGATAGTTTAGTTTTGTTAACGGGCTCGAGCCTTGACCTTAGTTCTAAAGGCTGTAAGCCATTTCTTCGTATTTGATTCTATTTTTAACAAATTGTTTATGTAATATCTTAATTATTATCCTATATTTATAAGGATTTCCAGTGCAAAGTTTATGAGACATTTTACTGTGTTTAAGAGTAATATTTTACTCCGCTTTGGCTCAAAAAGGTTAATTATTAAGTGTATCCTACATTTTGGGAAAGAAAAAAATTTACAAGGAAAGATTCAAAGCTCTATTTTATTATTTCCTTTTAATAAATTTTACAGCTGTTTGATTTTTATAAAGGAATTTTTTAGGGTAAATTCTGCAAAATTTGAGAATAGGTTATGTTTATCTTTCAATAACCTCAGTGGTTCTATTTAGTTTATAGTAGAACCTTTTGTCTTAAAACAGAGACACATATTGTCTGGAATCAAATGTTATAAGATTGTTTTTAAAAAAAATATCTTAACCTAAACCCTAGATGATAGTCCATTTACTATACCTATACTTATTTACTAAACTGTAAGTTTTGTGTTTTGTAAAGAATACTAGTATAAGAAAAATAATTCTATAAGTAATATGATTACTAAATGTTTTTACATACCTATGTTTTAGTTCTTATCTAAAGTAAATACATTTAATGCAGACATTATTTACTACTTCTTTACAGAAGAAATCATAAGCAAACTAGAGAAAAATGTAGTTACATTTTTCATTCAAAGTAAAAAGAATCATCATATTTACCTAAACACCCAACTGTACTAGAGTACTACCTGAGCCAGGCATGGAAAAATATAGTATGGAATTCTAATTCTATATGTTACTCATTTTGCATATTTATTACTATTTCTAACATAATATGCAAATTACCAAGTCTAACATTACACAGTTACTCCTTTCTTCATAAACCCTAATTAAATACTAACATGCCTGTATTTAAAAACTAGTAAACATTTTACTAAAGATAGTAAATAAATACAATAACATGAAGACAAATAGAACCTATCAATTATAAGGTGACAACAACTTAAGGAGGCTATTCCTCCCAACCAACTCCTGGAGAACGCTCAGACAGCACTTCCTCAGGACCCCCGAGCCTGTTCCTAGTCCTCCTAGTAGAGTACTGGGTGGAGAATATGACCTTAAGACCTTCCGTCACCTGACTAGTCCAATTACCTCAGTAATTCAAATATGCTCACAACAATAAGAAATTCAACTTAATAGCTACAATAAGTTCAGTCTCAGCAGTTAACCCCTCAAGCTGACTTCAGTAATCCCCTTCATCAAATTTCTCCTGAGTAAATTCATTCACCCTGAATGATCACCTCTCAAAATGAGCAGCCTCAGTTGTCTTCAATGGGAAATTTTATAGATATGCCTAGGTCTTCTAGGTTGGTTTTCATTTAATGAGCCACCTGCTCCAATTCCACTTTCTTGGGGAATCATGACCACAAATATAGGGAAGTTTCCACATGCAATAGTTGGAAGTAGTTTGAGGATGCTGCCACTTGTTAGTGTACTCTCCACCTAGTCTCCTCCACCAAGTGACCTGTAAACACTCTTTTAACAGCTTCCCTAAGCTGTTGTCTCATCATTTATTTATTTATAAATAAAATATTCTCAATTACATTAATTATTATTGACCCCACTTGGTCATCAATTACAAACTTAGCATAAAATATAACACAATGTTCCTCAAATAACATTAAATTGTTTTTGCAAATCGGGGCATGTGACAAGCCTGAGTAGCTACGGTGTTTACTGATGCTAGGAATACAAGATCTTGGTTGGTGCCTTTCATGAAAATTTTCTCAGTCACTGTGACTACATCATATTGGGTACCAACCTTTAATATTTTTTCCAATCTTCGAACAATGGTTTTCTTCTTTGGGTCGAAGAATACAATATCTAGGAATGCCACTGCATGATGCCTGGAAAGAGTAAAAGACACTAATCCCAACTCTACAAGAGGGAGGTGACCTCTTGTTATTGTGATACTTGATGTAGATGGAGTATTTGCTAGCTTAACCTGATAAGTATCATGTTCTAGACTCTCCATGTCTTTATCTTCTTATTCTTTCTTTATGAACTCTTCAACTACTTTTTCAGCTTCCTTTTGCAATATTTTTTCTAATTATCTTTGTATCCTTTCTTCCTGTTCCCTTTGGAGCCATTCTTCTTCAGATTTCTATTGAATTTTATCTTCTTCCACCCTTTGTCTTTAAGCTTCCTCATATATTAGTTTCTCAGCTTCCTCTACTAGCATTCAAGCCTCTTTTTCTCGTTTCTTAGTAGGTTCTTCATGCTTTTGTTGTTGTTATGTGGTGTTGTTTCTTCCTTTTCCTCTTGTTCTTTTAATCTTTTGTGTAAATTAATTATTCAAATAAGTCATATTTCATGCATTTCTAAATATCTCCTCATCCTTGTCCCAATGATCAGAATATTCAAAATGCACCTTCACAAATGCACAACGTTTAGCAACCTTGCCTTGGAAATCATTCCTATGGAAAATTTTCTCATTGAGTGGAATTTTTTTAGCTTATTTACAAAGTGTGTCACACTTTTTACTTTTGAGAATTTGAAGCTACCAATACAAAAGGGCATTGGTGGATAAAATTCCTTCTTCATGTCAAAAATAAAATTTATGAATCCATCTAAGAAAAGTTGGCTCACTGTCTCCTTATGAACTATGTAATCTGTGGCTTACCTAGGCAATAGTGACAGGGCTCTAGTTCCTCCGTACATCCTTAGATAGGTTCCCTCCTCATAGAAAAAATAGTCCCCATACTCACAAATAACTTCCATTTCCCTCTTAGAGACATACACTTGCACTACCTGAGAAAAATCAACTGGGGCAGAGGCATCATAAATTCCTCACAAATGAGCTTGTAGAATTTGTGGTACTTGTGAGCCCATAGAATATGATATGAAACATAGATGGGTGTCATGGATTTAGTACAACTGCAATTTAGTTTTGGAAATGGGTACATGCATAATATACAATCAATCAAATACGACCCCATGTAAAATTATGATTTTCTTTGAAGCATGCCTCCTAGTGCAGCAACTATACAGGAAGACAAGTTGTTTGCTACAATGTATGCCCAGTTAAAAATAGTGCCCTGCATGGTCACATGATATATCAATGGGATCCAACTCATTTTGTAGAACTTCCCATTTTCCCTACCAAAATTCTGTTGAGCATTAGGGCTATCAGCCTATAGGGAGTGTGTAAGCAGGCAGTCTCATATTCGCTAGAGGATTTCTGGAAAAATTGCTTCCCTGCTATCATCATTCGCTTTACACATTCGATGTAGTCTAAACTCAAACTATTTATCCAAACATATTTCATGCTGATTTCTGGAGTAGGTAGGTTGCAATCATTGACTATGTATGCATGGGTGAGGGAAGCGAAGTCTTGTCCTTCAGTGTTTGAAATAATCATAATACCTGTGTTTACCCGAGGTAGGATCCATCTGATTACCTTAGCACAAGGGAAACATTTAGGATGCATGGCTACCTTTATGATACCTAATTTTATTATGTTTACATATAAAGGTATATCTTCTAAGCCTGCATACGGGACCTTCTGATATTTTATCATGTGGTATATTTGACCCCATTTAAACTCTGGTTCAAGCCCTATGACATCTTTCATGTCTTCATAAATAATCTCCATTCTAGGAAGAACCTCCAAGTATTAGTCCTCCTCAGGGACCTTGGCCTTCTTCTTTCCAACCTTCTTTGGCATGGTTTGGTGTGAAGATTGAAGCTGTAACATGACCATAGTAAGAAATAACTTAGTGTCACTATGAGAAAACAACATGTGTTCATATCAAAAGGATATAATGAAATGAACAACTAATGTTAAGATTGCAATATATCAATGAAACCTAGATAACAAATCACGTTTTATTTTCAAAAATAAGATTGCATTTAGTGCTTAAGATCATGGATAACAATGAATAGGTATTTACCGATTCATCCATGGCCATCTAAAAGAGACCTTGTTATGTAGAGAAATCATTCCATAGGTTATCCATATACATAAACTTGTGGACAGGTATATATTAGGTCAAACTGGAATGAAAAATAAATAGTTCAGGTGGAAACTCTGATGCATTCATCTTGTATTTTAGGTCAAGATACACAAGAATAATCAAATATGGTTTTAATTCCTACACAAGGATTTCCAAGATAACTTCTATTTAGTATTCATTCAGTTTTAACATCAAGACACAAAAACTTCCTTTTATTAACTTTTCTTTTACATGCAAGAAGACAATCAAAGAGAAACGCAGTAATGGATTTGTATTCTGAAGCCGAGGGAAACTCGAAACCCTAGGATGACACGAAACCCATGAAACCTATTGAAACTATAGTGCCAACAATAGGGTAAAAATATGCGTCTGGGAAAGAAACCCTAAGCCATACTTCGAAATGCAACATTCCCTACTGCACTAAATCATCGATTGCTCCCTGTCACCATATAAAAAGGAAAACCAGACAAGGTACGGTCGGTGGAACACTCGACCTTCAGCAGCTTCATCATTACAATCCCAGAGATATGACATACCAATCTCTATGGCTTAAAACACCAAAAAAAACACTGCAACGAAGGTGAGAATCAAACAAAACTGACACGGGCAGTCTAACAAGCTCAGCGAGGTTAAAGGTTCTAATACAACCTGGCTTGAAAAACCTCAGTGGTTGATAAGTCAAAAACAAAAAACCTAATGGAGCTAGGGTCTGGAATTTTAAAGCGTAACTACAAATAGTGATGGTGAAAACCATTAAACCGTAACCCTACCAAAAATTTAATTTTAGTAAAACTTCCTTAACATAAATAGCACAATGATAAGGTTTGAGGCCTACGTAGAAAACAATGTTGAGGATTTTGGTACAATTCTTGGATTAAGCAATATGGAGGCTCCAAGTGACAAAATTTGATTCGGTGCATTTGAAATGGAGTAATGGTAACATTCTATAAAAAAAAACCACTATATATAGAAAAATCATTAAAAATGTAATAACTGTGGTCGTTGGGAAATTAAAGTTGCACAGGTGAAAACGTCATTTTGGTGCCTAAAACCCCATCGACAACTTTTAGTAAATTGACGTGAAGAATGAGTTAGCCATGACAGTGTCGGATCCATTGTCTGATTTATTCCGACATTGTCGCGGAAACTCACCTACAACTTTAGAAAACACATTATCGGCACAATTCATGAAAATTTTCTACAATAAAACATCGGTCGCAAAAATTCAATTTCACTGAACAAATCAACACAAAACCCTGAGTTATGTCGACACTATCAACACCATTCACTTGAAAACCCTGAAGTAAAGGTCATCAGCAAACTTATAAAAGATCCCCGATCGAAAAGATGTCGGACGAAAAACATGAGTTTCTGCTGAAAGGGTCAGCTTCCAATGTTGAGTCTTTCTGATGGCATTGACTGAACTCAGCAAGACCTCCTGAATAAAATTCTCTGAAAAAAAAAGTCCACAAGGAAACACAAGTTCCACCAATAATGTTGGGTTGAAGTATTGAGTCTTGTCGATACCGTTGGGTGGAAATTATGAGTTTTACCGACGAAGTTGATAAAACACGTCACAATCTTTTAGAAAACTTGGGATTTTGAAAACATCGGACTGAAAATATAAGTCCTCCCAACATGTCGACTCAACTCGATGAGTTTTCCTGATACATCGAAAGAAAATTTTCAGTTTTAACTTAGCAGAAAAATGCTTTTCTGACTTGTTGAAAATAAAACTAAGTAGAGGAATGAAACTTTAAGGAGTAAAAGAAGTCTAGGAAAGGCTAAAAACTAAAAATTCTGAGGGGCCCAAAAGTCATAAATTTTTTGGGGAAGTGGTTGCAGCAGCAACAATTGGCGACTAGCTGGTGAACACAGACCACTGAAAAAAACTATCTTTTAAAAAAAAAACTGCTAAATGGCATTTGATTAGAGCAACCTATCGCAAGCTTCTTTCAAGATCATTTAAGAATATAGACTTCTCCCAGAATATAATATTTAGAGCATCACATCGATTGTAGTCCCTTGGAGTATGGTAACCAAGCTTAGAAGTCCCAATAAATATCTTGGGGTCAAAATGTGAGATTCATTTTACCTCTATATTTGGTTGATGTCGGATATGACACCACAAGATCGTGGCTGAGTTGGACAGATGCATTTGTGTTTTCCTCATTCCCATGCCTTTTGCAATCTGTTGATGCTAATACTTTTGTATTTTGATTCTTCCTTGTTTGCTTCTTTTCATTTTGGGATTTGATTTAGGTTCTTCCATCCATAATGTCCTTTTGTGTGAGTGATGATTTGTTTCATCTCACGAACGAAGAAGAATCTTTTGAGAAATCCCTTTATTTTACTGATTTATTTCTTTAGTATATCTTCTTGATACATACTTTCTATTCTAGAATTTTTTACTCTTTATACTAATTTTTTTGGATTTCATTTTATGGCATGGTATTATTTTGAATATCATACACCTATCAGTTCTTCTTCCTTTACGTGTGTCTATCGTAGCAAGCTTCCTAGGACATATATTAGTGTGAAAGTGGATGGAGCCCCAAACTAGTATTTTAGATCTCATCTACCTTAGTTATTCTACAGGGTTTAAATATATTTTCAATGTTTTCTTGAAATAACTTCCCTTCGCTAGTCTATCAATTTAAAGAATCTTACCTTTAATCAAAATCTTGCATAAATAACTTCCAATGAGAAATTCTTGTATTAAAAGAATTTGACAATTGTTCATATTCCTATGTCTTCAAAACACCAATCATTGAGATGAATTATTCTGAAACAAAACAACTAAACTAAAGAAGAAAATCAAAAGAAATAAAAAATGCTTATTTTGAAACAAAATTGAATGAACTAAAGTAAATCCATAAAATAAATTAAAAGGCGAGAAAACAAGAACATAAAAAGTTTATTTATGTACAAAAGGTTCCTAAATGAACTATGTAAAGTAAGGTTTGAGAATAAGGCCATTAACAGGAAGGTTATCTTCATTCCCTTGTAAATCATGCAACTTATAGTTTGAGGGGCTTAGCTTCTTGGCAATCAGATAGGGGCCAACCCATAGATGTTGAAATTTGGTGTGTTTACCTTTCTTGTCATGCAGGTGATCCCACTTTAGAACCAAGTCTCCTATCTCAAAACTCCATTTTCCATGTTTTCGCTTATCAAACCACGTCTTGACAATTTCTTGTTGTTGTTTAAATCTTTCCTTGGAATTAAGTCTGGAATCTTCAAGTTTTAGCAAAGTGTTGATACAAGATTGTAAAAATTCACTACTAGATCCACATGAGGCCTTAGTTAACTAAGAAGATGGGAGTATAATGTTCAGGGGTAAAATAGCCTCTTTCCCATAAACTAGAGTATAAGGGGACACTCCTAAGGAGTTCTTCAGGGTGACCCTATCTTCCCATAATGCATTGGGGAGAGTTGTATGCCAATTTTTTTTTAATTCTGATAATAGTTTTGTTTGTAGATTCTGTTAACCCATTTCCCTGAGGATAATAATTAGCGAAATAATGCAATTTAATTTCATTTTCACTAGAAAATTCAATTATTTTGATGGACCATAAATAAGACACATTATAAAAAACAAGTGAAATTGGAACCCCAAACCTGGTCATGATGTGTTCTTGTAAGAAGTTGATGACCACACCGTCATTTGCTTTGCATAGTGGAACTGATTCTACCCATTTTGTGATGTAATCCATAGTTGTGAGGATATATTTATGTTGTAGTGAAGAATTCATGTTAATTTTTCCAATGATGTATATGCCCCACTATTCAAAATGATTTGAAATAATAACATGTTGCAATGGTCTAGCTGCTTTCGCTAATCTTCCACGACTTCTTTGACATAAATCACACTTTCTCACATAGGCATGATTATCCTTAAATAATTTTAGCCTATAATAGCTAGCCTGAAGGATATTGTGATAAGTAGTATCTCCATAGAATTGTCCTCCGACAAGGCCATCATGCAATTCCTTAACAACTTTGGAAGCATCTTCCTGCTCAATACATCTCAGAAATAATCCACCGTAGTTATTCCTAAAAAGAACGCCATCAATTATTTGGTAAGAGGATGAATTTAGATGAAGCACCCTTCTTCATCATTGTGACCTTCCACAATTAACTTACATAGCGCTTGACCTTTGATAATTTTGGCTAGTTTGAAATCTAAATCATATTCCTGCAATGGTGTCACCCAGTTCCCTCTTCATTCACATAATTATCTCTGTACAAAGAGGGTTTCAAAAGATGGATGAGGGACTATTACCTTGGTTCCATTTTTTAAAATGTAAGGTCTGAATTGTTTCATTGCTTTAAAGATTGCATATACTTGTTTATCCACAACAGGATAATTCAATTCAACCCCTTGTAACACATTTCTAATAAATGATATTGGGTAGTCATATCCCAATTGTCACTTTTGAGTAAGCACTACTACAAGTGAGTTGTTAGAAGCAAAAGTGTACAGAATAAAATCCTTTTCAAAATTAGGACTTCTTAGAGAATGTGCATGAGCTATTGCTGCTTTGATGTCATTAAGGGAAACCTTCTCCACATCGGTCCATTTAAATTGCACACTCTTCTTTACCATTTGTTGCAAAGGTTTTATGATTTGCACAAAGTCAGGAACAAACATACGAACAAAATTTATAGTACCCATAAACGATTACATACCTTTTTTTATGGGGTAAGGGAATCTGGGATATAACTTATATTCTTTCTGGGTCTATGGAGATTCCCGTTTTTTAAATGATATGTCCCAACAATTTTCCTTCTAATATTGAGAATATTCTTTTCTTTGGATTCAAATATATGTCGTATTTTCTACAACAATAAAAAATATGTTTTAAATGAAGAACATGATCTTCCCTTTTCTTCGAGAAAACTGTAACATCATCTAGATATACCACCACACTGTGGCCAATCAATCCTCGGAAAGCGATATCCATTTCCCTTTGAAACATATCTCTAGCATTAATGAGACTGAAGGGAATTATTATTTAAGCAAATGTTCCCCACTTCATTCGAAATGTAGTTTTAATCCTATATTTATTAGCTACCAATACTTGGTTATAGCCTAAAAACCCATCTAATAAGGAGAACAATTCAGAACCTGATACCATCTAGAGAATTTGTTCCATTGGTGGAACCGGGTAGTTATCTTTATCTGAAGCTCTGTTCAAATTTTTGAAGTTGACACATGATATTATTTCCAGTGACTTCTTCCTCACAAGGACCAAATTGGCTACCCATTCTAAATGTCTAACCCTGAAAATAATCTTTGTGTCAAGTAATTTCTTTACTTCATTTTGGATTAAGGGCTCCAACTTGGGATGCATTTTCCCTAGTTGTTGCTAAAATGGTTTTACGCCCTATTTAATGGGAATAATGTGCTGAATGGTATGTGTGTCATATGTCCAAGCAAATATGTTTTTTTATTGCTAAAACAAATTGATAAACCTCCTCCTTTCTCCGGGCGAGCAACACTATCCCAAGTTCACGTATTTGGGCTCAATCTATGTTCCTAAATGGATCAGTTCACATTGTATAGATGAACTATTAGTCTTGAAATTGGTTGGATTTTTGAACTTGTTATGTAAGTTGAACATCCCTTCCAGTGATCTTACTCCTTTGGGTATAAAATTCCCTTCGGGTACTTCATCGTTTTGTAGATTCGCTTGATATTCTTCAAAATCAATCACATAGTCTTTGAAAGTTTCATAATTTTTCAGGAAATCAATAATTTTCTCATCATCATCAAACACCCTCATATTTGTAACATTATCTGGTACTGTTGGTCTGAAAATAAGTTCAATGGCACATTTTTTATTGGTAGGTACTAATCTAGCAGCATAAACGACTAAAAAATCAGCTGCAACATTCTTTAGTCTAGGAATTGAATTTATATTGAAAGCATTAAAATGCACAATCAAATTCCAAACTTCATATTGGTACCCTTTCAGGTGTGGTGATAAATAATTTATTGTGTTTATGGCCCATCCAACCACTATCTCGGAGTCACAAAAAAATTTCAAGTTCTTAAAATTAAGCTCAATGAATTTTCTTAGTTCATGGACTAGAGCTTCATACACAGGAGTGTTATTTGTACATTCAAACTCTAGTCTACAAGAGAGAAATTTCTTGTTCTTCTCTAGGTCAATTGGGACAAAACTGAAACCTGATCCCTCTTCTATTTTGGAACCATCAAAGTACAAAACCAAATATATCTTCTAAATATACTTGATTATTATTGTTTTCTACATTAGAAACTAAATTTACTATATTACAATCAATATCACCAGTCTATGAAAAATGAAGGAGTTTGAACTGTGTGTATGATTCACAACTGGCCTCTTCATCTTGATAATTTCTTGGCTCAAGTTCCAAAAAGTAGTTACCCAGGACTAAAGATGAGAATTTTATAGGTTCATTCTTTCCCTCGAATTGAGTTACATTGAGTTTCATGTGTGGTTCCCTCATTACCTTAATCTGATTTTGACTCATATTATATGGAAACCACATGTGTGACCAATCAATTGAAAAATACCCATTAAGTTTTGTATACCATTCCCTACTCAATATCAATCCATATGCCTCTGGTATATCCACTACCATAATATCTATAAACTAGAAAACTCTATCATCTACAGATAACCGAATCAACACATTTTTCATTTCTCCTATTACCTTGATGGCAGATCTATCCAACTGAATAATCTTACATGAGGATGGTGTGGGTTGACCATCGATTTTTTTACACACTGAAAGTGGCATGACATTAGATGAAGCCCCAAAATCCACCAAACAATTATGTACATTGTAATTAAAAATATCAAAAGATAATGAGAATGGTAAAGTTTGAGATTTGGATTTCCCTCCAATGCTTCTTCATTAATTTCTTTATCAGATTGAACATCTTCCTGGGAGCTACCAGGTTGCAGATTGAAAGCTTCTAGAAGCTTCTTTCTTTGCTGGGGTAAATTACATAATTCGAATAGAGAAATATTCACTTTCGTTTTCTTAATGTATTTTACTATGCCATAAACCATATCATATTATACTGGACATTTCTTATTGCTTTCTATTTTATTCTCCACAATCTTAATAGGCTTACTGACTACTGGAATTTAATCTTTCAGGTTGACCATATTAGACTTAGATGTTGTTTGACTAGTACTGTTAATTTTCTTCATATTTTCTTGCATGTTCTTCATTTTAGGCAGTTTTAATATTTCACCCATTACTGGTCCTTTACTTATGGTTGTAATATTAACCGATGATAGTTAAATTTATTCAGTAGGCTCATATCCATCTAATCCCAATGTAGATATACAATACCATAATACCATGCTGGATTCTTCAAGTGTTTCTTCTAGTTTGTTGGTATTTTATTCTTTAACCTCAGGCTCTGTTAATGTAGAATCTAATAGTTGGTTCATGACCAAAGTCATGGAATTTATCCACTGTGGGGAACTCTTTTTAGAATGAGGTTCTTGAAAGAAAGTACATAAATTTTCCATTCCTACTTCATTAAAGTTCAACATGGAAGAGGTATACACAAGAGGTGGAGATTTTCCACTTTCTTTTCTTTTTTTAAAATAAGGCTTGAACTACTTTTTTCGATGAACTAGCTTCTTTGTCATTTTCTAGATCTACTATCTTATTTGATAACTTTTGTACCATCTTGACAACATTTTCTAATTCATTTGAATGTTCTTCGTTAGGTATGGTTAGCAGCAAAGGTTTTTTACTGCCATTAAAGGTTTTTACCTATGGTTTTTAAGTGTGTTGCTTTATGTTGTCAAGTTCATCTTCTAGTTTATTAGCTTCCTCATAATTTTCCATCAATGTACATTTAACTTCTCTCTTGACAAACATTGCTATAGAAGGAAAAAGTGTTAAATTATAGTATTCTATTAAAGTTTCTTAAGCTGGTCTTGTTGTAGCACTGATATTATTTAGATGAGCAGTAGAAATATAGTTGAAATATTGCACCTTTTCTTTCTTATCCATCCTCAGAGAGAGAAATCCTTTTGTACGGGTGGAGCTGGTTCTTTTACTGCCAAATTTACTTTTAAACTGTTGATGTATTTGTAAGTTCGGAATGTATTCACTTGTATATTTTATATTGTATTTCATTGTACCCCGACAGAGATGTTTGTTCCTCTGATCAGGAGAGTCATTAATATAATAAATTCATGTAAATTAATTGAGGTTAATCCTCCATTATAAGTCGGGGAAATAGTCCCCACAGTTGAGGGGCATTAGGGTTATTAGACTCTCCTAGTGAGTTCGGCCCTGTATAGTAATTGTCAAGTGGAAAACTAGTATAAATAGTGAGTGAGACTCTCTATTTGAAACACACACTCACTCAACAGTAGCGCATGACTGAGAGAGGAGTATCTTTCACAAGTGAGATACAGAATAGCTGGAGAAGATCATCTTTGTGTCATTGGATTTTAATTTTTTTATTGGTGCTCATTCTATCTCTAAGGAAGTTACGGGTTTTTCTCCTTTATGGTTTCCCCGAGAAAAAATATTTGTGTCTCTTGTCTCTTGTGATTATTGCTACGCATTTTCTTCTCTCAGATAAGATCTTAGATCATATTGATTAAACGATAAAAATCTAACATGGTATCAGACCTCTCTGAAATAAGACACTGTACAACTACTGGAACTAGGGCTTCCTAGTTGAAGGTGTTCTCTCCACAGATCATCAATAAAGGAGGGCTATGCCAACACACATCATTGGGGTGTATATATTGGTGGTATCAGTTTTTGAATCAGACAAGTTTCATTTTATATCTGAAATACATCTACAATGGGAGAAAATGGAAATTAGGCTTGCGTGCTTGAAAACCCTAAACTAGTAGTTTTGGTACATTCACTATATCTCAATATTGAATAAGGGTCAAAAGCCAAAATTTTTATAGGACGAAGGAAATTTTGTGTTGTACACTGTGTAAAACTTTTAGCCACATATTCTCTATATTATGGGAGATATGATTCCTCTAAATCAGGGTTCCAACCTCTCCTAAGATTCATCCCTAAACAGGACACCTAGGGAGAATTGCTATATCTTAGGATACAAAGGTCCAAATGCAATTTTGTAATATGTTCTAAATAGGGAATGGACTATAATTTCTTTGGTAAAAGTTTCATACCCCAAATGTGAAATAGTGACATTTCCATTTGTACAAGTTTTCTATGATGAACAGTCCTGAAACAAGTCACCCTCGTAAAACTCTCATAATTCCCAATTGGTGAAAACAATTATGATCAAAACTATGGTGTTGGAACAAGGACATACGAGGCTACCTTAGTACTAAATTTTAGACACATAGGAGTAGTACTTTCAGAGATACCATAGAAACAATATCAGGCATGTCTACAGAAGAAATTGGAAAAATAGGGCTTCTTGTTCTGGGAGCTTTCCTCCTCTGTTTTTAGAATAGGTGTACATTGGATGGCTCGCCTTTAAGAGGTCCATATTTCTATATAATCATAAGTTTGGAATTCCAAGTTTTGAAAATTAGGGTTTCTTTGAAAAACCCTAGATCATCCAGCTCTGGAACCAGGACAGACACCTCAAATCAATAAGATCTAAATTTTTGCTATTTACATTTGAGGTTTTCATTTTAAAAATGACTAATCACACTAGCTTGATTTCAAGCTTGGTGAAGCTAACAAATTCCGAGTATGGAAGTATAGGACCTCTATGATCCTTGAAGAAATTGATTTGGATCAATATTTCAGTAAGAAAGGTCAAGGATCCAGAGGGAGATGATGCTAAAGATAGAGCCAAGAGAATCATTACAAATTCTATTAAATATCATTTCATCCCTCATGTGTCATCCTTGAAGACACCAAAAGGAAGTGTTCATTGCTATGACGAAGAAATTGAAAAAGAACAGGATATTGGTATAACCATCTTGAATGGTCTCCCAGGATCATGGGATTCATTCATTCGAGGAATTTTTTCTAGAAGGAAGAGATTACCTTTAGCAGACTCTCGGAAGAGTGCACACAAGAAGAAGCTCGACTCATAATAAGAGAAAATAAAATGGGAGCAACTAAAGATCAAGCTCTCATGATTCAAAGAATATCCCTCAAGGTATGAGGAATATGAAGGACTCAATTCTGGAAGGACCTCTTATCCATCTTAGCATTTGGATAAGAAATGATGATGTCATGAATATAGAAGATGATAAAGCTGAAGGCACAAGGAGTCTACCCACAAAACAAATAAAGATAAGTATTTGAATTGTCTTTTCCTATATATCGAGTTGTTTATATGACATTGTTTAGTTGTGAAATGTATTATGCATTATAGAATAATGAACAGTATACTACTAATATGCATGCGATGGGTAAGTATCCCATGTTGTTATGTAGCAATCCATTGCTACTTATCTAGAATGAAACCTCTTTGCTGACGCATTGGATTAGTGAACAATATCAATGATGTCATGGTAGAGATGGAAGGAATCTAGAAAGTTTCCATGAGATATGGATGAATGTTGTATTGGCTAAAATAGTTGCATGATTATATATTTATGCATAAAGAATTTTCCATTATGAATATTCCTTATGAAATTTTTCTAACCATACAACTGGTGCATTTGACTTGTAGGAAAGATCACGTACATTCCTCTAAAAAAAGGATGAGACTTGTTCCAAAGAACAAGTAATGATAGTTCAAGATTCACTCCAATAAGCATACATGAAGAGGAACCTGAAGCTTATTGGGTCAAAGACACCATAGCGAAAGAAAGATATTCAGAAGAATATAAAGAGAATGGTAGATCCACCTCGAAGAGATGAATACCACCTTAGGCACGAGAAATAATCCAAGATTAAGAATACTATGGTGATACTTTCAAAGAAAGAAAGAAGGCCGTATACGAGCTTAGAAGGAACCCATGGGATAACACATACATGAGGAGCTTGAAGATCACCTAGAGTGATGAAGATCTTAACCTTTTCTACAAGGTTGAAGATGAAATCCTATATAGGATGAAAAGATCACAGATGGGTGCGAGAAGAACTTTTGAAGGGTTCAAGATAGAGGATCTTGGTATCCAGTGACCCTAGATGGATACATAGAATATTAGTATCATAGGAAGCTACTTGTCACTCCAGTAAAGAATGTTTCAATACATAGAGTATGAAAAGTAGAGGGAGAATGATGCTTCTCTTTAGAGGGAGTGACTGCAGAATATCCTGGGGTTCAACATGGTACGACAGGATGGACATATTACTGATGGCTCTACGATTTACTAAGAGTATATTAGTTTCCAAACTTTGCTTCAAGGTTGAAGGAAGAAGACCAGTGATGATCCTATTATATGTCGATGACCTGTTCCTGTCAGGAAAATAGGAACTCATTAAAGTTGTAAGAAGGAGACCTGATGTTGATTTCAAGATTAAATAATTGGGTATGATGCACTGATTTCTAGGCATGGAGGTGTGGCAGAGTGTAGATGGAATCTCACTTGGACAGGGGAAGCATGCAGTGGAAATCCTGAAGAGGTTTAGGATGTTGGACTACAAATCCATGGGCACACCTAGGGCATTGAACTTGAAGCTATTTAGTGATGCTTCATCAAAGTCGGTTGATGCTATGATGTATCGTCAAAGGATTTGTTCATTAATGTGCCTGACGAATACAATACCAAACACATGCTTTGTTGTGAACGACCTGAGCCAGTTCCTATGGATCTGTGACTTTCTCACCTAGTTACAAAGGATACAATGAGGTACCTAAAGGGTACAGTTGAGTATGGGCTCAAGCATGATATGAATTAGAAGACTAACCTGTATGTGTATGTTGATTTGAATTGGTAGTGCCACTGAGAAGAAGAGCACCTTGGGTTGCTTCTTTAGTTTGAGATCTAGTATGGGCTACTGGTTTGGTCAGATGGAATCCTACATGATGATGAGTACAACTAAGGAAAAATATGTTACCGCTTGCTCGACTATTTATGAGGTAGTATTTTTATTTTGAAAGATACTATTTGATTTGATTGATCTGACTTGCATTTTTGTATGATGCAGAGAGGAGCAGTGAAGCTCCGGTATGTGATCCAAATTGAGATCTCTCAAAAGAGGGAGTGATGAGTTATAGCATATCCAGTGAGATAGGTTGTCTGAGCATAAAATCCTGGAGAAGCTCGTAGGTTGCTCAGACGTAATTAGTCTTATAGGTTGTCCTTGAATGTAATCAGTGCTAGCGAAGCTTGTAGATTATCCTTGGAATTAATCATCCATGATGTGATTCTATGCTAGAAATGGCAAGAGTGAAGTTTGAATAATTCATAGAGAATCGTGGTGTTCTCCATATCGAGGTTCCTTCCAAGGGGATTTGATGAGTCCATGATCCTTTCTGACATGGTGGTAGGCAAGGCCTTCAATGGTCGGATGTAATTGCAGAGCCTTTTTGACATGGTGGCACGCTGGGCATCCCATGGTAAAATGTAAGTGTAGAGCCTTTCCCCGGATGGTAGATGGTGTGTCCTACCATGTTGATGGATGCAAGTGTAGAGCATTTTCCCGTATGGTATATGGTGTGTCATACCATTCCAATGGATGTAAGTTTAGAGCCTTTCCCTGGATGGTAGATGGTGTGTCCTACCATGTCGGTGGATGTAAGTGCATATCCTTTCCTCGGATGGTAGATGGTGTGACCTACCATTCCAATGGATGTAAGTGATGGGCCTTTTTTACATGGTGGCAAGCTGGGCCTCCCATGGTTAGATGTAAGTGATGGGCCTTTCCAACATGGTGGTAGGCTAGTCCTCCCATGGTCAGATATAAGCCCTGAGGAAGATGAATACCTACATGGATGGTAGGCCTACATCCAACATGAAAAAGGGTTGGTTCTGTAGAACTTCCTATGATGATTATAATTGAGATATAGCACCATTTTCTCGAGATAGTGGGAGTAGAGATGATGATCCAACTTTGATGATGATCCATATTTGATGATGATCTAGTGATGAATACTTATGCTTATGAACTATGTCAAGAAAATACCTTCCTAGTTAAGAGGGAGTGTTGATGTATTTGTAAATTTGGAATGTATTAACTTGTATATTTTATATTGTATTTCATTGTACCCCAACAAAGATGTTTGTTCCTCCGATCAAGAGAGTCATCAATATGATAAATTCATGTAAAGTCATTGAGGTTAACCCTCCATTGTAATTCAGGGAAATAGTCCCCACATTTGAGGGGTATTAGGGTTATTAGACTCTCCTAGTGAGGTCAACCCTATAGAGTAATTGTCAAGTGGAAAACTATTATAAATAGAGAGTGAGACTCGCTATTTGAAACACACACTCACTCAACAGTAGCGCATGAGTGAGAGAGGAGTAGCTCGCACAAGTGAGAGAGAGAACAGCTGGAGAAGATCATATTTGTGTCTTTGGGTTTTACTTTTGCTATTGGTGCTCATTCTATCCCTGATGAAGTTGCGGGGTTTTCTCCTTTATGGTTTCCCCGAGGAAAATTCTTTGTGTCTCTTGTCTCTTGTGATTATTGTTGTGCATGTTATTCTTTCAAATAAGATTTTAGATAATATTGATTAAATTATAAAAATATAACATAAACACCCTTTCTAAGGTATTCCAATCTTTTATGGAATTGGGTTGTAAACTAAAAAACCAAGCAGAAGCTTTAGCCTCAAAGGTATGTGGAAAAAGTATGCACACAATATCTTCATGTTGAACACCTAAAAGTTCCAAAGCTAAATAGTAACTTTGCAAGTGGTATTCTGTAGAAATTCCCTTTCCAAGGTCAAAATTTGGTAGATCCCTTTCTAGGTGGTTAGGAAAGTCATGCAATGGAGCACCTAGGTTTAGAGGTGTTCTTGCTCTCCATGGAGGTTGATTAGCATTAGCATCTGGGTGTGTGTTAGCATTTTCCGCCATGATTCGACGAGGAGTCTGTGGTGGGGATTGAACATGTGAATGTAGTGGAGAATTAAAAATAGGGGAATCTGGTCCCAACTGATCAAACAATTGGATGATCTCTGTAATTTCCCTTTTTGAAATTTTTTTAAATGACCAATGTTTCACTTTTTTCCCAATTTTGACCTTTGACTAGTTTTGATGTCTAGGTCTCTAAATTGGTCCAAATGCTCCCAAATATTCACAAAATATATATGAATTATATTAATGTTTTAATATGATGTTCAGGGATACTTAATTACCCTATAAATTCTTCTTTAAACTTGTTTAAGATTCTGGTCAAGGTAGGTGTTGTGGCTAGTAATTTGGGGTTCTAATTTCCCCCACAATGAATACTGAAAATGGATTCCCAAATGGACTCAACGCAAATCAAATTTATAAATGGAATAAGGGGACATGTAAATGAAATCAATATTAACTCATATGCATCACCTTTCAACTTTTAATGTCTTCTATAACTCCCTTAAATCAGATGCAAAAAAACTAGTTTCAACCTTGGGGGAAATGATAGGAAAACTTCTCCAAATGCTATGAAACTCTACAAAATAACTCAAAATTATTATTTACTGAAAATTAAACTCATATAATCCATCAATAAATTTCCATTCATCCATAAACCATCATTATTTCACTTATCCATTCAAATCTATCGACATTATATTGGTTCACAACAATGTAGTGGGGAAATAGTACTATTTCTTCATTGTTTAACATTTATACATAATATTTTTGGTATTTTGTCCTGAGAGTATTCTGAAATTTAAATAAATAAATAAAATTCCATTCATACATAAACCATCAGTATTTCACTTATCAATTCGAATCCATCCACATCAAATTGGTTCACAACGAGATAATGGGGAAATGACACTATTTCTTCATTGACTGACATTTTTACATGAAATATTTCACTATTTAGACCTGAGAGTCTTATAAAATTTAAATACATATAATTTAAATCAGAACATAAAATAATGGTGCATTATAAGCTTCCCCATAGATATCAATAGCTCATCCAAAGTTCAATCCCTCCATGAGCAAGAATATGCAATAAAAAATGGAAATGTTTGAGAGAAAGTGCTGCAATAGAAGAAACTATGAGTTCCCCTGTATCTTAAACCTGAAAATAAAATTCCATTAAATATCCATGAGATACCTAATTGGCCTCTCCAAACACCAACTTGGATGGTAATATTTCACCCTCGAAATTGGCTAAGGTAAGAAAACTAGTCATCCACTAGCTCTCACAATTCACAAAATGAAAATTTCTCAAAAGAACAAAAGCTATTCTATTGGTTGATTCCTATATTTTATAAAAATTCTTAGACTTATAAGGTTACCAATCCATCCACAATCTCAATCCAATTCGAATTAGGGTGTGTGCTCATGATTTTCCATGTGTCCTCCCTCGACCTAGCCTTCTATCTTCCCCCAATTCAGGTAGGAGCCCATTGAGATTCCCCTACTCACATGAGCGCCCTATTGGATGATTTATTTCGAATTGACATGTTATATATGTCAGATGTCAATTTTCATATTTGAATTGTGATATAGGTGTCATATCATATTCATCATTGTTCTCATAGAGCTAGGGGAATCTAGTCCAAGCATCTCACTAGCTCCAAAATGACTCTTCCTCTCCCATGTAAGTTACATTTCCTTCCAAATTATACCTATGATGCATATGTCCAGGTTTATTATCCTTCTAACTCATCCAAGAACATTTAGGCTTCCCATGGATTAGAAATTGCAAGAGGAGGATGTCGTGTGGCACATAAATTCTAGCTTGTGCGCCCCCCCCAGTCTCCATGTGTCTTCATGCTCCATTTCCACTTCAATTTTATCTTGTATATATTTAATAAGCTAAATTATTAAATATTTATTCCATTCTAATGTTTGAATATCATTTATTAGCTCCCTTATTAAAATTCCAAATGTATACATCCAACCTAGGGAACTAGTAGGATTGATGGAATTATCCAGCTATGCAATTATTAAAAATGGGGATATTACAGTCCTCCCCACCCGTTGGCCAAAAAAATTGTCCTAGGCCAACTTATGGAAAGACATCCCACACACTCAACTTAATGCAATCTTGTATGTGTTTGAAGTAACTGTCCTTCACGGGATCAAGGCCCTACTTCCTGTGTAATGTGCTCTCAAAATAGAGAGTCTCTCTAGGTGTATGTGGGAAAATATTTGCTTAACCCAATCTTCTCACAAATCAGAGAGATTTAACCTAATGACTAACTAATGCTAAGTTCAATTATCTTAAGCCAAGTACAGAAAATAGTAGCTCCTAATTCTATCCTATGATGACCTAAATGCAAGCTATCTATCTTAGTTGAGAGCATGAATTGATGATTTGACAAGAGGTCTTAATTTATAAGGTGATCTATAATTTTGAACTGTTAGAAAAATATACAATAAACAGAACTAAATATGAATTACCTCACAATAAGATGATATTTCATTACAAGATAATTCAAACAGAAATTAAAACTTGTTATCAAATCAATATAACACAGTCTTGAAACATAACATATACAATCATATACTAACATGTAGACAGAACAAGCTCAACTTACAAGTTAATAATTCATGTAGCATAGTTTCATAATCAATTGAAAATGTGAAGAAGCTCACCCATTTCAACATAATAACAAATCATTTACATTTCAAGACAATGTAGTCATTTGAGATCCGTGAAAGAATATTTCACATATAATATAACGATATATATATNTCTATAGCATTTAGAAAAAAGTTTCAGAAAATACCAGCACAAAAGAATGTAGTATGAAACTGTAAAATATTAATTCTTCATAAGTTTTAGAAATCGAACCCCACTGGTAGCAGCGTTTCTTGTTCTTTGGTTTACAAAAATGATTGGACATAGAAAAATTATAGAACGTTAAAGAATGAAAGCTTCTCTAGCTCTAATGAGCGCTACCCTTCAGTTAGTCGAATCTTCCTCCTTATATAGACGATCAAGAAGAAATAACCTTCTCTATAGTTGATGCTTACAAAACCAGTCATAACAGAATTTTTTCTGGAAAAATACAGTTGGAACGGGCCCAAAAATATCCTAGATCTTTCACAATTTCTGGAAACGCCCCGCGCTAAAAGGTAGCCCATTTGTGAAGTGGGTTTTCAATGGTTTTTCTAGATTTGAAACGGTTTGTTTACAAATAGACACCAAAATTTTCCTCTCTCGCCAGGTGTGCGATCTGGTTCTTCTTCTGAGCTATCTTTCAAGAAATCGTTCCAATGTAATCTCCACCATTTTATCCCATGATCTCTGGCTTCCTCTAGAAAACGAATTCATCTCAATTTTTGGTCCCTTTTATCCATTCTAATGATATTGCTTTTTGCGGCTTCCACCATTGATGACATCCTGCAAAAAAGTAATAAGAATAATGATAAAAATATTGAATAAATAACAAAACAAACAGAAAAATCTCCTTTTAATCTTCATACTGTCGAGCAATCTGAATGAAATAATTGCACCAAGCATTCACTGCCGAATGTGATCAAATGGTGAGTTTCACCTCCACGAGCTGGTAATTATCTGTTACTTTTCCTGAAGATATCTGTTAATCTTCCATCTCCATGATAAAATAAATTACTAAGCTTTCAAGTGATGATATTTATATTTGGTTGTTTAATTTGACCACCATTCACACAATAAATGCTAACAATGTTATTTGGCATAGTAAAGTCCTACTCCACGAATAAAGGAAGGAATCAAGTGTGTAATCCATTTCCCATTCTCAACGATCATAGTTCATCTTTAATTGACAATTGACACCTAATAAGCATAATATCTTGAAAAGTAATTGCGCTAACAATGCAATCTATTTGGCAATCAATTTTCACCTTAAAATCATAATTTATAGTTGAGTTATTTTGCACAAAATGGGGAAATGTGAACAAATTTTCATATTTTAATGATATCAAATATCTACTTATCCATGGTTTTATATTTTCATGCCAATCTTTACGTCAACAAAACCTCATTTTGAATCCTGTAATATTATATAAGTCAAGAATCTTCCTAGATTATTTAATATGTGAGGGTAAATCATTTTGGATGATCTTCTTTTTAAAGAAGGTACATGGACCAATTAATCTCTTGAAATCAATAAAATATTGAAATATAATTTGAAGCTTTCTTGGATTTAGGTGTGAATCATTATGCCTCTCCCGAATATTTATGAAAGATAACCTTTATTCAAATTTATTGAAATGAACATAAATAAATTTATGTTAATAATTTAAAATAAAGATACAAATCACATAATATTTAAATATCATTTCCAAAAGAATTAATCAAGGAGTTTAATTTTATAAAAATCAAGAGTTAAAGATTATCAATGAAATTTACACAAATGACAATTGATGAATTCAAATTAAATCCTTGATAATACTTTCTTTGAGCCCAAATGACAAAATATATGTTAATAATAGACTTTCAATAATAATGTGAAGATCTTAAAAGAAAAAGGTTAATGCCAATTGGTGTATTGCTTACTCACTAATGGAGTTAAGGAAAAAATTTCCCAAAATCTTTGGAACATGAAATCAATCCATATAAAGAAAATCCAAGCATAGAAGTAAATCAATCAAGCTCAAACAAGAGTAATCAAAAGTTATTAAGGATCCAAGAAGCTAGAAGTTCACTCAGTAGAAAATGTCATAATTACCAAGTCCTTATCGTATAAATGTCAAGCCCAAGAGCAAGGCAACACAAAGAGTGAAAATCAAGGATGAATATATGAAATCAACTACCAATCAAGTAAGATAAAACAAAAAGAAAACCAAAAAGATTCATATTTACAAAAATCTACAAGAGGGGACCCTTTTATTTTACAAAAAATTAAGGGGAATTGTTGGGGTGCCAACACCACCCAAGATTGATTTTCCTAAATAAATTCACGATTTGGATGCTGAAAAATATTTTCATATTCCCAAGTGTAATCCTCATTTGGTACTCTCTCCCCTTTGCACAAAGTGCTTTGCTATGGTTCTACTCATTGATTTTCTTTAGTTCGAACTTGAGTAGTGCCACTCATGTATTGCAATTTTATGTTTCCAAAAGTAAAGAGATGTGGATTGTGCATATTGATATGTCATGTAACATCACCACTAATACCAAAAGGATTAATCAAATCCATAAAAACCAAATTTCTGCAAATAATTTTTGGAAACCTTTTGTGACTTTCACCCCTTTTTGCTTCTGTATAATTATTTGAACTTGGTACTGAGTTACCAAAATTTGAATTGCTTAAGATTCCAATAAAATATAAAAGAGGAAACACCATGATTGTTTCTGCACTACTCTGATTACAATCGTATTCTCAAGTGGTGAACAATTATCCAATACTGCTTGCTACCCCCAAAATTGAAACCAATGGGACCAAAAATGATCCCAAGGTCCCGTATGATCCTGATACATGGATAGTGTGAAATGTCTATGATGATATTCCATGAACAACAAGCATGGGAAAATTGAATCCATCTCTCAAAAGTTACTCCACATAGGAAACATGAACACTGCTCCAAAAAGATGAACTCAAACAACTGAAGGTTGGTTTTCTTTCTCAAACCAACGATCGAACTGCTACTCCAAGTGAGATGAAACAAAGCAATTAAAATATACCATTGCTGGTATTGCACCCTTCCAAACATCATGAGTACAAAATATAGATCATGAAATTACATAACAACATCATACAAATGTACATCCAAAAGGTACCTCATCAAAGAATCATGAAATTGCTTGTACATGCAATTAAATAGATCACCATTTGTCCCATACACACAAGCATTAAGTATTATATTAGATATTCCCCAATGACATAGGTGAGGATCCCATGTCTCGTAATGCTGCTCCAAGAAGTGATAGAAGAACCTCCACCAAAATATGAACCAATAAGGATCAAATAAAACATTAAGACTTAAAGTGGATCAAAGAAGTCTCATCAACACACTCATGAATATGTATATCATCATGAAATAACAGAGTATGCTGCTACCAACAATAATGTCTTTCAATCATATATATATATTCACCCAAGTGTGGGATGAATTTCCTCCAACATCAAATGGACTAGTCGAAGAGCAAGGAAAATCATGAGTCTGTTGAGTAAATTAGTTTTTGTTGATGTCAAATCAGTTATCAAAAGTCAAAGATATGGTGGTAGAATGAAGGTTGCAAGTATCCAGGATAACAAAGGAATAACCCTGTTAAAGGTTGCAGGTTGCAGGTTGGATGACAAACAAATAACCCTATAGCAAGTTGAACGACTGAGATCGATCATCAAATGTTCTTGCTAAATGAACTAGCGTAGAGGTTAAACACGTGTGAAGTGATAAAGTTACATAAAGGATTAAAGACTGGACAGAAGAGGTTAGTCCCACCCTAGATCTAGCGACTGAGGATCAGTTCCAAGATATAGGAATGAGGATGAAGTTCTGAAAAAGGTCAAGATCAGATGACCTACATTAGTCCCACACTAGATCTGACGATTAAGGATTAATTCCGGCAGTTAGGAGGAAAATTGAAAGTTTTGTAAAATATCAACATCAGACGACTGAGATTAGTTCCGTTAAAAGAGATCGACGATGCTAAAGAAAAAATGCTAAAAGGGAATGCAGAAGTAACATTTAAATATTTTATGAACCCACAATATGCAACCTGAAATCTGGAAGATATAAGGTAAGGAAAGACTCTACAAGATATTAGCAGTGTGGAAGAAAGATTTCATAAAGAAGCTTGCAGAAAGGAGATTACAAAAACGAGATTACAGAAATTCAAGATACAATTTGAGGAAATATCACATCTCCCAATATGAATATCGATGCTCAAGAAGAATCCCGATGAAGATCAACAGTGGGGAATCATTGAAACATCAACTTGGTCCAGAAATACGATTTAAAAAGGAAAATTGTAGAATAGATCAATGGTTTGAAGAGATCCAGAAAAAATATCAATTGTCCGGATTATATCTAGTGAAGAAGATTACGAATGCACTAGAAAATGATAAGCAGGGCTGCAGAAATGAATTCTGAGCTGTGGGAAGAACGAAATGTTTCCTTTGCTGAAGTGATGTGATGGTTGAATGTGTAGATGATGATTGGTTGTGTCTATAAATAAATAGTCACGATCAAAAACAAAAGATTGCAGCTATGGAGAGTTTCATTGATACAAAATAGGTATAGGATATTTAAATACTGAGAAGTTTGACAGAGTCAAAAGTGGATAGTTTTTCAACTGTTCCGTAATACTGAGAAAATTAGTTTAGTGTGGCAGGGTGGTGCTATGGTAGGCCATAGGTCTATAGTGGGGTCAAAGCCTCCTTCGAGTAGTAGCTGGAGAACACCGTATCATAGCATCTTGGTCTATTGAACCATACAGAAAACCATAGGGTGTTGTAGCATCCTTGTCTATAGTTGTAGGAAAAATATAGGGTGTACCTACATCCTTTCTGTTGTAGTAGGTAAACAATTTTATAAATTCATCTTATTAA
The DNA here is from genome assembly GCA_001517045.1 of Pseudotsuga menziesii. Taxonomy (NCBI): domain Eukaryota; kingdom Viridiplantae; phylum Streptophyta; class Pinopsida; order Pinales; family Pinaceae; genus Pseudotsuga; species Pseudotsuga menziesii. The sequence goes on from LPNX010945961.1 coordinate 1,480,715, forward strand.
TGATTTTGTGTTGGTGGTTTTCTCCTTTGAGGTTTCCACAATAAAATTTGCGTTCTGATTGTTTATTTTTGTGTATTTTAAAGTAAAAACTGACAATACTGATTCACCCCCCCCCACACCCTCTTAGTATTGTGGGATAAACCAACAATTGTTATCAGAGAAGGTTCACAAACAAATTAACCACTGGAAGGAAGATCCCATCCAATAATTACAATGGATCAACAATAAGGATTGGCCACTAACAAACCTCCATTATTTACCGGAGAAAATTATGCTTACTGGAGTGTAAGAATGAGGTGTCATATGATGTCCATGTGATAGAATATTTGGGCAGAAATTTAAAAGGACCTTAAGATAGGAAACCAATACCCTACATACACAATTGAACTAGGTGAATATGAAGGTAATTCCAAAGCCCTAAATGAAATCTTAAGTGGTTTAACAAACTTAGTATTTACTAAAGTTATGAAATGCACATCCACCAAACAAGCTTGGGATAAGTTGAGAATTATCTATGAAGGAGAATCTAAGGTTAAAGAATCCAAAATTCAAACATATAAAAGCCAATTTGAAAGTCTTAAAATGAAATAATAAGAGAACATTGGTGAATACCTTCTTCATGTGGACAAAGTTGTTAATGCGATCAGAGGGCTTGGAGAAAAATTAAAAGAAAAAGAAGTAGTAAGAAAGGTACTAAGAACATTACCAATGAGATATGACCCAAAAATATCCACCTTAGAAGAACTTTATGATCTTAAAAAGGTAAAAATGGATGAGTTACATGGAATTCTCACTGCGTATGAGATGAGAACATGACAAAACAGATCCTTAAGAAAAGAAGAAGCTTTTAAATCCTCCTTAAAAAATGAATCAAAAAACCCAAATGATGAGGAATCCTTTTCATTAATAAACTTGAGAGAGGGACTAGAAAATACAAGGGGAAGTTACCTTTAAAGTGTTTTAATTGTGTAAGAATTGGACATTTTTCCTCTAAATGCACCTACACTAAACAAGATTAGAATTAAGAAAAGGAAACTAAGAAATTTAAAAAGGGTAAAACAGGAAACAAGAAAAAACCCTATGGGAGAAAGAAAATTGTTTACACCATGGAAGACAGTGAAGATTCAGATGGAAGTGAAGTTCAAGAAACTGAATTTTTATTTATGGGCCTAGATACTCAAGCCTCAAATAGTGACTCAGATGTGGAAGGAGAAGTATACCTAAGAGATGAACTTATAAGCACCCTTAAGAATGTGAGAAATGTAGGAAAAAGAACAAATAGTCAAATATTATCATCAATCAGTTGGAAGTTCAAATTCTAGATGCCAAAAAGGTTAAGGAGGACCTAAGCCTACAACTCAAAATAATAATACAGGAGTCTAAAAAGCTTGTAGAAGAAATCATGTAATTCAAGAGAAAGCTTGATGAAAAATCTGTCAAATCAAAAATTGAGAATAGCTCAAAGATTCTAGATGACATTCTGAGTAGCCAAAGACCATCAAGTGATAGGTATAGTTTGGGGTTTGTTTAAAATAAGAAGAAGAATCCAGAAATTTTTCCTGGCACCAATCAACAAGGAAGCAATAAAATATATGCTGAAGTACTAAAGACTCCAGCTAAAAGGGAATAAAGCAATAAAGCAGGCTTAATTTCTTAAGATAAAATAAAAATAATATAGCTCCCAAGAGGCTAAATAGATAACTATAGATATTTTTAGGCCACTGCTATTCCTGTAACAATTTTGGTCATAAAGTCGTAAATTGCAGAACTAAAAGAAAGGTTTCTGAATACAAGAAGAAGTCATCACGTAAGAAGTTGAAGGGAAATAAGAAGCTTTTTACACTACTCCAAAAATATGACATATAATGTTATAAGTGTAATGACCATGGACATATCGCAAGAGACTGTAAACTGAAGAATCCTACGAGGAATATTGTTGCAATCAAATCTCAGAACGCCAAACAAAAGAAGTATTGGAGAGAAAAGGAAGAACATGAGAGTTCCATGATTTCCTTATGTGCAACCAAAAGCCAAAACTTATGGTGCTTGGACAATGGTTTTTCAAAACATATCACCTATGACCAAAGCAAATTCATAACCTTAAAAGATAATCAGGGAAAAGTCACTTTTGGAGACAGTTTGTCCTTGAAAATAATTGGCAAAGGAACAATTGTTGTCAACAGCAAGATCAAAGCAGAAAATGTTTTGCTGGTTCAAAAAACTCAAGCATAATTTTCTAAGTGTAAGGAAAAAATGTGACCAAGGACACATTTGCATATTTGACTCAGAAAATTGTGAAATCAAGAATAAGAAATTAGGAAAGGTCGTTGGCATTGTTATGAGAAATACAAACAATGTATACATCTTGGAAAATGAAAACCAAAGCTACTGAAGTATGGTAGATGAAACTTGGTTATGGAACAAAAGGTTGGGACATTTAAGTTTTGACAATATTTCAAAAATAAGCAAAAATGAAGCTGTAAGAGATATACCATAAATTGTAGTACCTATAAAGTCTGTATGTAAACATTTTCAACATGTGAAGCAAACCAGAGCCAATTTTAAAATAAAAGAACATATGACCTCACATCCTCTGGAAATAATACACACACACCTTTTTGGACCAACCAAAACTAAAATATTGCAAGGAGATCACTATTTCATGTTGCTCATTGACGATTACACAAGGATGACATGGGTGGGATTCCTCCAAGAAAAATCAGAAGCTTTTGAAAAAATTAAAACTTTCAAGGCAGTGGATGAAAATGAGTCAGGTATGAAAATCAAGTGTCTTAGATCAAATAATGGTGGAGAATTTACCTCAAATGAATTCAATGAGTTATTTCAAGGTCAAGGAATTAAGAGAAAATTTTCAGCTGCAAAAACGCCTCAACGGAATGGGGTTGTTGAAAGGAAAAATAGAATAGTCCAAGGAGTTGCCAAAACTATGCTCAATGAAGCAAAACTGTCAGAATAATTTTGGAGAGAGGTTGTATACATAGCTATCTACATAATTAACAGAGGACAACTCAGAGTGCATCAGGATAAGACCCCCTACAATTTGTGGTATGGAAGACTAGCCTCAGTAAAATATTTTAAAGTGTTTGGCAGTAACTGTTCCATCAAAAGAAATGAGGATGACCTTGGAAAGTTCGACTCTGAGACTGATGAAGGAATATTTTTAGGATACTCATCCACCAAAAATTAATATAGTTGTTACAATAAAAGGTTACATAAAATTGTAGGAAGTGGTGATGTGAAAGTAGATGATATAAAACCAAGGAAAGAGAAAAATATTGTCAGTATTGAAAATACATGTGATGATGAAATAAAAGACTTGCAAAAGGACGAGAACATTCATAATGAAGAAGAAGACAAAGAGAAGGAAGATACATAGGAAGATGATGAAGAATTCCCTAGACCTGACACTAAAACACCTTCTAGGAGGGTACAAAAGGATCATCTAGAGTCACATATCATGGGTGATAAAAATGTTGGAGTCAAAACAAGAAGACAACTACCAGATGTGGAACAACCCCTACTCTCAATAGTAGAACCCAAGAACTTTACAGAAGCTAGAAAAAGTGATGAATGGGTCAAATCCATGAATGAAGAACTAGATCCGATTGAGAATAATGATATTAATCTGTCACAGTAATCTAGGGACTAAGACATAGTCTCATAAGAGATTTCAGACAATTAAGCATGAAAATGGCATAATGGTGTTGCAATAGGAGTAGCATCTCTGTATTATCAATAAAGAATGAGTAATACAATACAAAAGTTCATGCAAGGTGCATGAATTCCAAGACCATAAGAATACTCAAGGAGGTCATTTGAATTGAATGAATGTGTGTAGCTTAACTCAATGTTAGCCACAGTCGACACACATAGTTAACCACTGAGCTAATCAATAACTAACTCTCAACTAAGTCCTTACTAAATAGGAGTGCAATAGATGACTGATTCTAGCTAAAATTGACCCATCACATGTAACTGCATGTCCAACTGAAGGAGTTAACACATCCACAATTCCAAGTAGCTCCGATGGAGTTTACTGAAGTAAACATGTCATCATAAGTGATTGTAGGCGCATGTGTTAGCTCTAGTTCATAAATAATGACAAAAAAATCAAATAATGAATGGAGGCACCTTCACAACTTAGATTAACTGATTATAACAATCAGTTAGCAATTAGGTGCATTTATGACACTCATATCACCCCAAATGCTCCTTGTTTGAAGGAGGAAGCCCAGTTAGCCTCTGCAAATGAAAGAGAAGGCTTAGTTGGAATCCTTGAATGAAGGAGGGAATGGGTGAGCTCATGTTGATGTCATAGTGTACTCATCTTATTCCAATTAAGTCAATTAAACTTAGGATAGTGGGTAAATAGGCCAAAATTGACCAAATAAGTGTGCATGTTGGGTAAATGACTCCAACAACCCCCCTTAAGCTATACTCAAGAGGAGTAAAAAAAATGCATGAAATTCTAGGGACTCAAAAACAAAGTCCATAGGTCACCTTGTACAATAATGTAACTCAAACAATGATAAAAAATAAATCTAAGAGGAAAGAGGGAAAACCCAGTGGGAAAAACCCCCCCTCAAGTTGAACACTGGAGAAGTAATTTGATCACCTTGATGAAATCACCCCCAACAGTGAATGGAGGTAATTAAACTTATTATCTAAAAATATCTTGGTGAAGATGTCTGCATTTTTCTCATTAGTAGGGAAGTATTGCAGAAGGATGGTCCTTTCATGCACCAATTCCCTGATATAGTGCATGTGTATCTCTACATGCTTGGCCCTCTTCCTGGTAACTAGATCTGTGGAGATATTAATAGCAATTTGATTATCACAAAAGAGGATAGTGGACAAAGTACTACTCAAATCAAACTCTGAAATAATTCCTTGCAACCAAACAACTTGGATGCAAGCATTAACCACTCCTCGGTACTCAGCCTTTGCTGAAGACAATGCAATGGCGGCCTCCTTTTGTTAGACCATAAAATGGGGACACCACCAAACATGAATACATATCTATAAGTAGAATTCCGATCAATATAATCTCCTTCCCAATCTGAATTTGTGTAACCAACCAACTCTAGCTCAGAGTCTACAACATAGTGAATGTCATAGGTCCTGGTGCCCTGAATATACTGGAGGATCCTCTTGGATGCCTTCCAATGAATATCATTAGGTTGCTACATGTATCTTGATACATCATTCATTTCTTAACATATATCAGGCCGATAATGAGTCAAGTAAAGAAAACTACCAATCAATTGGTGGTACATTGTGCAATCCATGGGTGGAGTGCTTTTTCCTTCTTCGAGGTTGATCCTTGAAAGGAAAGGGAATGGAGCAGCCTTAAATTAAGCTATGTTAAACTTAAATAACAGGTCTGATATTTATTTTTACTGAGTTACCATTATCCCATCATAATTTTGTGCAATTTCAAGCCCCAGAAATTGCTTTAAGAGCCCCAATTCGCTCATCTCAAATGCATCATGGAGAGCAATTTTTATGAATGAAATGGAAGCAACAATGCTGCCAGTAATAAAGATATCATCAAAATATAAAAAAATAATAAGAAAATTACCATCATACTACTATAGATACACATTTGGATCTGATATATACCTTTGGAATTTTTGCGAGAGAAGGAAGGCATCCATCTTGGAATACCGCTCTCTTGGGGCTTATTTTAACCTGTATAGTGACTTCTTTAGTTTGAAAACCAAATATTAATATGAAATGTATCCCTCAATATGCTTCAAGTATATCTCCTCATGAATATATACATGTAGAAAATAATACTTAACATCCATATGATGCACCTCCTAGTGCTTGGATGTCGCAATTGCCAAAACTAGGCGGATGGAGTCCATTTTTGCAACCGGTGCAAAGGTCTCATGATAGTCCACACCTTGGACCTGGGAGAACCATTTTTATACCAGAATTGCCTTATATTTTCAAGTGATTACATCAGTAGAAAACGTTTTCCAAAAAACCCACTTGCATTGAACTAATTTCCTCCCCGGAGGAAGAGAAACTAGTTCCCAAGTAGCATTCTTTTGAAGAGAATTCCTCTCTTCGTCCATGGCAGCTTTCCATCTCAGATATTTCTGAGCATGGTAGTAAGACATAGGATCTTAAATTATCATTAAATAAAAAAAATTGGACAGAAAAGAGTCATGACAAGAGAGTGCAATACCTTCTCTTTGGAAAATGGACCTGGTTCTTCTTGGATCATCAGGATTTCCAATGTTGTCACCGGTGGAAGAAAGTGTCTGTCTGGCCCAAGTTGGGAGATGTGTTTGCACTTCAGGTTATAAAATTGAACTTGATGCATTCTGGTCACTGATATAAGATATCATAGGTTCCAAATCAGGCTCCAAATAAGAGTCAACACCCCCAATTTCATCATCCAAATATTCAGCAGAAGAGGAAGGAAATTCAGCAGTTTTCTCCTTCACTAGTTCTACCTCTTGAAGAGGCTCATCAAACTAGAAAATTATTTCAATGATTATTTTTTTTGTTATAATATGAAGCAGCTTGAAACCTTTAGATTCATCAGGATATACAATAAACAATCATTCAACACTTTGCGGTTGCAAATATTTCCTCTTATCATGCGGAATTCGGGCCCAGGCAGTGGACCCAAATACTCTGAGATTCGACAGATCCGGCTTGTGTCCAAAGTATGATTTTAAAGGGGTATTACCTTTCATGGATGAGTGAGGCACTCTATTCTGAATTTATACAGTAGCATTCATGGCCTCAGCCCACAAATTTGCATCCAACTTCTTGGCTTCCAGCATGTAAGTGGTCATCTCCTTGAGAGACCGATTCTTTCTCTCCTCTACACCGTTCTGCTGGGGAGTGTAGGGGGATGAATGTTGGATATGAATACCAATTTTGGAAAATATATGAAAAAAATAATTACTGATATATTCCCCTCCATTATCAGATCTCAAAATTTTGATCTTTTTCCCGGATGCTTTCTCAATCAGTGCTTTTAATTCAATGAATTTTTCTAAGACATCTGACTTTTTCTTGATGAAGAAGGCCCATGTATATCTAGAAAAGTCATCTATAAAAGTAATAACATACTGAGATCCATTAAAGGATGTGATGGGAATTGGTCTGCTGATATCAGAATGAATCAGCCCCAAAATTTCTGATGCTTGGCTTGCCTTATCTCGATCAAACTTATGCTCATAATGCTTACCCAAAATACAGCCTTTGCAAGTTCTGGTGGTAGATTTGATCACCGAGAGGCCTTCAACCATGGAATTTTTCTATAATTGATGCAATTATTTGAATTTTAGGTGGCCAAACATTTCATGCCAAAGCCTACTAACCTCATTTCCATGAGTCAACAAAGCTGTGGGCTTTGCATCCTCCACAAAATGGGAAAACTCATAGGATTTTGCATGATGATTTGCAGATCCTTTTGCCACAAGTTTACCAGATGCAAGTTCAGTAATTTGTACATCATCAGGGCCAAAGGATACTCTCTTGGGAACTCCAGTGTGGGTCATTTGATAGTCACTCATGAGTTTTTATGCAAGAGATGGTACATACAGAACATTGGAAAAATAATCGTGCTCAAGATTTACAGTACCTTGTCCTTTTGAGATGATGGTAGAGTCATACCCCATGTGGATGGGAATGCTCTTGCTGGTGTTGAGAGAAGAGAAAGAGTCTTTTTCTGGCCATCATGTGGTTCGAAGCTCCAAAATCTATGAGTATAGCCATGGAATTCGAAGTGCTTTCCATGAGAGCATGACCTCTTTCATGTTGGTATTCCAGATCTTGATTTTATTTCCTCTGAAATATTTTCAAAATATTTATGTTATCTCTATCAAGGAGAGAAGTATCTTAATCAATCTTCTTTTTCATGCAGGCATGTTCATTGTGGAATCCCTTCCGGCAGTATGAATACCTGCCTTTTTCCTTCCCGTGGTGGCCTTTGTTTTTGTTCTTCTTCGAGCTGGAAGACTCTTCTTGCTGTTGGTTTTGAACTTTTGTCTTAGGAGATTTGAAATTGGTTTTGGGGTTCTTCTATTGCTTTCCTTTCCCCTTCAAATTCTTAGGTCCCTAAGAAAAGAGTGCTTGATCATGGGAGGATCTGATGATCCCCATCTAGAAAAGCTTATCATGCTCACCTGATAGGGACTCAATGAAGGCATTGAGTGAATGCATCTTCCATCCATAGGTTGTGAGCTTTCCCGCATGAAATGTAGAAACAAACACCAAATAGTCAGCTCCAAGTTTTGAGAGAATGGCGAGGATGATCTGATCATCCTCCTTCTTCACATGACACTGCTTTAAGAAAAGGACTATATGCTTGAATTTTGTGAAAAAATCATTGAGGGTCTCAAAATTGTCAGGTTGAAGAAACATCAACTCATTTTCAAGATGATAAACCCTCAAGTCATCCTATTTTCCATATAGGGAGGAAAGTTGGTCCCAAATCTATTTCGAAGTCTTCAATCCCGAAAGGGGAATAGAAGATCCTTGGAGATAGAGAGACACAAGAAACATAATGCTTCATATTTCTTATTCAAGAATATAGACTTGTATATAACATGATTAGGCTATTTTTATGTGTCCATAGTGACCTGGTAGAGTCCTCTAGCACGTAGTTGGTTCTCCATGTCTCCTTCCCATTGATGGAAGTTGAATGGAGTCAAAATATCTATGGAAGAAGCCATGTCAAACTGTTGTAGTGAATGCAGTGAGCCTATAAAACCTACAAATCAAAACAATAAAGTCACCATAAGGTCAAACAGCCTGCAAATTTTAGGCTTTCATCACACCCACCATAATTGATCAACAATTCCTTAACTTGGAGTATGAAGTGGTAAGCCTTTGCTTTTGGTGCAGTGCTAGAATTTTGAGCTTTTGCTCAATTTTTCATGCAAGATCCATCAAAAACCATGTTTTTGAGAGAATGAGCTTTGTCCCGCTATGAGATTTGATACCATATTAATCTGTCACAATAATCTAGGGACTAAAACACATCCTCATAATAAATTTCAGACAATTAAGCATGAAAATGGCATAATAGTGCTGCAATAGGAGTAGAATATCTATATAATCAATAAAGAATGAGCAATACAATACAATGGTCATGTAAGGTGCATGGATGCCAAATAAATTTGAATACTCAAGGAGGTCATTTGAATTGAATGGATGTGTGTAGCTTAACTCAATGTCATCCACAGTCAACACACATAGTTAACCACTGAGCTAATCAATAACTAACTCTCGACTAAGTCCTAACTGAATCAGAGTGCAATAGATGACTTATTCCAACTAAAAGTGACTCATCACATGTAACTGCATGTCCAACTGAAGGAGGGTAGCACATCCATAACTTTAAGTAGGTCTGATGGAGTTGACTGAAGTAAACATGTCATCAGAAGTGGTTGTAGGTGCATGTGTTATCTCCATTTCATAAATAACGACCAAAAATAATCAAATAATGAATGGAGGATCCTTCACAACTCAGCTTAACTGATTGTAACAATCAGTTAGAAATTAGGTACATTTATGACACTCAGATCACCCCAAAAATGCTCCCTGTTTGAAGGAGGAATCCTAGTTAGCCTCCCCGAATGAAGGAGAAGGATTAGTTGGACTCCTTGACTGAAGGAGGGCATGGTTGAGTTCATCCTGATGTCATAGTGTGCTCATCTGATGCCATGTAATTCTATTTGTTGTTTAGGAATAAACACCCTTGTAACCTAGGGTCTGGGGTTACCAACGTGCTTCTAAAACTTGCAGACAATCAGCTTTAAAGTACAGAAAGGAAATAGGAAGATATGTTGGACTCACCTGATTATTGACGGTTGATCCAAGCTTTGTCTTCTCCTACTCTGCTTCTCTCCAAAGCTTTTAGGGATGCACCTCCTTCACCTGCAAAGAGCAAATTCTCCAAGTACAAACTTATACATGTATATATAACATGTTAGATAAATAACAATATATAGTTCTTAATCTAATATATTTATCAACCATGATACATGAAAGAGACTCAACACAATGTTGGAAGAAGAATTCTCTTTATTGACAATTAGTGAATGAGATAAGTGTACAACCCAATGCCTGAGACAATGACTCCTCTACAAACAAAGGACTCTAAGTTCTGCTGCTCCAAAGACTTCTGAAGATATACCACCAGCATAACTTTGCTCTCCAAGATTTCTACTCATTAATGCTCTCCCCAAGGCCTATATTTATACTTTAAGAAATAGAGAAGTTTCGAAGGTTGAGGAGGTTGAGACAGTTGAGATGGTTAATGATTAAGGCTCAATTAATCTGCATTAATCGTGTTTTATATTTTTTAATGTCGAATAGATGTGTACGCAACTATTGATATAGTCAACCCGTGTATGACACGCGATTTGCTTTAAGGGAAACCCACATACAGATCTGTACACGTGTTGCAATGAGAATAGTTGCGTACAGTACGTAGGTTTTCAACATACATAGTCGCGTATGTATGCGAGTTTCAGTGGAGATAGTTGCGTACGGAAATCAACACATAGAAAAGTAAAATGGCATGCTGGTCAAAGGGTAAATGCATCTCATGTCATGACCATCTATAGTGTTTAGGAAAACTTCAATCCTATAGTGTCATTTTGTGTACCAACATATGGAAAGTCAGCACTCGGATGGAGAAGTGTCATTTGGGTTGATAACAGATGTCCCCTAATGTGTGAGGTCAGAGGGAAGCGATGGCCAAAATATATTATAATCATTATATTTGGAGAACTCAGAAGTCCAATGGAGTAGAGGTAGTACCTGAAACAAATACATAATAATGTCATATACAAAGTCATATCTGAGGATGCTATGTTCAATATATGGAACGCTAGCTCCTTTACAATATTTGAGTACATCATATAGTATGGGTACAAGACCATGTATATTACAAAGGTGGATTGAAGCCACAATATACAATAATGATGAGTCTTCAAAGATCTGGAAGCTGTTTAAATAGGTACAACATAGTCTTGCGCAACTTAGTCCATAGATAGGAAACTAAGGTCTTCATAAACAATCCCAAAGAACCAATACAATCCAAGCCATGTGAATAGATGTTATTGAAGTTGAACATGGAGCAGATTCAACAGATTTTCAATCAATAGGTGATAATCGACAAATAAAGAAAAGGAATTCATCAATAATGAGAGTGAACCCTGAGGTACAATCGTTAAAACTCTAGGTCTTCATTTTTAGGAAGTCCTGATGCAGAACCATACTGTGATGAGGAAGGCAATAGATCCTGCAACGGATCACAAGAGTGACTAGGAATTGGGTAAAGGAAGCGAGACACGAGTAGTAACAGATACAACAATGATGGAATCAGGATATAGATCAGACACAGGGTTAGGTCCTTGAACGGTGAGCACGACACAGATATTGGCCAAGGTATATTTTTAACTTTACAGATAGAAAAACTAGACTTATCTTTCATGTAGGAGACATGATCAGATTCCCCAGGTAGAAATGACAAGAGGAGGAGTAAGAAACTCGAAGTAATAGCTAAACTGAAAGTGAACACTAAGGAATGAGTATCAGAAAAAACAGAGAGTGCTTTGTTCAAGGATGAAATGCTGCCACTAACTGAGAACCAAAATAAAACTTCTTCCTTACCTTCCCTGTTAAATTTTAACAATTCCAAGAAAGTCAACTCAGATCTCTCTTCATTTTTTTACAAGCTTGAAGAGACGAGAAAATAATGCTTGATAGTGTCACTGATTCATGGATTTTATGAGCCCGAACTAGTACATGCTCACTTTGGTGTTTTCATGTTTAGAGAGTCTGAAAACTCTAAAGAAGAATCTAGGGGGGTCCTTTTTCGTCCAATTTAGTCTCCTGAGGCCGAAAAAATATAAAACATACCACAGAAGAACTCTCCTAACTTCCATAGAATAAAAGGTGAACCTTTTCGTACTTAGTCAGGGAGGTCTGAAAAAGGTTAAATTACCACCTACCCAACGCTCCTTCAAGATCAGCATATAGCTTGAGTTTTACGAGTGTGAAGGAAAGCAAGATCACTCAGAAAGATCCATTTGAGTACAATAAATGGGGCTTACGACAATAAACTAGATGCTTTGTTCTTAGTGTTTAACAATCATGACAAAGACACAAAGTACACTCGGAATATTTTTCATGTTTAGGTCCAGAGCACGAAAAAGAGAAAACTGAGCTCAAACCGGGTGTTCCTTTCCATAAATATAGTCCCTCGGGTCCATAAAAGTGATAAACATGTACCTAAGAATACTCATCTCAATTCCATAGAAAAGAGAGTGATCCTTTCTCATATTGATCCACATGGTCCGAGAAAGAGATAACCTACAACTAATGTGGATGCCCATTCACGTATTCTTAACGAGCTTGAATGGACAAGTTAACTTGGCAGTCAAGTCTGTTTTTAAGGAGTCAAACCTGGGCCTAAAGAAACTCCATAAAGGCGGGGAGTCCTATAAAGGGATAGCTTGTAAAAAGAGACCAAAATGAGGCTCAATTTGGCATAAAAAATAGCTAAAAAGACTCCCATGTACCTAAGACAGCTGGAACATGAGTATTGAAAGACAAAATAGGTTCTAAATGGGAATACTCATGAGAGGAAAGCCCTATCCATGGAAGAACAATGGTAAAGACAAGGAGCTAATGGTTAAAAATACCATACTCCGTGGTCAAAATGTTAATTGCTAGGTTTAAGATGGAGTAGGTATAAATGCAGAATGCATGTGAAATGACAAAAAACCATCCTATATGAGCAAAAAACATCTTAAAATGATGATAAACCTATTATAAGGCAAAAATATATGGTATTAGTTTTATAAACTATGAAATGTAGGGAAAAAAACCCACTTGAAAAATAAGTTTCCTATAAATAGTTCAAAACTTAAATAAAAAATCACCATTTGGATTTTTAGCCATAAAAGACAAGTTTTCACCTCTACCTTCAATTCCTCGGTGTGGACAATCCGGTGGACCATTTCCAAATACGCAAGTGTGAGGTAATACTACACTCCATGCTCTTCAATTTGATCCAAGCAATTATCAAAATTAGGCCCTAATTTCATGTTTTTAAGCATCCTCAAAAAAGGAACACTGTGTACACGGGTTTTCTATATTGAAAGTCATGTACACGCGTTCTGTACGTGGGTTTCCCGAAGGGAAGTCGCGTATAGTATGCGACATGCCTAAATAGATAGTTGTGTACACTGCGTAAGGTGGAAAAGAAGCATATAGGGTCAAAAAATTTGAAATTTTATGTGAAACTAAATGTTTGCAATTGCTTGTTTACTACGTTGAAAGATGGTTCTGGAGTGGAGGGGGTGCGAAAATGAATATATGGACCAAGAAGCACTCCAAAATGCCCCCACCATGAATGTTTTATGTTCAAGTGGGTTGTTAAAGTTTTTCTGTACCTCACCTATGTGGGCCAATGTCCACCTCTTAGAGTTCCTGATAAATTATTGGGACCATGACTTGGGCATGTTTGACCTTCAAGGTGAGTCCTTGGAGCTTACTTCAGAGGATATCTATTTCATTGCTGGTCTATCACGATGGGGAGCTCTGGTAAACTTGGAAGGCATCGATAGAGGCAGTGACCCTCTAAGTGTCCAAAACTACATTGATATATACTGCACACCAGACACACAAAAGAGGGGTAGCTACATCCCTATTGTGCACATACGTGATCTTTTTCTATAGGTATTGACAAGTACTATAGTGAGGGTTGCAGGGTCATCTTCACTTCACCTTGCAACATGGAACCAAATGAGACTAGCAATGGATTGCATGCAGGGGGCCCTTATTACTAGTGCTCGAGAGTGATCCCGATTATGAGAAAACAACTCTCTGACTGCAAGAGAGGCAGGAGGAATAATTTTGGATATTCTAGCATACTAGTATCCTTCTTCTTTGAGAGAGTGTCGGGATTGAGCCCTGCAGTACCCTTTCCAGTTCGTTCTCCTCGTCAGCCTAGGCTAAGTAGATGGGGATATTTCTTCCTTGACTAGGGAGGTGGTGGCTCAGTGTAGAGTGTCTATGATGATGACTTCTACTTTTGGTGGGAGTGACAGTTGCTAGAACTAGAGCAGTTTCCATATGCTGGAATGGATTTCCAGGGTGATGCAGACCTCGTCCTCCCTCCAAGAGGAGCATGGGGAGAGTTAGGTACCTTTTTATTTTCAAATTTTCAAATTTTTATGAATTTTAAAATATAGAGATATATACATATGTATAAGAGTTCTAATCCTATTTAAATGTCAAAATGCAGATATTGGACTAGTCCACCCTAAAGGGCATCCACGCATGTATGTGCGTCCTGTGTTGGGAGAAGACTAGGGGCTAATTAGGGTTTTGGATGGGAAGCTGGCCAGGCTTACCTAGAGAGTACCGACCTTATGGATTGAGCACATACTAGCCATCATGCAGGAGTTCGTGGTTGGTGTACCACCTGTCTGGATATGCCTTCTGAGGTGGGTAGCCAGAGAAGTATTGGTGTACATAGATGATGTTGAGGCTGAAGAAGCTAGAGTACAGGGTGGTCCAGCTTATATCTAGGGAATTTGATGGACTTTGATCCATATTTTGTATATCTTTTGTATATTATATAGTTATGACTAGATCTAAGGATCAGAGACTCGACCTATCTATATGAACAAATATTCACACACACACACACACACATATATTGCCAGTTTATTTACAAATGTTTTTTATGTGTTTACTATATACTTTTATGGAAAATGTGTTAAATGCCAATCCAAGATGTAATTATTGTATGCATCAGTTAATGAATTTTGATTCCTTGGAATATGATTGAATGTAATGAACTCAAAATGTGTTTCCAATAACCTAACTTACATGAACTGACGTAATAGAATAGGGTTCCGCACCTGATAAGCCCAATTGAGCTAGGAAACAACCAGTTGAGAGTCCATTCGGACTTCCTGCTGAGTGATACCATGTGACAAAGCATCCCATAGAAGCTCAATGATGGCCCTGTATTCAGCCACATTATTGGAAGCAGGACCAAAGCAAGCACCTCCTGAGGCAACTAAATGTCCTGAGGGCGAATAAATGACCCATGCAGCCGAAGCTAAATTACAAGTGTGGCGACTGGTGCCATCAGCAAAACTTACGAACCTCTCGAAAGACATTTGAAACAACCAGCAGATGGTATAAAAAACATAAACTGACAAAGTAGTGTACATAAAAATACATACAATAAAATACAAGAAAAAGTGCTAAGCCTAAGCATAGTACTTTTTCAGGTAGAGCCCTTTTCTAGGCTCATCCATTTTATGCCCATCGAAATCTATCAATACATATGCGCCTTTCTTTAATACTTTTGACACGATATAAGGTCCTAACCACATAGACTTGAACTTTCCTGCCCCCAGGGGTTCTTTGTCTTGGTCCCAGAGAAAAACAACTTCCCCCTCAGAGAAAATTTGAGGCTTGACTGATTTATCATATTGGATTTTAACCCTATTTTTATGAGCTTGGTTTTCTATCAGCGCATCTCTATGATGTTCATCAAGGTGTTCTAAATGTAATAGACGTTATTCAAGCTCAGTTGTATCTGGTAACACATGAATAGCAATTTTCAAAGACGGGATTTCACATTCAATCGGGGTAACAACTTCCACTCCATGGACGAGTTGGAAGGGGGAGAAAGCCATAGCATTTTTTACATTGGTTTGATACACCCAAAGAGTAGGGTACATCATGATATGCCAGTTTGAACAGGCTGCATTAATAGTATGTTTGAGGATAGTTTTCAAAGTTTTATTAACAACCTCGACCTGCCCATTGGCTTGAGGATAGAATGAGGATGAATGTTCCTGTCTAAATCTTAGCATTTTGGTCAGTTCCATCATCATGCTATTTTTAAAATGACTGCCATGGTCAGTGACAATCACCTTGGGTATACCAAATCGTGCTATAATTTGATTGAACACAAAAAAAGATGCAGTTTCCCCGGTAGCTCTAAAGGTGGGCATTGCCTCTACCCATTTTGTAAAATAATCCACAGCGAATGATATATTTGTGCCCCCTAGTCGAGGCTGGGTTACACGTCACGTAATCAATCCCCCACTTCTTGAAGGGGCCCACCGAGATAACAGGAAACAACAGAGCAGAATGTGACCGCATTTTTCTGGTATAAAGCTGACAAGGATGATAGCACTTCGTTGCTTAAACACAATCTTTAAAGATTGTTGGCCAGAAATAACCGACATGTAATATTTTCTGGGTCGTTGATAACCCAGATAAATTATCCCCACATGCTCCACTATGGGAATTATTTAGGACAATCTCCACTTCCTCATGGGCCAAACATCGACACAAAACAAAATCTACCCCTCTACGATATAAAGTATCTCTTATGATGAGGTAGTTCTTGGCATGTAGGCATAGTTTACGTCGTTCTTCCCGTAATAAAGTTGCAGGATACTTCAAAGTCTAGAGATAGATAAGTATATCTCTGTACCAGGGATCAGAGGTGAAAATCAAAAAGATGTGCTCATCAGGGAATGAGTCTTATTCAATATCTACATCTTCATCTACTCGAAATTCTGCAATAAGCTCAGCAAAAACTAAGGATTTTTTGGATTTGGCGGACTGAAAATCGAAGTCAAACTCTTGGAGAATGACTATCCATTTGTTGAATTTTCCTCCAACTATCCGTTGGGACAAAACATATTGAAAAGGATTAACATCTACCACTACTGTTGTAGTCCTTAGTAACATGTAGTGACATAACCTCTGAACAACATAAACAGCTGCTAAGGCCAATTTCTCGACGTGGGAGTATCTCAGTTCAGGTCCAACTAAAGCACGACTAAGATAGTAAACGAAGTACTCTTGGATCCTATCGTCCTCCTGGACTAGGACCACCCCTATGGTCGACTCAAACGTGGCCAGATACAATATAAAATCCCTAGAGTAATCTGGCGGACACAATAATAGTCCCGACAGCAAAGCTTTTTTCAACACCTCGAATGCGAGTTGTGCAGTTTCATCCCATACAAATGGGGTGTCCTGTTTCAATAAGCACATGAAACCTTTAGTAATCTTAGCATAGTTTACAATGAAATGCAAAGAAAATTGGAATTTCCCTGCAGGCTCTGAAGTTGCTTGATAGAATGAGAAGGAGGTAGATTTACAATGGCCTCTACTTTTAACGGATCCACCTGAACACCTCTATTAGAAACGATGAATCCGAGCAGTCTCCCTGACTCGACACAGAACACACACTTGTGGGGATTCAAGTGAATTTTATAGTATCTGCATTGTTCAAATATTAAACGCAAGTGATGTAGATGGTCAATCCTCTTACGAGAATGTGCAGGAAGATCATCAAGGTAGGGCTCTCCAATGGCTTTAATATCATGAAAGGAAAAAAACATTGCCCTCTGAAAGGTTGGCCCAGAATTTTTCAATGCAAAGGGAATTTTTTTGTATGCGAAGGTACCCCAAGGACAAATGAAAGTAGTTTTATGTTGGTCTTTTGATTTTATTTGAATTTGATTATATCCGAAGAAACCATCCATAAACGAAAAAACTTCACTTCCCACGCAAGCATCAATAATTTGGTCTATAAATGTTGTGGGATAGTTGTCCTTAGGATAGGATTTCTTTAAATCTCTGAAATCAGTATAGACTCCTATGGTCCCTTGCTTCTTATCAACACAAACAGGGTTGGATACCTATTCCGTCAAAGCTATGGGATAAATAAAACTGGCTTTCAGTAGTTTTTCCACTTCAGCCTTCACTGCCGCCGCTTTACGCGAGTTGACAGGTCTCAAATTTTGTCGAATAGGTTTAGCGTTAGGGTATGTTCAGATCTCGCGCTCAACTATAGATGGATCAATGGCTGGAATCTCCTCATATGACCAAGCAAAAATGTCGCGGAACTCCTTAAACAAGGTGGTATAGATGGTAATCTCCTCATGAGAGTAGTTTGTGCTGATATGTATATTTTCCACAACATCAGGATTTATAGAGATGTTGATAGGGATGGTAGCAAAAATATTTTCCATGATTCCCCTCAACAAACATTCCTTCCCTCGGTAAGGGATTAATGGGCATATCAACATCATCTGTCAGTCCCACATGAAACTCTTGATTCTCTATCCTGCTTAGCTCTAGAAGAAAATAGGATCAATGATGAATATCTTCATAGATCTTATCTCGTTCACACATGGATTCTAGAATGGCTTCATCAGAAGGTAAAACCATATCTAAACAATCTATCGAGTGCAAATAGTTTTCTACCCAAGCAGGCAGATAGACTTCTTCCAATTCCTCTGAGACTAAGAGTGGAACCGGAATGGGATCAATAGTGGTTTGTGTGATAGCTTGATAAGATACTTCCACTTCCGATAGGGGCACTTCAAGTTCATGGTGGGTAGGGAGAACCCAAGGATCAATCCTATCAACAACTGTAGCAATGGACTTTCCCACACTAGTAGAACCTATATAATTAATAGGATATGGAAGATCAAATGTTCCCATCAATGATGCATACATTCCAGCTCCTAAGTTCTGTGCAGCAGGTTTGACCTGATCAACCAATGGCACATCATACTCATTAGACTCCATGTGGCCTTTTCCAGTAAAATCGAGTTGGTCAACAGTAACCAACTTCCCTTCGTGTGGAAACACTACCACCCGAAAGATGGTCGATGCAATAGAAAACATGGCATAAGTCTAGCTTCTTCCCAAAAGAAAATTATAGTCCAAAGGTGCATCAATCACCTCTACCTCAACAAACACCAATTTCCTTGCCAACTTGATTTCAAAAGCCAATAGGATACCATGCGGATGAAATGACCTCCGTCAAAAGCAGTAAGCAGGGTGTTTGACGGCACCAGCTCTGGGGATCTAAGAGATTTCCAACATGACAAGGACATAACACATGTAGAAGCACCCTCATCAAAAACTGCCCTTCCAATGGTCTTTCCACCATGGATGACATCTATTGATAAGGATACATGGTAAGGTAGGTGAATTTTGACATCATATAAGTTAAATTTCACCATGACACTCGATGAGTCCATACTGCCTAAGGCTGCTAAGAGTGCATCCCGCTGAGCGGGACAACTCTGTAACACCTCTAAAGCTGACATTACACAAGGTGTCTAGGCTAAGTCTTCAACCATGGAGTAGTTGGATGTAGCCCTAGCATTAGGATTATGCAAGGTCTTCTTAAAGACACCTTTAGATATCTTGGGCATAGTTTCAGCAGGTTTCATGATCGTGAGAGGGTTATAAGTTTCACCTATAGGCTTACCCTTCTCAGAGGTCTCTTTTTCATAGTTCTTATTCCTGGTCTGTAGCAAAGTTGAAGATAAAACCATGTTGATATAATTGGGTTCAGGGGAATTTGGGGTGCCCCCTACTGCATTTGAAGCTGAAGCTGAATTCTGCCCTTGGGGAAACAGATCCTTTAGGATAGCTGATTGTTGAGCTTTTAACAGCTTCTGGGCTTGTTCCATAAGTGGACAAACATGGGTAAGGTGATCTTCATGGAACAAATTGCATGGGAATTTCACCTTTTTCTTTTCTTTCTTGCCCCCATCAGCATTATTTGTGTGTTTTTTCTTGTTTTTATTTCCCTCCCCTTTCTAATTTCCTCTCTTCTTCCTCCCATCGGGCTGTTGATTTCCCTTCTTAGAGGTCTGTGCAAAAACATTTGCATTTTGGGGTGAGGGGGTAGCCTTTGCTACCTTCACCGTAGAATGTTTGACGAATATTTGATGGAGTTGTTTGGCCAAATATTCTACAGTGGGATAATTAACGGAACCCACCACACCATCAGCATGGGGTCTAGGCTTAGGTTTCTCTGCATCGTGTGTTGGCCTTGGTGCCTCATGGATAATCTCATATAAGATCCCAGACTGAGAGTAAATCAAATCAAGTTGTTGGGCCCTGAGGATAGCTTCTTCCTCACTCGTCACTCCTGAAGTAGATATGTCCTTAGATATATAAGGCAATAGTGATTTAAGGAACCATTCTAGTAAGAAATCAAGAGGAATAGTGGCTTTAATAAGGCTCTTCTGCCTCATCCATTCTTGGATGTGATCTGAGATATGGGTAGCCTTGTTCTGTCTAAAGGTAGATAACAAGTCCATTCCAAAATCATATTAGACAGGAAGCTGAAAGTGGCTAAGGAATGCGTTAGCCAAGTCCCAAAAACTACTAAACGCAGTAGAAGGAAACTCAATATACCATTTTGTTGTAGTACTCATCAATGTTCTTTGGAATAGCCTCAACTGAACTGAATATTCATTCAATGAGTTGGAAGAGCACCATAAATGAAAAGTGATGGCATGAGCCCGAGGATCTTCACCAACTTTGCCTTCGAATTTTGGGATGTCCGAGGGAAACTTGGTGGTTACAGGAAGCCGGGAGGGATCATGCCTCACTAGGTCACTCATCAGTTTAGACAAATCTGGCAAGCTTAACGTTGCCAGGAAAGGAATCTTAGGTAGAACCGGAGCACTAAAAGTACCGGTTTGGGGATTAGAGGGACTTGCCCCCAAATTCAAATATGTAAACATGGGGTTGCTCCCTGACACCGGTTGCGAAGTGGATGGGTTACTTTGAAATGGATTCCATCCGTAAGCCACAAGATTGTTGGTATAAGGTGCAATATAAGATATTCTGGCTGCCCCAGTTGAAACTAGGGTTTGAAAAACAGGAGCAGGTATCCCTCCACTAAAAAGAGAAAAGGGAGAGCTCATGAATGGAGCAGAGACTGGGGTTTGGAAACCTTGAACATAAGGGTTAGTGCTTCCAAACTGCACCCCTACATAAGAGGGTGGTGGGCCTATGTATGGAGTGGATGGGGGTAAGTGCCCCCCATTCCAAGGAAATCCTTGGACAAAAGCTGAGGATCTTGTTGGACCACTTTGGGCAGTGTGTGCAAAGGAGGTTGGAACTGTAGGTACACTAGGAATCCCAGTGACCATTCCCCTAGAAGCACCTGCTAGGTGTCAAAACCCCAAGATTTCCGAAAAATTTACAATTTTCAAAATACAAATAATTTCATAAATGAAGTCAACTAATTATTTAATTAGTTAAATGTTAATGAATTCATTACCTGAATTATTTATTTGACTATGTTTATCCTATAAAAAAATTTCTTTTTTAGTTTACTGACTTGTCTTTCTTTGTGACCACAATGTGGAACTGTCATGAAAAAATGGGCTTACTTAGCTTTCGAGCTAACGCAGAAGTTTTCCTGTGCTTACAGACTTACAGGTAAGAATTTCGTGTGCTGCTTGTCATTAATTCTAAAGCATTCTGATATAATTTTGTCGCACAATAATAACTCCGTAGAGAATATAATTGCTAATCAATTTCCAAAGCTTATCGAGGTAAAATCATTTAAACTGTCTTCCCTTTTTAGATTCTAAGGAATGAGATTCAGTTCTATTAGTAAAGGCTACAGCTGCCTTCTTCTTAGTAAATGTAAATTTATAGTTCTTCATATTTACTGAACTATTAGATGTCTAACATAGTCATCAAGTGTAAAAATGCCTTAATATTTCTTTACAAGCAAAGTAAGAATGGCAGACTTATAAAGTCAATGGTTTAATTTAAAATTGTGCGTAATTACTATTTACGCTATGATCGACTTGGCTATTGCTTGTTATGAACGTAGTGTATATTGGTAAATGGTTTATATACAAAAATCCTACTTCCATTACTTTGAAATTTAAAGGGGTTATAACCTTATTACATATTAGAATCATTGAAATTATACTAGTGTTGGAGGATTAAATTCCTCTATACTATAATTGCTTGGAAAGTAACATTCAGTTATGGCGATATATATATCATTAAAATTCAAGGTTAAGCCATTAAGCATTTTGAGCCTTATCATGCTTAAAAGTATACCTTGCTAGTTCAATAATAAATCATACAAGATAATGAGACTAACACTAGCAAGAAATATATTTACCATAGAATGGTTACATAAATTTCTTTTATAACATAACAATTAGCCTAATCTTTGAAATAAGTTAAGGTTTGTTTAGTAAATAAATGTCATGTTTATATTACAAAGGGGTCATAGGATAGACCTCACCATGAAGAGTCTAAGGTTTACCTTTGAATCTAAGTTCTATAATCTTTTACTATATTTCCTCCTTTATCTCCTTTACATGCATAAAATACTAGGTTAAGTTTTGATTCTACATTTGTTTATGTTACAAATACTTGGTTGAAATAATATTTGCTTGTGAGTAAAGTTCTCACTAAGAGAATAAACGTTATTACTCTCTTTTTATAGCATACTTTACAAGACTCTATTATTATCGTGATTATAAATGATTGATGGAAAACGTTGCATAGCATAGAGAAAAGGATTATGCAAAAGGGCCATGCCATGATGTAAATAAGGCTAGACTCGATTTATGTTTTATGAAACCATTCTTTATAAAGTATAAGGGTCATAAGATCACCCCACGACCTCGATGATTGCAAAAGCAAAGTGTTTATAATAACAAGATCTTATGTTTTTCCATGCAGCGTGTATGATGGGATAACTTTGCAACAAGGACTAAAGTGGAACCTTTGATTTATCAAAAATGATTGGGAATCATTTCTTTGGAGGAACGTTCGCCGAACTATGCGATTCTACCCACAACACGTAAATTATTTACTTGGTAATGTGGCTTCATCGTATCCATGTATTTTGTAGTTAAAATGGACAACAACAAACACTAGCTCGTCATTCTCTCCATTGCCTTCGGGCTCCTGTCGCTCTGCTGTGATGTTCTCGACTGCACTGTCGTTTGCATATTGCTTCTGATAGCCTCCCTATTACTGTTCCTCCTCGAACGCTCGCCCAAATGTTCAGTAAATAAGTACTGTTACCCAACTGTCTACTGCTTGAGTATAGGCTAGTGGTTCTTCCCTCAGGGTTTCACCACTGTAGCTACCTCCATTCTGAATCCTTCAACTGTACAGAGTTTTCCTTTGTCCTTGGCCTGTTACTGCGATTCGTGGTCTTGAGATTTAGAGTTGCTGGGGTAGAGGGTTTTGCAGTGCACTGTGTTTTGATTTGGTTTGAGAACCATTACGGCTCTATGGTTTATACCTTGTTGTCCAGTGACTGAAATTATTTGTTGTCTTTAGTCGATGCTGATTAGTAACATCGTCTTCCTTGCAGCTGATGAAAAGCCTTCTCCTTCTCGTGTTGGTGGTAGCGCTTCTTCTAGCACGTGGATACATTTCGGTGAAACTTTGAGGTGAGCCACGCCATTTATACAAGATACTAACAGCAAAAAGTGTGATGAATCACAGGTATAAACCTATCTCTCTTTCTCTGTGAATCCTAGTGCAAGGCTACGGTGACTTGTTGATTTACGGTAATCTTGGTTTAACCATGGCATTTTCTCCTTGTTTGGTCCTTTGGGGACATTTGTGGGTTGATGCGTTGTGGCCTGCAACCCTTACGGTTTTGGGTTCAAACGGGTTGACCTGTTCACCGTTGTTTGTTGAAGTTAACCCCTTGCTTGACGCAAGGTCTTCGGCTTAGGCCGCGATTGTAACACTTATTTTTTATTACTGCTACTATGTGTAAATACATGTAAATGATAAAAAGGCTGTGAGGGCCTTGCTCTTGTAAATTTTGGTTGAAGCCGTGAGCTCATACACTGTATTAGACTCTTTCAGTTTTGTTAATCTCTGTTGTATATTTAAATGTTAGTAGGGTTCAACCCTAACTCGTAATTATATAAAAGTATTTACAATTTTCTGTTAAAATAAATATCCTTTATTTATGTTGCACTTCAGTGATTTGTCGGATTATTGTTATGTTGAATACTGATGGTTTAAGCTCTGTAAATCGAGCATATAATTGCTCTACTGGTTATTTCATGTGCATTATGTCAAGGGAGTTTTTACTCTGTAATACTATTGAAATTATTTGCTAGGGTTTTCTGTACATTACTTTATATTAATTTACTTTATTTAAAATAATTGTAAATATTGTTACATAATTGTTACCCTTCGGTATATAATGACTTATGTTTTTACTAAAGTACTTCTGTATCTATTAGATACATCTTTTGAGTATAGAATTTATATTTTGTTTACTGTTTATTATAATGAAATAAACATTACTTATCTACATCTTAATACTGTACTTATAATTATATATTTATTACCCTTGTTCTTTATTTATTTATAATCATAAAATAAGATAATATTTTATTATTGTTTTCTTTACTTCACTAAATAATTTATAGAAAGTACTCTCTGTATTCTAGATTATCTTGTTTATATTACAATGTTAATATTTATAAAATAAAAGAATAAGAACTAACTATGATCTGTATTTGTTGACATCTTAAAAAGAATAGGTTAGTAGTTGTAGATTTTTATTTAAAATTAAATAGATAGAACAGAATGGATGAATAGCTTACATTCCTATCCATAAGTAATTTCTGATACCAACTAAATTATCTGTAGAATTAAATCAAGATTCTAGCTATTCTTTCTTTCCATTTGATTATTATACATGCAGTAGTTAAAACTAGAAAGAAGTAGACTGTAAAGTTGTAAAGAATTTTTATTTAGCTTAACCCTACTCTAGTTTAACTATTATACCCTTTTCTTGAATTCAAATAAGCAATAAGATTTTCTTAAGGTAAATACTGTATCCATAACTATTTTATCTACCCACACATACTACTATCCGTAAATAATATTGCTTATTTCTCTATTTCTAATAAACTGACAGTCTCAGTCTAGGTTTAACACTACTCCTGGTACAAAAGATATTTCTTCTGATAACAAAATAAAAGGAAATATTCTATAATTCCATTAACATTTTATTCTACATTTTCATCATACTATCTTTATTTATAATTTCACCACCTGTGCTGGAGTACGGTCTGGATCACTCCAGATGAGGAAAAACACAGGTAGGGTTTTGTTTCTCATCAAAATGATTCTATTACTAAACAAACTAAGAACAAATTCATTACTAAACCATCTAAGTATTTACATCATAAACTACACTGCAACATTCAAACATACACATATAATACACAAAAATTAATAAATAACAGAACCTATTCTTTGAGCCTGGATGACAACAGCAATGGGAGGACGTTCCTCGCTACCAACTCCTGGAGGGCGCTCAAACAGCGACTCCTCAGGACCCTCGAGCCTGCTCTTGTCTCCCTGGATGGAACTAGGTGCAGCAATAATCAAGTACCAGTCTTCAGACTCAATACCAATCCTGAACTTATCAATAAATTCTCTCGGCTAGCAAGCTGTATCAGACCAAGCTACTACAAATTATCTCTCAAAAACACCTTCCTTACAGTTCTCCCTTTTTCCCCAATGATTTCCTTGAAGTACATTCCTCCTGAATGATTCTTCTCTTGGAAAATATCTGAGCAGCCTCAGCTCTCTACATTGGGTACTTTTAAAAGATTGCCTAGGTCTTTTTGGGTTAGTTGTCATTTATTGAGCCACCTGCTCTGATCCCACTTTCTTGGGGGATCATGACCCCAAATGTAGGGAAGTTGCCACCTACAACCTAGGAAGTGTTTGAGGATGCTGCCACTTGTCTTTTTCTCTCCACCTAGTTCCTTCCACCAGTTTGACCAGTAACACTCTTATTAACAGCTCTCCCAAGCTGTTGTCTCCACTTTTTATTTATTAATAATAAAATATTCAAAATTACATTCCACTTATTTTGACTCTGCCGAGTCATCAGTTCCTACTTAGCATTAAATTTAACATAATGTCTTAGGAAATCAAATTAAAACAATTAACATTATTTTACAAAATTGGGGTATGTGACATACACACCCCTTAAAATGTAACATCGTCCTCGATGTTACTTATTCTTCATCCTCTGCAATCCCATGGAACAAATTCGGGTATGCTTCCCGCATCTTACTTTCCAGTTCCCAAGTGGCCTCTTCAGGAATAAGGTTCTTCCATTGCACCTTCACCTATCCAATGGTGCGGTTCCGCAGAGTAATCTCCCTCCTCTTGAGGATACAGTCCAGTTCCACCAGAATTTATCCTTCTGGTTCCACCTATACAACATTCCAATCAACCACATGAGTATCATCATGAACGTACTTTTTCAAAACAGAGATATGAAAAACATTATGTACTTTCAAATTAAGTGGTAATGCTAGCTGGTATGCAACTTGACCAATTCTAGACAAAATTTCGAATGGACCACAGTAACGTAGTGCTAGCTTTGCACAACTCCCCAATATTAGAGAGCTTTTCTTTGGCCTTAACTTTATAAATACGTGCTCACCTACCTGGAACTCCTTGGGAGTTCTTTTCAAGTCTGCTTGGCTCTTTTGCCGATCTTGTGCCACCTTCAAATTTTTCTGCACTTGTTTCACAATTTCCTCCATGCCTTCAATAATTCTAGTCCTAACACCAATCTATCTACTGGATCATTCCAAGAGATAGGAGTGTTGCATTTACATCCATATAGAATTTCAAATGGACTAAATTTAGCTGATGACTGATAGTTATTATTATATGCAAACTATGCTAGATGTAAGTAGTCTTCCCACTTACCTGGCTGATCTTTAACGTACATCCTTAATAAATCCTCCAACACCTGATTCACTCTTTCAATCTGTCCATCTATTTGAGGATGGAAGGAGGTACATAAATTCAATGTTGTATTTAATCCCTTAAACAAGGACTTCCAAAAATTTCCTGTGAATTTAGGATCCCTGTCTAAAATTATAACCTTCGGTACTCCATGTAACCAAAAAATCTGCTTTAAGAAGATATCAGCTATATTGTCCGCCTTGTATGTAGTTTTGACAGGAATAAAATGTGCTGCCTTGCTCAACTTATCAACTACCACCGTAATAGAGTCATTTTGATTCTGATTTCTGGGCAGTCCAGTAATAAAATCTAAGCTAATCACTTCCCATTTCCAACTAGGAATAGGTAAAGGTTGCAACAAACCAGCTGGGTGTTGGTGTTCGATTTTTACCTGTTGACAGTCTAAACACCTAGCAATGTATTCAGCTACCTCATCTTTCATATTAGGCCAAAAATATTCTTTTGCTATCATGGTTACAGTCTTTTGGTAACCTAGGTGTCCTGAATAAGGTGTTTTATGGACTTCGTCCAGAATTAACAACTTAACCTTAGGCACATTAGGCACATACAGTTTATCTTTAAATAATAAAAATCCATTTTCATTTAAACTATAACATTTTATTAAGTTTTCTGTAGGTTCTTCCTTAGTTGTAGTTTGCAATTTCTGATAATTTTCATCTTGTTTTACCCCTTCTTTAAGCTGTTCATTTAAGTCAGAAGCATAAGTGTTGATTGCTGCTGTAAAGTTCAGCTTTGCATTTCTGCTCAATGCATCAGCCACCTTATTTTCCTTACCCTTTATGTGCTGGATTTCAAAATCGTATTCACTCAAGAAGGCTAACCACCTTGCTTGTCTAGCGTTTAAGTTAGGCTGATCTAAAAGATATTTCAGTCCTTTATTATCAGTCATTAGAATAAATTTTCTTCCTATTAAATGATGTCGCCACATTTTTAAGGCGTGAATAACAGCCACAAGTTCTAGATCATAAGTTGCGTAATTCTTTTCGTGAATTTTTAACTTCCTAGACTCATAGGCAATGACATTCCCGTCTTGAGTTAGAACACCACCTAAGCCATCATTACAGGCATCAATGCATACTACAAATTCCTTATTAGGATCTGCTATTCTTAGAATGAGTGCACTAGTCAATAAGGTTTTTAATTTCTTAAAACTTTCTTCACATTTTGAGTCCCAATCAAATTTCTTGCCTTTCTTTTGCAAGGAAGTGATCGGATTTTCTATTTTTGAAAATCCTTCAATGAATCTCCGGTAATAACCGGTAATTCCCATGAATGACCTAACATCCATTACATCCTTAGGAACCGGCCAATCTTCGATTGCCTGAATCTTTTCAGGATCGACTGAAATCCCTTCCTTGGTCACTGCGTGAACTAAGTACTGGATTTCATCCTTAAAGAAGTCACACTTACTAAATTTCACGAAGAGTTGTTGTTCTCACAACTCTTGTAAAAATATCTTTAGGTGTTCTTTATGTTATTCTTCCATTTTAGAGTAAATTAAGATGCCGTTGATAAACACGACAACAAATTTATCTAAGTATTTATGCATTATATTATTCATTAAGCACATAAAGACAGCTGGGGCGTTGGTAAGCCCAAATGTTATTACGACAAACTTGTAGTGTCCATACCTTGTTCTAAAGGCTATCTTGAAGATATCTTCATCCTTAATTCTTACTTGATGATATCCTGATCTCAAGTCTATCTTTGAGAACACCGTAGCTCCACGTAGTTGATCAAACAGATCATCTATGCGGGGCAATGGATATCTGTTTTTAATAGTCATCTTATTTAGCTGACAGTATTCTATGCATAGTCGCATAGTTTTGTCTTTATTTTTGACAAAGATGACCGGTGCCCCCTAAGGAGACACAATAGGTCGAATGTACTTCTTATCTATTAACTCTTTTAGTTGTGATTTTATCTCATTAAGTTCTAAAATATTCATTCGATATGGATATTTTGAGCTAGGTACCGCACCCGGTACCAGCTCAATGGTGAAATCCAATTCCCTCCTTGGAGGTAATCCTGGAATTTCTTCTGGGAAAACGTCAGTATATTCTTTTAAAACAGGAATATATTCTATTTTTAACTTATCTGTTTTAGATTTACTTGCCTCATCTGTAATAGTTACTGCATAGGCTTTACATCCTTTTCTAATAGCTCTTTTAAGTTGTAAAGAAGAAATCTGTCTGATTATGGTTTTTCTAGGAATACCCTTAACCTTTACTGGTTATTCATCACTATTTAAACACGTGAAAGTTTTATCGTAACAATTTAAAACTACCTTATGTTGTTCTAACCAATCCATGCCAATCAGTAAATCATATGAGCCAAGTGGCAAAACATTAAGCTTAACTGTGGTTTTAAATTCATCCATAATTAAAGCACATTCTTTCACAAAACAGGTTACTTTTCTTTTTGCCCCAGTGGCTAATTGAACTAACCAGGAATTATCAAACTTATCGACAGACAACTTACATTTTTCCACTATCTGAGGTGCAATGTAACTAAGAATAGCTCCTGGATCGATTAAAATGGTTACAGGGGTTTGATTAATCATACCTTCCACTTCCACCATGGAATTCTGAGAGTCAGCTTGGCAGTTCTCCAAAGCTGCGTTAATTCAGGGCATGCTCCTCGCAAATTCTCCAACAGTCATTTCCTCCTGCACAGTATGAATATTGCTAACTAGCTTTTTCCAGTTTTGATAGACTGAGGCATAGTGCAGGCCATTACATTCCCAGCACTTAACAGGCTCCTTACGTTCAAAACTCTTGGTAAAATTTCCATGGTTATTTGCAGTTTCCTTGCCCTTAAAATTATTTGAATTATTCGAAGTACCATTTCTATTTCCTTGGAAATTGTTATTGTCAAAATAATTTGTAGTCTTATTATTCTTGAAATTCCTCTCGGGTACAAATTCCTTCTTCTTAAACTTAGGCTGATTGTTATTTTTCTTAGCCTTCCAGTTGGCTAAGCCTTCTTTCTTCCGGTTCTACTCAAAACAGAAATTAGCTTTCCTCATGGCTTCCTCCAGAGTCTTTGGGTTATCATACTCAATTCTGTCCTTAATGTGATATGGTAGACAGCTGAGAAATTGTTGCACTTTAGGTTTCTCGTCTACTAGGTAAGGTACATACCTAAGCAAGCTTAAGAATTTACTATTCAAATCCTTCATAGTCATTGAACCTAACTTCAATTTGTAAAATTCTTTAGCTCTTTCTTCGTAATATTGCTCAGACAAAAATTTCTTCTTGAAGTACCTTTTAAAGGTACTCCAATTAACTTCTTTTTCCGTGATACCCTTGACTCTTTTCAGATCTTTCCACCATATGTCCACTTTTCCGGAGATATTATATATTTCCATCCTTTCCTTTAGCTGATTAGAATAATTGTATATATGAAAATACTTCCTCATCCCGGATAACCAGGACTCTCCTTCCTCTCCTTTTTCGGTCTCTCCATTAAAAGTTGGGGGATTTATCTTTTTAAACTCCCCTAAAATTTCCTCATATGGTCTGTATTTATTCTTTCTATCATACAACTCAGCCTCACTACTGTCACTAGTAGTATGGTAACTTTGTCATTCACCGAACCCTTCAGATGATGAACTACTTTCAGTTTTTTCCAGCTTCATCTTTTTAGATCTTTTTTGATGACTAACATCCTCATATTCTGATCTTCTGCTCCTTCCTTCAGTTTGGAACTTTTCTATTAAAATTTGGTTCAAATATTCCTAAACCTTCAAAATCCTCGCATTCTCCCTCTTGACTGATTCTATTTCAGTATTCAAATCTTTTACAGTCTGCAACAGCTCTGAAGAGTGGGCAGTCACCTCTTCTAACATAGGTTCTCTGGGAAATTGTCTTGTTTCTGTGTCTGGAGACTCCTCCTGTAAATACTCTCCTAGCTTTTCCATACCTTCTTGTTAAACTTCAGAAAAAGGAAATTTTATGTTCTTAACATAAAACAAAATATATGTTAGCATCTTATTTTAATTTATTGTTCTATGAAAGCTAGTTGGGCTGCATCAAGGCCTAGTGTTTGAACCTGGCTCTGATACCACATGTCAAAACATGAAGATTTCCAAAAAATTTAAAATTTTCAAAATACAGATAATTTCATAAATGCAGTCAACTAATTATTTAATTAATTAAATGTTAATGAATTCATTATCTGAATTATTTATTTGATTATGTTCATCCTATAGAACAATTTCTTTTTCAGTTTACTGACTTGTCTTTCTTTGCGACCACAAGGTGGAATTGTCATGAAAAACTGGGCTTACTTAGCTTTTGAGCTAACGCAGAAGTTTTCCTGTGCTTACAGACTTACAGATAAGAAGTTTGGGTGCTGCTTGTCGTTAATTCTAAAGCATTCTGATATAAGTTCGTAGCACAATAATAACTCCGTAGAGAATATAATTGCTAATCAATTTCCAAATCTTATCGAGGTAAAATCATTTAAACTGTCTTCCCTTTTTAGATTCTAAGGAATGAGATTAAGTTCTATTAGTAAAGGCTACAGCTGCCTTCTTCTTAGTAAATATAAATTTATATTTCTTAATATTTACTGAACTATTAGATGTCTAACATAGTCGTCAAGTGTAAAAATGCCTTAATATTTCTTTACAAGCAAAGTAAGAATGGCAGAGTTATAAAGTCAATGGTTTAATTTAAAATTGTGCGTAATTACTATTTACGCTATGATCGACTTGGCTACTGCTTTTTATGAACATAGTGTATATTGGTAAATGGTTTATATACCAAAATCCTACTTCCATTACTTTGAAATTTAAAGGGGTTATAACCTTATTGCATATTACAATCATTGAAATTATACTAGTGTTGGAGGATTAAATTCCTTTGTACTATAATTGATTGGAAAGTAACATTCATTTATGGTGATATATATATCATTAAAATTCAAGGTTAAGCCATTAAGCATTTTGAGCATTATCACGCTTAAAAGCATACCTTGCTAGTTCAATAATAAATCATACAACATAATGAGACTAACACTAACAAGAAAGATATTTACCATAGAATGGTTACATAAATTTCTTTTATAACATAACAATTAGCCTGGTCTTTGAAATAAGTTAAGGTTAGTTTAGTAAATAAATGTCATGTTTATATTACAAAGGGGTCATATGATAGACCTCACCATGAAGAGTCTAAGGTTTACCTTTGAATCTAAGTTCTATAATCTTTTACTATATTGCCTCCTTTATCTCCTTTACATGCATAAAATACTAGGTTAAGTTTTGATTCTACATTTGTTTATGTTACAAATACTTTGTTGAAAGAATATTTGCTTGAGTAAAGTTCTCACTAAGAGAATAAACGTTATTACTCTCTTTTTATAGCATACTTTACAAGACTCTATTATTATCATGATTATAAATGTTTGATGGAAAACGTTGCATAGCATAGAGAAAAGGGTTATGCAAAAGGGCCATGCCATGATGTAAATAAGGCTAGACTCGATTTATTTTTTATGAAACCATTCTTTATAAAGTATAAGGGAAGTAAGATCCCCCCATGACCTCGATGATTGCAAAAGCAAAGTGTTTATAATAACAAGATCTTATGTTTTTCCATGCAGCGTGTATGATGGGCTAACTTTGCAACAAGGACTAAAGTGGAACCTTTGATTTATCAAAATGATTGGGAATCATTTCTTTGGAGGAACGTTTGCCGAACTATATGATTCTACCCACATCATTTAAATTATTTACTTGGTAACGTGGCTTCATCATATCCATGTAATTTGTAGTTAAAATGGACAGCAACAAACCCTAGCTCGTCATTCTCTCCATCACCTTCGAGCTCCTATCTCTCTGCTGCGATGTTCTCGAATGCACCGTCATTTGCATCTTGCTGCTGATAGCCTCCCTATTACTGTTCCTCCTTGAATGCTCAACCGAATGTTCAGTAAAGAATTACTATCACCCAACTGTCTACTGCTTGAGTATAGGCCAGTGGTTCTTCCCTCAGGGTTTCACCGCCGCAACTAGCTCCATTCTGAATCCTTCAACTGTATAGAGTTTTCCTTTGTCCTTGGCCTGTTACTGCGAGTCGTGGTCTTGAGATTTAGATTTGCTGGGGTAGAGGGTTTCGCAGTGCACCGTGTTTTGATTTGGTTTGAGAACCATTACGGCTCTAGTGTTTATACCTTGTCGGTCGGTGACTGAAATTCTTTGATGTCTTTAGTCAATGCTGGGTAGTAACACCATCTTCCTTGCAGCTGATGAAAAGCCTTCTCCTTCTCATGTTGGTGGTAGCGCTTCTTCTAGCAGGTGGATACATTTCGGTGAAACTTTGAGGTGAGCCACGCCATTTACAGTTTCTGATTTTTTTATTACACAGTTGTTCATTATTTAATAAATTGATTTTTATACATGATACTGATAGCGAAAAGTGTTATGAATCACAGGTATAAACCTATCTCTCTTTCTCTGTGAATCCTAGTGCAAGGCTGCGGCGACTTGTTGATTTACGATAAGCATGGTCTAACCATGGCATTTTCTCCTTCTTTGGTCCTTTGGGGAAATTTGTGGGTTGATGCGTTGTGGCCTGCAACCCTTACGGTTTTGGGTTCAAATGGGTTGACCTGTTCACCATTGTTTGTTGAAGTTAAGCCCTTGCTTGATGCAAGGTCTCCGGCTTAGGCCGCGACTGTAACACTTAGTTTTTATTACCGCTACTGTGTGTAAATACATGTAAATGATAAAAAGGTTGTGAGGGCCTAGCTCTTGTAAATTTTGGTTGAAACCGTGAGCTCATACACTGTATTAGACTCTTTCAGTTTTGTTAATATTTGTTGTATATTTAAATGTTAGTAGGGTTCGACCCTAACTCGTAATTATATAAAATTATTTACAGTTTTCTCTTAAAATAAATATCCTTTATTTATATTGCACTTCAGTGATTTGTCGGATTATTATTATGTTGTATAATAATGGTTTAGGCTCTGTAAATCGAGCATATAATTGCTCTGCTAGTTATTTCCTGTGCATTATGTCAAGGGAGTTTTTAATCTGTAATACTATTGAAATTATTTGCTAGGGTTTTCTGTACATTACTTTATATTAATTTACTTTATTTAAAAGAATTGTAAATATTGTTATATAATTGTTACCCTTTGGTATATAATGACTTATGTTTTTACTGAAGTACTTCTGTATCTGTTAGATACAACTTTTGAGTACAGAATTTATATTTTGTTTAATGTTTATTATAATGAAATAAACATTACTTATCTACATCTTAATACTGTACTTATAATTATATATTTATTACCCTTGTTCTTTATTTATTTATAATCATAAAATAAGATAATATTTTATTATTGTTTTCTTTACTTACTGCACTAAATAATTTATAGAAAGTACTCTCTATACTCTAGATTATCTTGTTTATATTACAATGTTAACATTTATAAAATAAAAGAATAAGAACTAACTATGATCTGTATTTGTTGACATCTTAAAAAGAATAGGTTAGTAGTTGTAGATTTTTATTTAAACTTAACTAGATAGAACAGAATGGATGAATAGCTTACATTCCTATCCATAAGTAATTTCTGATACCAACTAAATTATCTGTAGAAGTAAATCAATATTCTAGCTATTCTTTCTTTCAATTTGATTATTATACATGCAGTAGTTAAAACTAGAAAGAAGTAGACTGTAAAGTTGTAAAGCATTTTTATTTAGCTTAGCCCTACCCTAGTTTAACTATTATACCCTTTTCTTGCATTCAAATAAGCAATAAGATTTTCTGAAGGTAAATACTGTATCCAGAACTATTTTATCTACCCACACATACTACTATCAGTAAATAATATGGTTTCTTTCTCTGTTTCTAATAAACTGACAGTCTCAGTCCAGGTTTAACACTACTCCTGGTACAAAAGAAATTTCTTCTCATAACAAAATAAAAGGAAATATTCTATAATTCCATTAACATTTTATTCTACATTTTCATCATACTGTCTTTATTTATAATTTCACCGTCTGTGCTGGAGTACGGTCTGGGTCACTCCAGATGAGGAAAAACATAGGTAGGGTTTTGTTTCTCATCAAAATGATTCTATTACTAAACAAACTAAGAACAAATTCATTACTAAACCATCTAAGTCTTTACATCATAAACTACACTGCGACATTCAAACATACACAAATAATACACAAAAATTAATAAATAACAGAACCTGTTCTTTGAGCCTGGACGAGAACAACAATGGGAGGCCGTTCCTCCCTACCAACTCCTGGAAAGCGCTCAAACAACGACTCCTCAGGACCCCCGAGCCTGCTCTGGTCTCCCTGGCTAGAACTAGGTGTAGCAATAATCAAGTACCAGTCTTCAAACTCAATACCAATCCTGAACTTATCAGTAAATTCTCTCAGCTAGCAAGCTGTATCCGACCAAGTTACTGCAGATTATCTCTCAAAAACACCTTCCTTATAGTTCTCCCTTTTTCCCCAATGATTTCCTTGAAGTAAATTCCTCTTGAATGATTCTTCTCTTGGAAAATATCTGAGTAACCTCAGCTCTCTACATTGGGTACTTTAAAAGATTGCCTAGGCCTTTTTGGGTTAGTTGTCATTTATTGAGCCACCTGCTCTGATCCCACTTTCTTGGGGGAGCATGACCCCAAATGTAGGGAAGTTGCCACCTGCAACCTAGGAAGTGTTTGAGGATGCTGCCACTTGTCTTTTTCTCTCCACGTAGTTCCTTCCACCAGTTTGACCAGTAACACTCTTATTAACTGCTCTCCCAAGCTGTTGTCTCCACTTTTTATTTATTAATAATAAAATATTTAGAATTAAATTCCACTTCTTTCAACTCTGCTGAGTCATCAGTTCCTACTTAGCATTAAATTTAACATAATGTCTTAGGAAATCAAATTAAAACAATTAACATTATTTTACAAAATTGGGGTATGTGACACTAGGCTTGTGGGAACCGGCGGTTGGACCACTCGGCTTGCTGGAGTTAAGGGTGTAGTAGGTATTCTTGATCCAGGGGTACTTACTGGGGGAGGTAGCATCCCTTCAACCAGGATGGCTGAGGTGAAAATGAAAGAACTTTCTCCTGCACTAGACATTATTCTTCCCACAAGGACACCAATCACGGGTAGATCAAAAGGACAAACCTGAACAATCACAGGATCGTTTAAATTAGTCAAAGTTGTATTAAAATTCCTTGCAAACTCGTCATCCTACAAGTCTTCTAACTCAACTGTATTAAAATTAAGATGTTTTTCCCTAAGTTTTGGTTCACCCAGAACTTCACTGACTCCTATCGGTTCAAATGAATCGTCTTTGTCCAATCTTCGCCTTTGAGGGGGAGGGGGAGGTTCCAATGTGATAAGAGGAGGAAGGTTTTACAACGTTCATGACCTTCTGATAGGTTGGTCCTCCATGATTGTAAATTTGACAATTCAAACCCTAAGGTCGGATAAACACAGACAAACCACAGAGCAATCACTACGAAAAATCCTAAAGTCTTAATAGTCAGCAAGGGTAAAAGATATGCTTTCCTGAATAAACCTGAAATACAGTTGCTTGGAGTCCTTGAAGATGTTCTTAGGCACAAGCAGAGGAATCACCCACCGCCCTCCTACACTTTCAACAAGGGTTACCTTCGAAGCCCACCCAAGGTGAACCAGAAATAGCCTTTCGGTTTACCTATGTATGAACCCTAGATGTCAAGAGACTAGAGGCTACCTTAACTATTCCAACAATCTGGGGGGACAGTCACAAGCCTGATTCGTATGCATGGGTAGGGTAGCTGAGCCCAAAAATCTCTCTAAGACAGAATCCCCAGATGCATAAAAATATTGATTTACGTTTCGATAAGGAATCAGAGGGTTATCTCCTCAGTCCAATGCCTCCATGCGGCCTCGTGCTTGACTCCCGTTTGAGAGGAGCTTCCGAGATACTATCAATAAATATAAGGATTTATCTATCGATTGGCCCACTATGTCTAAATTTAAATACTTATGGGGAGTTTACACTTCCTATCCCACAAGTCTATCCTAAGCTAGTAGGTGTATGGCCCTAAAAAACAAAAATTACGAATAAATTTTAATTATTGTGTTTATTTTAAGGGCTATTTTTTACTCAGAAGGCAAGTGGAGTGAAAGACTATGATGTTTTTGACTCGATAAGAAATGTAAAAACAACAGGTGTGTACTTTCAAAGCAAATTATCACTGCTTAAAAAACAAGCTTCTCTTTTCTTTTCTTTTTGTAAATGCAAACTGATGAAAATGCAACGAATAAAGAGAAAACTAAGACTATATTTTTGTAATTTTTGAGATTATATTTAAAAACTGAAAACAAAACTACTGTATGAAAAACAAATGCAAAAGTTTCTAATTTTTTCTTTTCACTTTTCAAAGTGATCAAAGACTACTATGCACCTAAATGCACAATACTTGCGTATGCTTGAATAAACTAACTGTATAAAATAAGCAAAATGAATTAAAGCAGACTCATAGAACCAAATATCAACCACCTATTGAAGACTTGGAACCCTAGCTTGGGAAGGAACAATGAATAGAAATCACTGAACTCAAACAAAGGCAAGTGACAAACCAATACTATTCGAAAATAGAATGGAATATATAGTGTCTAGAACCCTGATCGTTGATTCAGACAACCAGCACTTAAACCTATTACCCAATAGGAAAATCCACTTCAAGTTGCTAACAAACAGACAATCCAAACAATAAGAACTCAAGAGCTTTACAAGAAAGCACAAGATGTGGCTAACAAGGTCATCAAACTCATAGTGCAGTGCTCATAGAAGACCACTCAGCAAGACAAAATCTATAAAAGACAGGGACAAGCAAACACTAACCAAAAAAATTGTTGCTCAGGATTGTACACAACTGTGTACAATGGCAACCCGCGTACTGTACGTGACTGTGCTATAGAGAAACCCACGTACGCAGACCTCTGTACATGACTATGTGCAAGAGAAACTCACGTACATGTATAAAATTTTCAAATAAAAAGAAAAATTATAAAGGTATTCAAACACCACTCTAAGCATGAACTAAGACAAGACACCACACACTGAATCAAGGCAAAGACTGGGCACTGATCTACAGAATTAACCCACAGCAGTCTAGGCTCCCCAACGGAGTCACCAGTTCTGTTGTTCAGGAATAAAGACCCTTGTAACCTAGGGTCTAGGGTTACCAATGTACTTCTAAAACTTGCTGAAAATCAACTTTAAAGTACAGAAAGGAAATAGGAAGAGATGTTGGACTCACTCGATTATCGACGGTTGATCCAAGCTTTGTCTTCTCCCGCTCTGCTTCTCTCCAAAGCTTTCAAGGATGCACCTCCTTCACCTGCAAAGAGAAAATTCTCCAAGTACAAACTTATACATGTATATATAATAGGTTAGATAAACAACATATATAGTGCTTAATCAAATATATTTGTCAACCATGATACATGAAAGAGACTCAACACAAAGTTGGAAGAAGAATTCTCTTTATTAACAATTAGTGAATGAGATAAGTGTACAACCCAACTCCTGAGACAAGGACTCCTCTGCAACCAAAGGACTCTAATTTCTGCTGCTCCAAAGACTTCTGAAGATATACCACCAGCATAACTTTTCTCTCCAATATTTCTACTCATTAATTCCCTCCCAAAGGCCTCTATTTATACCTTAGGAAATAGAGCAGTTTTGAAGGTTGAGGAGGTTGAGACAGTTGAGATGGTTAATGATTAAGGCTCAACTCATCTGCATTAATCGTGTTTTATATTTTTTAATGTTGAATATATGTGTGCGTGACTATTGATATAGGTAACCCATGTATGACCCACAATTTTCTTTAAGGGAAACCCGCATACAGATCTGTACGCGGGTTGCAATGAGAATAGTCACGTACAGTACGTGGGTTTTCAACATACATAGTCGCATATGTATGCAAGTTTCAATGGAGATAGTTGTGTATGACAATCAACACATAGAAAATTAAAATGGCATGCTAGTCAAAGGGTAAATGCATCTCATGTCATGCCCATCTATAGTGTTTAAGCAAACTTCAATCCTATAGTGTCCTTTTGTGTACCAACATATGGAACGTTGGCACTTAGATGGAGAAGTGCCATTTGGGTTGATAACACTATTAAACTTACTATAGTGGGTAAATAGGCCAAAATTGAACAAATAAGTGTGCATGTTGGGTAAATGACTCCAACAAATGAGACCTGGGAACTTGTCCCAAGACCTAAAGATAAGAACATTGTAGGAACCAAATGGATTTTCAAAAACAAGTTCAATCAAGATGGACAAGTAATAAGGAACAAAGCAAGATTGGTTTGTAAGGGGTATGCCCAAGTGGAAGGTATTTATTTTGAAGAAACTTATGCTACTATAGCTCTACTTGAAGCAATCAGAATGTCTTTAGCACTGTCATGTCATAAAAACTTCAAAGTATATCAAATGGATGTCAAGTTAACATTCCTGAATGGAACTCTAGAAGAAGAAGTTTATATTGAACAACCTGAAGGGTTTCTCCTGTCTGAAAACAAATATTATGTATGTAAACTGAAAAAGGCACTCTAAGGTCTCAAAGAAGCTCCAAGAGCATGGGTTTCAATACTATATAGTTACTTGAAACAAAAAGGTTTTAAAAGAGGAGTCACTAAAAGTAATCTTTACCTAAAAATCGAACATAAAAATATGATCATTGTTGTTTTCTATGTGGATGATATCATTTTTGGAAGAAATCTTCAAATCCTAAGTGTAGACGTTTCCTATGAAATGAAGAAAGAATTTGAAATGTCAATGTTTGGTGAATTGACATTCTTCTTGGGATTGCAAGTCTACCAAACAGACAAAGGAATTTTAATCTCTCAAACTAAGTACATCAAAGATATGTTGAAAAAGCTTAAAATGGAAGATTCCAAACCTGTTGGTACTCTTATGGTCACTGGTTGCAATTTAAGTAAGGATGATGAATCTCTGGAAGTAGATCATATGATGTTTAGATCCATGATTGGCAGTCTACTATATGTGACATCCATAAGACCGGATGTGATACAAGTTGTTGGATTGGTGGCTAGATTCCAATCAGCTCCCAAAGAAACACATGTAACAATAGTAAAAAGGATTTTTAGATATCTAAAAAGTACTATGGAGTATGGTTTATGGTATCCAAAAGAATAATGATTTACCTTCAAAGAATTTAGTGATGCACATTGGGCAAGAATTGTTGATGATAAACAAAAGTACTAGTGGAGCAGCATTCTTTCTAGGAAATTGTTTAGTATCATGGTTAAGTAAAAAGAAATCCTCCATTTCACTCTCTACAGTAGAAGCAAAATATATTGTTGTCGCGTCATGCCACACTTAGGCTATTTGGATGAAACAAACCCTAAAATATCTACTTGTAAAATATGAACATCCAATGGTGATCAACTATGATAACACTAGTGCTATAAATATATCTAAAAATTCTATAATGCATTCTAAGACAAAACATATACTAATCAAGTATCACTATCTAAGGGAACAGGTATCTCAAAAATTTGTCAGATTGGAATACATTGACACAAAAGAACATATTGATGACATTTTCAGCAAACCACTACGTAAGGAAGCCTTTGAGAATCTTATACATAATATGGGAGTCATTCCTTTACAAAAGCACTAAAAGAAGTAAGCGTAATCTCAGGGGGGAGATATGATGACAGGGGATGTTGTTAAACAGAGAGGTATCTTTGTCATTGGTGTCAAAGGGGGGGAATGATTAAAGATATTGCCATCAATTCCAAAGGGGGGTATTGTTGAGTAAATTAGTTATCATTGATGTGAAATCAGTTATCAAAAGTCAAAGATATGGTGGCAAACAGAAGGTTGTAGGTATCCATAATAACAAAGGAATAACCCTGTTACAGGTTGCAAGTTGTAGGGTGAATGACAAATGAATTACCATATAGCAAGTTAAATGAATGACATCGATCATCAAATGTTCTTGTTAAATAAAGTAGCGTTGAGGTTAAACACATGCAAAGTGATAAAATTTCACAAAGGATTAAATATTGGACGATAGAAGTTAGTCCTACCCTAGATCCACCAATTGAGGTTTAGTTCTGCAAGAGATAGGTGGAAGGATGAAGTTCTACAAAAGATCAATATCATATGACTTACATTAGTCCCACACTATATTTGACAATTAAGGATTAATTTCGACAGTTAGGCGTAAAATCCAAAGTTCCGTAAAAGATCAAGATCGGACGGCTGAGATTAGTTTCGCTAAAAGAGATCGACAATCCAAAAGAAAAAATGTAGAAAGGGAATCACGAAAGTAACATTTAAATATTTTATGAACCCGCAACCCATAATATGGAAGATCAAAGGTCAGGAAATACTTTGTAAGAGATCGACAATGTGGAAGAAAGATTGCAGAAAGAAGCTTGCAGAAAGGAGCTTGCAGAAAGGAGCTTGTGGAAAGGAGTTTGTAGAAATTCAAGATACGATTTGAGGAAATACCACATCCTGCATCTTGCATCCCACATCCCGCATCTTGCATCCCATAATCTGAAGATCGATGCTCAAGAAGAAGCCCAATGAAGATCAACGGTGGGGAATATTTGAAATAGAAACTTGGTGCAGAAATACGATTTAAAAAGGAAATATGTAGAGTAGATCAACGATCTGAAGAGATCCAGAAAAAAGATCAACTATCTGGATTGTATCTAGTGAAGAAGATTACAGACGCACTAGAAAATCATAAATAGTGCTGTGGAAATGAATTATGATATGTTGGAAGAATGAAACATTTCCTTTTCCAAAGTGATGCAACGGTTGAATGAGTAGATGATGATTGGCTGTGTCTGTAAATAAAAAGTTGCCATCCAAAATGAAAGAGCGTAGCTATGGAGAGTTGCATTGATACAAAATAGGTATAGGGTATTTAAATAAATGAATGTGTAAATAATTAAGTGTCTCTGTTAGGAATTTTGATAGAGTCCAAAGTGGATATCTTTTCAACTGTTCCATAATATTGAGAAAATCAGTTTAGGGTGGCAGGGTGGTGCTAGGGAAGGCCACGGGTCTGTAGGCGGTCAAAGCCTCCTTCCAGTCATAGCTATAGAATAGGGTGTCATTGCATCCTTTTGTGTTGAAGAACACAGAAAACCATAGGGTTGTTGTAGCATCCTTGTTTGTAGTTACAGGAAAAATGTAGGGTGTGTTAACCCAAAAATCCCCCACTTAGCTCTCAATGGCCTACACCACCCAAGGACACCATCTCACAACCCCCATATCACTCCATCATACCTTCCATTATACCCCCACACCTCCAAAAGATCCCAAGGATGAAGAAAAGGGCTAAAAACCCCCAAAAAAGAGCCCAAAATAGCCCGCTAGGAGCTAAAGCCCTAAAAAAGGGGCTAAAACACTAAAATGGGATAAAGTTAGGGAGA
This sequence comes from Pseudotsuga menziesii, assembly GCA_001517045.1. Taxonomy (NCBI): domain Eukaryota; kingdom Viridiplantae; phylum Streptophyta; class Pinopsida; order Pinales; family Pinaceae; genus Pseudotsuga; species Pseudotsuga menziesii. The sequence goes on from LPNX010945961.1 coordinate 1,522,865, forward strand.
AAGGGGCTAAATCCCTAACCAAGGGCTTAAAACCCTAAAACCCCTTGGAAAATCTATAAAAGGAGGGTGGGGGGTCACTCTCAAAACACTTCTCCTTTGCATATTGTTATGCTGCCCGTGGATGCCTTGAGACACATTTGCCTCTCAAGCCACCCACACTCCCTCCATCTCCATTTCCATTTGAGCCATTGATCCCCAACCAAGAGAGGTGCTCCCATGAGCTAGGGCATGGTGGCCCATTTCCACCCAAGAGAAGGTATACCCAATGGTTTATTTATGTTTTTCTTAATGTTATTTTCTTTGTAAGTCTCATTTTTATTTGCAGGTTTTGTTATTGACATTGTTTTTGCAGGTTCTCCATTAGAGCTTATGTTTGTTTGTAGGTTTTAATGAGGTAGAACCCTAACCCATTTTCTGCAGAGGGGTTCACCATAGCTTCGTTTTCTTCTTTTTGCCATTAGATTTAGTTTAATTTTCTTTCCATTTGCTTCTTCTTCTTGTTTAGATTAGCTTAGCTTAGTTTACTGTTCTGCTTCTGTTGTTTGCATTTCATTTTTCTGCATTTACCATTAGCAGGAACCTACCCTTGTGCCCTATAGGAATAAGGGAGCCATTCCTACCCTTGTAGCAAGGAGAAATCCTTGCTACAGAACTAGTGACCATACCAGGTCGATCCCACAGGATCCCTAGGCCAAACTTTTTATTCTCAGGTTTTTAAAATTTTAGCCCCAGTTTTTCAGAAATTTCATGTTGAATCTATCTTAGATTCTTATTTATGTACATTTCTAGTTATTTCTGAGACTCCTCAAGGAAAATCCAATCCCATTTGGCCACAGTACTAGTTACCGTTGGCCATTCTGTGGTTTGCAAATCACTCAACTGTGCAAAAATGGCCAAACCGAATTTCTAAAAATTCACCTGTGTTCAGGCTTGTTTTCTACCCAAATAGTTGAGCCATTTGTGAATCTTCCCATGCATAGGGGTAAAAGGGCCCGTTTCTAAAGTGGGTTTTCAACTGTTGGAGGTAAGTCCTCACGGTTTTATCAAAATCCAATTTGCAAAAACATGACTTTAACAGATGCACGACCCATTTTTGGGCTTTTTAATTTCAGTTTCTGTTTTTATTTTCTGCATTTTATTTCATGAACAATGTGTAAATGTTAATTAAATCATTATGGCTTAATAAAATGAACCTAGTATAACTAAAATCAACTTAAAATAAACCATCTTGCTTCCCCCTTCCTCCTCTACCCAGTCATCACCCTCCGAGGTATTATAGGATAGGACGAAGGGCAAGCTCTTATAGAACTAGGCACTCCATGATATTGTTCCAAACCACTAAAACCGGGTGACCTAGAAAGTAGATGGGGTAGAGAAGGAGGGATTCTGACAGTGCTAAGCGTCCTCCCTGTTGACCAACCTAGCATCCAGGAGGTGACCTGAGGATCTACGGATGGGCTTAGTCCCATTGTGTTGAGAGCCCAGCATCTTCTCTTGGTTGAAGAGGAATATCACTGTGAGGTAGACATCTAGTTAGGCCAGCAAACATTTAGGGTTAATCATTGTACTTGTTTACAATTTATGTTTATGCTTGCATACACAACTACCATGATGAATTTATAAACCATATTGCAGCAACCAAATACCAGAAAAACAAGCAAACAACTACACCATACCAAATAATTAACCCAACTCAGTTCATGACACTGAGTAAGCCTTAAAATTTACTAATTTACACTAAGTCAAAACAACTCTATAGTCTTTGAGGACATAAGTCCCTGACTGCTTCAACTGTGGGAAGTACTTGGGATTTTCCCAAAAAATCATTATGAGGAGTACCACAGGAACCCCAAAGTAGCTGGCCACTGAGAGTAATTGCCAAGAAAAACGGGCAATGACCCCTTCCGATTGAGTAGAAGAACCTATGAGGAACAAGCCAAGCGCTGTCTTTTGGCAATCTTGGTGGCCGAGAGACCACCTTCAGCCAATAGGAAGCCATTGAAACTGGGGTCCAAATCTCATTACCACTAGTTTCACACATAAAATAAAAAACAATTGATCCTCCACATTCCTCCTCACACCTAAGAGGCGAACCACCACCAAGACGCAATGCTCCATTGCGCACAAACCAACCATGTACACTCTGTGATGTTTATGGGAATTACATGTTCGAGTGTCCCTTCATGGGTCGAGCTAAGCAGGCCATTCAGAACAAGGTCCAGCAGGCCGCCAATGCTGCCAATCAAACCCAACCTAAACAGGCACCACAAGGACCTCCCCCCATGGTGCTTCAAAACCCACTACTATTCCAAGGATTTGTGGCAACCGCTCCCCCTTCCCAGGACAATCCCAATGCTCCGGGGGCACCTCCCATGGACGAAACAGGTGTTCACCACCTGCTAGCCATGACGACTGAAGAGGTCAACTTGCAAACCAGACGAAATCAGTACGGTACTACCACCGAACCTGCTAACTCATCAGCAACATCCATGTCTAAGATAGTCAACCTACCTCTTCAATTACCCCCATTCTTGCGCCCCCCCATATGCAAAATTTCCAATAATGCCACAGCTAGAGCTGCAGTTAGCTATAGCATTATGGATGATTTGGCCCAAACACCAACTGCCATGTCCACTCTTGAGGTACTTAAAACATGCCCAATGTAGTGGAAAGTCTTACTAGCCACTCTAGGGGCAGTAGACCCCTCAAATCCAAGCTGATCACCTTTGACACGGAGAATGGGGAACCACGCATGCCCTCCACTATCGCCTTCCAAATCCCAATGTCCATCTAAAATTTGGTTGTGCACCGATGCATAGTGGATGAGGGGGCATCCACGTGCGTCATGTCTACCTTGGTTTGGCAGAAGCTTGGATCACCAATTTTTCAACCGTCCTCCATGACTCTGTGGGCTTATGATGGACATCCCACTAAATCCCAAGGAATCCTCCCCCATGTCCCCATCACGTTAGCCAGGAAGATAGTCTTGATTGACATCAAAGTTGTCAACGCTCAACTGGATTACAACCTCCTCCTTGGAAGGAGTTACATGTATGCCATGCGAGCCGTCACGTCAACTGTGTTCCACCTCATGATGTTCCCCCATGAAGGGAAGATTGTGAGGGTTGACCATCTCACCTACCATGATCCACAATGGTTAACAACGCCTGCCAATGTTATCCCTACCATCACCACCATTGAACCCTAAGGGGCGACTGCACACGCTAACATCATCCCTGCAACCAACACTGTGGTTGAAAACACACTAGCCTCCCCACCATTGAATGTGGGCCCTGGGTTGTTTACCAATCCCACCATGATGGCTCCTTTCCCGTTGTTGTCACCACCACTAACACAAAAGAAAACTGTGGACTTGTGCATGGTATTTTCAAGCACTGTTCCACCCAAACAATAATCGCAGCTACATCCCCAACCAAAACCACAACATCATCCGTAGCTGCAATGCCAACAGTAGCCACAACATCACCTACAGCAGCAGCATTACGCGCAGCCGGAACCACAACCACACCCCCACATGCAACTAGCTGGGAGTTATGTGGGCTCATCTCCACTCCATACAATTCCCTTCCTCTTTCCCCCACCTAGTGTCATGAGAAAGCTAGTCATGGCCACCTTAAGCCTACCCAACTTTACGTTGGGCATCCCGATGTGGTATCTTGATCCACCAGCTCAACCAGCAATGCCCTAGGTTGTTTTAACCTGGTGCAACCTATTGCAGTTGAGTCTCACCCTCCACCTGGTTCACACAAGCCAACCGCCACACCCACACCTGCACCACCCCAACCTAAAATAGCCAAAGGAAAGAACACCAAAGCCACTGCAAAACCACAACAAGTCCCACCTTATGCTGTCTGCAAACAATAGGGCCATCTAACTCAAAATTGTCATGAAATTCCAGTGATCCATGTGCATCTGGATGCCATGGATACGAACGAAAACATCCCTATGGTTGAACTCCCAACTGCGGCAGTAGTCAGGAACAAGGTATTGAGGACAAACAATGCTTATGCCCTTTGTGGATTGTATGGATAATACTCCCACCAATTCTAAGACCTGCCCGAGTTTTGAATGGCTCTCATTGACCTTTGTCAACATTCCCTTCAGTATGAGATCACCTTCATCAAAGAAGTCCATCCCCCACCTCCTTCTTCAGACACCATGTCCATTTACATGATGTCCAGTTCTATAGACCCTCTTGTCTCCACCATCACCAATGGTCCATCAGACCTCTCTCTTCCATTGTTTCCCTAGCCATCGTCACAACCTCAGTTGCAACCTCAACCTCAGCTACCAAGGAAACAGTGGGGTTCATTCCTGATCAACATGATCATTTTCCTTTTCCTTTTCCTTTTTATTTTCCTACCATCCAAGATCATGAGTAATTTTGTCTTGGAAACCCACAATCTACAACATTTCACACTGGGAGATCCTATGTGGTACTTTGAACCACCTACCGTACCTTTGAGGCCCTAGGATGTGTTAAATCATGTCCATCCAATTGAGATGATGTTGCACCCACCTATAGGTCCATCAAGGACTCATTCTGTCTCCAGGCCTGCCCCTTTTCCTCCAACAGAGACTAGGGGCAAGGCCACCAAAACCACAACCAGTACCATTTACATGATCTCTAGCACCAGTTGCCCTTCCATCTCATCGGCCATGGAAGATTCACTTGATCTACCCTAGCGCCACTTGCATGATGACAGAGATATATGTAATACCACCTTTGGTTCTACCCCATTCCCTTCAAACCACAGTGTGGAATCAGTTATTCCCATAAAAGACCAGATTCTGTCACCCTACCTTGCGAATGACCTTCATCTCGGCAAGGGCACATATCTCTTCGCTGACTCAGACAGTCGACTCTTGAAGAAGCCGCACAATGGGCTCCACCTCAAGAGAGTCCATTCCTGATATAACCACTATGAGTCCCTTATAGCGTAGTTTTTTTCCTTTCTTATTTTTCAATTTTTTTTAGCACAAGTCAGGGGCAGGATCATCAGCTACTAATTCAAAGTCACCTGGAACCTGTTCGAGACACCCCTCACACCTCCGAGCCCAAATTTCTATCTCTTTATGAGGCGATTGTCTCATTTTTAATAAATCAATTTTGGGACCATTTCCCACCAGTCACCTCGATTTACGATCCATGACATGACGATGCGAGTGTCTACATACTGGTACTTGCATCACACTTCCTGATTTCAACTCATGCGATTTTTTGGGCCACCACCTGTTAAGGACTGTAATTTTAGCTTTTATTTTGCATTTTTAACACATAGTTGTCTTTTCCATTCACCGCACCTTACGCGGACCTCTGGACCACTGTCCACAAAGCAATTTATTTTTCTTACACGTATTTGGCTTATAAATGCCTTCAGAATTGTACTCACATTGCATGTGGTCAAATTCATCCACCACAACACACACACACATTCTCCTAACCTCTTTTCGAGAGCCACCTTGCTTTGCGTACCTTTGTCGCACCGACTTGCAAGCCTCTGCTGCGATCTATCCCACGCATGTATTGGTATGTTTGAGAGCCTTCTGCTCCATCCATACTACGTGGATGACCTTTGGACCTCTGTCCATCATCCCGACATGGGGCACCGCATGTGCCACCATAAATTGACCACATTGGAGTTTCGTTTAAGCTCTTTTCTGACTCCTTAAAACAATGAAAATATTGCCGAGCGCAGCTGCCTCCTTTCCTACTCGCTAAAGTATAGGAAAGGGCATGTAGACCATTTCATGAAAAGGACCTCCTTGGCACACTCAAGCCAAGACCGTTCCCCTCTGCATACTTTTATGCTTTCTCGGGCAGAGGGGCTGCACTTTACAAAAAATATCACCACCGATTGTCGCTAAGCTCTTTTCTAGCCATCTCAACAAGAAAATATTTCCAAGAAAACTTGGTTTCATTCATGCTCGTAAAAGTATTTGAATGACTATCCAGTCAGTATAGGTTTAACCTTTTCCGACCAGATTGGACTATGAACAGTAAAGAAGTCTCTCATCCCCTCCAGGATGGGTGAGCTCTCCTATGTATACTTTTATCCTTTTTTGGGCACAGGAGACTACCAACAAAAAAGAGCCCCCACTGGAGTCTTCTTCATGCTTTCAGACTCTCTAAAATTGAAAGAACCATCGAGAATTTACCTTCTTGGGCTCGCCAAAAATCCATGAGATCGTACCACAACAGGTGTCCCTAGACACAACCCCATAGAAAATAGTTTGGTAGCATCCCCACATTGGGTCACCTTTGTTTAGAGTACTCTACAATGTGTCTTCCTTGGATCCCATCAGTGTCAAAAGTGTCCACCTCCTCCAATTATTTTCCATCTGCAGCGACATTCCCAGTATTACCGCTATGATCCCATTCCCTTGAGTCAGTTTGATTTGCTGCCTGGTCCGCCCTGCCGTCATACTCTGAACAAAGGAAGTTTGAGTCTCCCACTCCCCCCTTGCCCCTATTCATTTATTTCCCTTCCTTCCCCTCCCCCCAATTTAGTGAGTCAGTTCACATATTGCTTCACACCTTTTGGTTATCTCCCTCGCGCTCTTGGTCAAGGAAACATCATTGCCTTGACTAGGGGCAGGTCTCCCTCTGTCGACGCCAACACACATATTCTATAGGATATACCTAGAGGTCCATGTACCTTGGTTTCATTTCAATCATTGATGAGTTCCTTGGACCACTTGGGAGGAGTCCTTAGTGCCTCTTGGGATGGTTGTTTCTCACATGCTCGACTTCAACTCCATCATCACACTGTTGAGATTTGTATAGGATTTGTTCCACATAGCACTTGGTCGAAGACCCCAGATGTCACCCAAATCTAGCACATTGGTGAAGTCCACTTGAGGGACTTAAACAGGTTATGTCCCTTGTGATTTCTGGGTTGCATTGGAGATAATGTTCAGAATGCCCAGTGGTGCTTCGATATACCTTTATGATTGATGCAGCATACTTGTACCACAGAGACTCTGACTCTCAATCAATGAGTCCACACAGCTATTTACCAGATCCAGTAGACCTCCAGTCATGAAGATATAGCATTCCATGAGAATTCCATGGGTCCAATGTACCAGATCAGTATTGTATTTAGCCTCACATGGAGCCAACCATCATTGTAACATCAGTTGTATATGATCGGCTCTTGTATTTTAGAGCATAGATCATATTATTCTTTTGACATTGTCATGAGCATGGGGATGCTCGCCTCGTCCATATACATGTCACACATTTTTTGTATCTCACCCATTGATGGGAACCAAATTAATACAAAAACCAAAAGCCACCATACCCCATCCCTGGAAGCACCACCTCTACACAACAAATCCTATTATGTCCATCGGCCATACGTTGAGCTCCTGCCCTCACACATCAGGGGGCAATCTGTTAACCCACAAACTCCCCACTTAGCTCTCAATGGCCTACACCACCCAAGGACACCATCTCACAACCCCCATATCACTCCATCAAACCTTCCATTAGACCCCCACACCTCCAAGGATGAAGAAAAGGGATAAAAACCCAAAAAAGGATCCCAAAATAGCCCCCTAGGAGATAAAGCCCTCAAAAAGGGGCTAAAACCCTAAAAGGGGCTAAAGTTAGGGAGGAAGGGGCTAAAAGCCCAAAAAAGGGCTAAATCCCTAACCAAGTGCTTAAAACTCTAAAACCCCTTGGAAAAGATATAAAAAGAGGGTGGGGGGTCACTCTCAAAACACTTCTCCCTTGCATATTGTTATGTTTCTCGTGGATGCCTTGACACACATTTGCCTCTCAAGCTACCCACACTCCCTCCATCTCCATTTCCATTTGAGCCATTGCTTCCCAACCAAGAGAGGTGCTACCATGAGCTAGGGCACAGTGGCCCATTTCCACCGAAGAGAAGGTATACCCAATGGTTTATTTCTATTTTGCTTAATGTTATTTGCTTTCTAACTCTCATTTTTATTCACAGGTTTTGTTATTGACATTGTTTTTGCAGGTTCTCCATTAGAGCTTGGGTTTGTTTGTGGGTTTTAAGGAGGCGGAACCCTAACCCATTTTCTGCAGAGGGGCTCACCATAGCTTAGTTTTCTTCTTTCTGCCATTAGATTTAGTTTACTGTTCTTACCATTTGCTTCTTCTTCTTGTTTAGATGAGCTTAGCTTAGTTTACTATTTTGCTTCTGTTATTTCCATTTCATTTTTCTGCATTTACCATTAGTAGGAACCTACCCTTATGCCCTATAGGCATAAGGGAGCCATTCATGCCCCTGTAACAAGGATAAATCCTTACTACAGAGTGTACCTACATCCTTTCTATTGCAGTAGATAAACAATTTGGTAAATTCATCTTATTAATGAGTTTATGTTGGTGATTTTCTCTTTTGAGGTTTCCACAATAAAATCCATGTTTTGATTGTTTATTTTTGTGTATTTTAAAGTAAAAAATGACAATACTGATTCCCCCCCCCCCCCTCCCCCCTCTCAATATTGTGGGATAAACCAACAGAGTCTCCAAGTGACTCAAGTGAATACCATAGGTGCATACATGTATATTTCTATCATAATAATGTAACAAGGGATTATTCTACAAATGTAAATAAGATGGTTCTCTAATCATGTCATCATCAGAATGAGAGATAGAAAGTCCAAACTCTTCATGTGGCACCATAAAAAATAAACCTTTCACCCATACTTCATTAGGATGAATTCTGCAAAATTTGGAAGTGTAGGATGTAGGAGAAAGAGCCAACTCACCCAAATGATCAGAAAGTGCCAAATTTTCATCATGTGAAAGATCCATAGGGGTATGAATATGCACCTGCCTTAAAAATGCAAAAAAATCCCCATGGTTTGGTTCCAAAGTAGTGGAATCATGCACTTCCTCAAAAAGTGTGCACTCATATTCAAGAGGCAGCGCAAGTTCCTCTTCCACCACAACTAGTGATTGACTCTCATCAAACTCATATTCAAACAAATCAAGAACCTGCAATTTTCCATATTTTTCATGATCCCTCATGTCATGAGAATCCTCCAAGCAATCTACCATATGACAATCTGAAACATAGGAGGAAGAACAAGTACCTTGCAACCTCTCAAGAAGTTTCTCATTTTGAATTTTGAGCTTATGAATATCCTCATTATTATTAAAGTATTCTTCATGTAAAAATTCATTAAGCTCAACCAAATTATTTCTATCAAAAAGCGAAGACATGAAATTACCTTCAATATTGTACATTACTCTTTGAATCTTCTCCATGTCTTCAAGGAAGGATCACTCCTCTAATGAAGAAAATTTCTAACAAGAGTTTGACCCCAATTATTTAGTGTCATCGAGTATACCAAGGGCCTCATGGATATCCATTTCACTCACCTTCAAAGACCCTTCAATGAAGGATGGTTCATGGGAGTGAACCTCGTCTTCTTCTTTCTTCATGATTTGATCAACTTCTTGAAGCTCAAGTGGTGATGAGGAAATGTATCTTTTTTCTTCATTATCTATCACAAGGTATTCATCCTCATGCTTATGAGAAATTAGGCTTGTAGCAACATTTTCAAATCTGATATCTATGTCACCAACATAGAGTTGTGAGCACTCATCAGTAGGTTCTCCTTCATAGTTCAAGGATCCATCAATAGTTTCTCTTTTATTGGAACAACCCCCATTAGTAAGGATTATATTATTATATTGACCTTCCTCTTTATGTTCTTCTTTGCAATGAACTTGAGGTAATTGATTCTCCACTTCATGGTTCTTTGTTTCTTCCTTTAATGGTGTATCTAGGCTCTTTTCACAAATAGGATGATTTTTCTCATTTCATGCTCCTCCAAACTTGTGGATTGTTGCTTGTCCCATAATGAATTCACATTTTCCTTCTTGTTCCTAAATCCATAATTGAAAAGATATTATTGGAAAGAATACCACTCAGGAATATCCCCTCTCAAATTTCGATACTCCTGGAGACATGCTCCAATATCTATGGTTGTAATTTCTGTAATTGTTACTCGGGGAGGAAGGAAAGTGGGAATTGTGGTTCTATTGTGAACCCAATACATGTATGCAAATTTTTATTCAATTTATGTTCTGAATGTACAGGTTCCAAGACCATACTCTGATACCACTGTAATGTCCCTTTTTATAATTTTATTAAATGACCAATTTTTAAATTTTTCCCAATTTCGACCTTTGACTTGTTTTGATGTCTAGGTATCCAAGTTGGTCCAAATGCTCCAAAATATTCATAGAAGGTATATGAATGATATTAATTTTTTAATATGATTTTAATGGATTCTTAATGTCCCTCTAAATTCTTCTGCAAACTTGTTTAATATTCTGGTCAATGTAGGAGTTGTGGCTAGTAATTTCGGGTTCTAATTCCCCCACAATGAATACCGAAAATGGATTCCTAAATGGAATCAAGAAAACTAGAATTTCTAAATGGAATAATGGGACATGTAAATTACATCAATATGAACTCATATGTATCACCATTTAACTTTTAATGTCTACTATAACTCCCTTAAACCAGATGCAAAAGACTAGTTTCAACCTTGGGGGAAATGATAGGAAAACTTCTCCAAATGCTATGAAACTCAACAAAATTACTCCAAATTCTTGTGTACTGAGAATTAAACTCATATAATACATAAATAACATTCCATTCATCCATAAACCATCATTATTTCACTTATACATTCAAATCTATCAACGTTATATTGGTTCACAACAAGGTAGTGGAGAAATATCATTGTTTCTTCATTGTTTAACATTTATACATGAAATATTTTGGGTATTTATACCTGAGAGTATTATTAAATATAAATAAATAAATAAAATCCCATTCATCCATAAACCATCATTATTTTACTTATCCATTCAAATCCATCAACATCAAATTGGTTCACAACAAGATAGCGGGGAAATGACACTATTTCTTCATTGATTGACATTTTTACATGAAATATTTCAGTATTTGGAACTGAGAGTATTATGAAATTTAAATAAAGAGAATTTAAATTATACCATAAAATAATGTGGCATTATAAGCTTCCCCAAATATATCAATAGCTCACCCAAAGCGCAATCCCTTCATGAGCAAGAATATGTAATAAAAACTGGAAATGGTTGAGAGAAAGTGATGCAATATAAGAAACCATGAGATTTCATGTACCTTACACCTGCAAATAAAACTACATTAAATATCCATGAAATACCTGAGTTGCCTCTCCAAACACCAACTTGGATGGGAATCTTTCACCCTCGAAATTGGATAAGGAAAGAAAACTAGTCATCCACTAGTTCTCACAATTCATAAATGACAATATCTAAAATGAAAAAAAGCTATTATATTGGTTGATTCATATATTTTATAAACATACTTATCCTTCTAAGGTTACCAATCCATCCTCAAACTCAATCCAATTTGAATTAGGGTGTGTGCTCATGATTTGCCATGTGTCCTCCCTTTTCTATCCTTCCATCTTCCCCCAATTCGAGTAGGAGCCCATCAAGCTTCCCCAACTCACATGAGAGACCTCTTGGATGCTCTATTTTGATCTTCCATGTAATATATGTCATATTTCATCCTTCAAATCTAATTGTTTTCATAGGTTTCATAGCATCTTCATCATTGTTTTCATAGAGCTAGGGAATCTAGTCCAAGTGTCTCACTAGCTCCAAAATGACTCTTCATCTCCCATGTAAGTTACATTTCCTTCCAAATTTGACATATGATGCATATGGAAAATTAAATTAGCCTTATAACTCATCCAATAACATTTAGGATTCCCATGGATTCAAAATTGAAAGAAGAGGATGCCATGTGGCACAGAAATTCTAGCTTGTGTGGCCCCCCTAGTCTCCATGTGTCTTCATGCTCCATTGCCACTTAAATTTTATCTTGTATTTATTTAGTAAGATCCATTATTAAATATTTATTCCATTCTAATTTTTGGACATCATTTATTAGCTCCCTTATTAAAATTCCAAATGTATCCATTCAACCTAGGGAACTAGTAGGATTGATGGAATTGTCCTGCTTTGCAACTATTAAAAATGGGGAAATTACACTCTTGTATGGATAAATATACTAAATATTCCAAATTTTCCACCAAAGTAGAATCTTCATTATAAGAGGGTACTTTTTTGGAATCCTACCTTCTTGGTAATGCATTAATTGTCTTTAATCCTCCAAGCTTCTTCACGTAAGATCTTGTATGTGTTCTGAAGTGGTTAACTTCTTCAAACAAAACAGGGTAGAGGCATTCTGAACCTTCTCCTTAAGAACCTAATTTATCTTTTTCTTCAGAAATTAAATCTTTAGAAAACTTAGTTTCAAAGTTATCTCCAATGGAAAATTTTCTTGTAAATTGATTTTCTCTACCATCCATGCACTAGAGACCCTCTTTCTAGCGCCAAAATTGTTGATGTCTGGAAAATTCCTAGGTACCGACAGTAGGGATTCTCGTAGAAAGTGATCCCAACTAGATTTCTCACCGTGTGGTGTTGGGAACCCATTCATTTAGTGGCCCAGCTACCATAGAATTAAAGTGTTTTAAGTCTGTTTTAGGATAAAATGCAAGTTCCTAAACTAGATGCAAGAGACCGGTGAACAACAACCTCACTATATATGTGTGGGTTCTTACCTCTTGTCTTACTGCTCTTTCCCCACAATCACTTCTATGAAATAAAAACAACTATGATCTAGCCTACTCTAAACTATTGTATCTATCCCCATAGGGAGAAAATTTTATATCTAATAGAGTAATGTATTGTAATGTTGCATATTGAATCCTACATGTAGCTATTCAAATTATACACACATAATCACAGCATAAAATATGAACAAAGAGAGCTTTGTAATGTTAAAAAATCTAGTACTCATTGTATGCACAAGATTTCTAACAGAAAGCAAAATCACTCATCATTGTATAAATAATTCATTAAGTTAGAACGATCTCACAGTTGCATAATAGCTAAATAAGAAATAGTTAAGCATTAGCAATCCACACAATTCATTTGAAACTTGTACAGACCTTCCTCCAGCAAAATTGGTTCTCCTTTATTCATAAAAGAAATAATTATTCATACAAATAACTCCTTAGGTATGCGCTAGTGAAAATTCCTTTCTAAACTATCCTCTACTCCTATTTATACAATTTTATAAATGACTCTTTGACTACCCATAGCCTTTTGGAGTTCCTTGACCTCTCAACTTCCAAAATTTGTCCTCTAGTGTCTTGCACTAGGAAAATGCAAATACAATAAACTAATTTACATAAAATGCCACATGTCGATTAGACAAAACTTAAGACGGCCCAGCTGGTCTTCAAATGAATTTTCCCCACGCATCAGCTTTTGCACCGAGATTTTTGTAGTCTAAAGGCTTCAGTAATATTACAATCACTTCGTGGACAGCCAATTGTGACTTTATTTCTTCAATTTTGGGTGGGTTTACCCGGTATAGGTATTCCAAGAGACAATTGCTGACTGAGGCCCTTGCAATCCAGTCTTTTACCATATTTTTTAGTGATTCCTTCAATTTGTTGTATGCTTAATTCATCCTCACGCAATCTATCCTTGTATGGAAACTCATGGATTCTTTCCACTGAAGAGATCTGGAACTTATTATGTGTTATGCACATTCTCTTGAAAAAATCCACCCACCTTTCCAAATTCGTTTCGACCCCAGTGGTCAATATCAAAGCGGACTTGCTGCTGAACTGTAGAAGTTCCAATATATTCTCAAAACTTCTGTTCTCTTTTGAAAAAAATGCTTAGGAAATGCTGCATTATATTCTATCCAATTCAGCTGCCCTTAAACCTTTTCCACAACTTCTAGTAACCTTTTCCTAAAATCAATTTATATTGCTGAAATTTCTTGCAATGTTGTTTCTGCTTGCTTGATCTTATATACCTCTTCCACAAGTTTTGGTTGGACTTGATATATTTTCCTCTGGATTCAGAAATGTTTCTCTCGGAAGGGAGTGATATCAAGGTTCCTTTCATTGGCGGTCTTTACCTGAGTTTCCAGTGAGTTGTTAAGTGCCTCCAGCTATCCTACTCAAGCTCCTAGCTCTTCTTCTTCTCTGGAAACTGCATATTTTTGCTTCTCTAATTCTGAAATATTATTTTCAAAGTCCTTCTTTTCTCCATTAGTGATTGTAACGAAAATCACCAGGGCATCCTTTTCTAATTCTAAATCTTGCTAATCATTTTGGAACCTTTATAACTCTGAAAGATTCACCTCATGTTTTCTCTTTAATTCTCCTTCATCTCCTCTTTATTTAACCAAATTGCTCTTCAATATACGCCTTCTCTCTTTATAGTGGCCATCATATTCTACCAATTTGCTAATGTTATCAGCATTAGCCTGAGCAGCTGCAACGCTTATTGATGCTAGGAATACATGATATTGGTTGGTTCCTTTAATGATGATTTTCTCAGTCACCATGACTACAGCATATTGGGTACCAAACTTTAATCTTTTTTTCGATCTATGAATAATGGTTTTATTCTTTGGGTTGAAGAATACAGTATCCAGGAATGCCACTACATGATGCCTAGATGGAATAAAAGGAACTAATCCCAACTCTGCAATAGGGAGGTGACCTCCTGTTATTGTGATACTTGATGTAGAGGGAGGATCTGCTAGATTATACTGAGTAGTATCTTGTTCCAGACTCTACCTGTATTTATCTTCTTGTTCTTTCTTTCTTAACTCTTCAGCTACTTGTTCAGCTTCCTTTTGCAATATTTCTTCTAATTCTCTTTGTAGCCTTTCTTCCTATTCCCTTTGAAGTTGTTATTCTTTGGATTTATGTTGAATTTTTTCTTCTTCCACCCTTTGTATTTGAGCTTCCTCAACTAGTAGTTTCTTAGCTTCCTCTACTAGCCTTTGGGCCTCTTCTTCTCGTTGCTTAGCAACTTCTTCATGTTGTTGTGTTATCATATAAATATACTCAATTGGGCTCAAGTCAAATATCCCTAATCCAAGTGGATCTAGAATAAATCAAATACAGAACACAACCTACTTTCCTAGATCAAATGGAAATGTAAAGTAACGAATAGATCACCTACCTGAAATATGCAAATCCTCTTCTCTCCTTGTTGATCCAAGCTCCAGAGTCTTTAGATATTCAGCTGAAAACCTGTCAAGCAAGTGGAAACAAGCAAATAGCACATGTGTATCTAAACATGAATTGATCTAAGCTAACAGTTAAGGAAGAAATCTCTAAACATCATCAACACAACAACGTTTATGGAAAGAGATTTGTATTAATGTAATCAAGGAGATACATAGAATTATATAGGAAATAACACTACAAACTAGCCTTAACGATGCAATATTACATCCAAAAATCCAATCCAAGCCTCCAAATCAAGATAACATCCTCCCAATGGATGATGGGGATCACCTAGAAATTCCACTGGCATAACAGTACCATAGTCCTTCCTCCATTCCAATTGGAGAGAGGGTTTAATTTATAAGGCTAAAGGGATGGAGTAGGTTGAGGATTAAGAGGATGGATCAAAGGGATCTTCCCTAAAGGTTAGGAACCGAATGCTGCCTCACCTAGATAATAGGGATAGACATCCACCTCATCCACCTTCGAGAAGGGTCTTGAAGGTCCATTTTTTAACCCAAGCACAAAAAATTCCCCAGTATGGTTGCCAAATTTGTTATCGGATAAATATACTCAATCAGAATCAAGCCAGATCTCCCTAGTCCAAGTGCATCTAGAAAAAATCAAATACATAATACAACCTACTTTCCTACATAAAATGGAAATGTAAAGTAATGTATAGATCACCTACCTGAAATATGAAGATCTTCTTCTCTCTTTATTGATCCAAGCTCCAGAGTCTTCATATCTTCAGCTGCAAAACCATGTCAAGAAAGTGGAAAAAAGAAAACATCACATGTGTATCCAAACATGAATTTATCTAAGATAACAGTTAGGGAAGAAATCTCTAAACATCATCAACACAACAACATTTATGGAAAGAGATTTGTATTAATGTAATCAAGGAGATACATATAATTATACAAGAAAGAACATTACAACCTAGCCTTAATGCTGCAATCTTCCATCCAACAATCCAATACAAGCCTCCAAAGAAAGATAAAAGCCTCCCAAAGGATGATGGGGATCACCTAGAAATTCCACTAGCATAATAGTACCATAGTACTTCCTCCCTTCCAAATGGATAGAGGGTTTAATTTATAAGGCTAAAGGGATAGATTAGGTTGAGGATTAGGAGGAGAGATCAAAGGGATATTACCTATAGGTTAGGAACCAAATGCCACCTCACCTAGATAATAGGGATAGACATTCACCTCATCCACCTTTGAGAATAATCTCAAAGCTCCATTTTTTCCCTTGAAACACCACCGACAGACTTTCTAAAAAGGGAAAAAGCATTGTCGGCACACCTAGCAGTGGGAGACACAGCGGTGACCTTCCTAGAGAGGGAAAAAAGGCAGGAAAAACCTCAATCTCAATCAACTTTAGCAGAGAGAAACTTGGGGATTAGGAAAAGGGTTGACACATGGATCAAGAGTGCAAGATTTCGGTGTAACATGTTGCTAATGTTCTGTGGTGCTAATGATTCCTTTTCCTCCTGTGGTTGTGATATTCTATTTGAAGCGTTTATTCAAAGCAGTCATATTGCATGCATTTATAAATATCTCCTCATCATTGTCCCAATGATAAGAATATTCAAAATGCACCTTTACAAACGCACAATGTTTAGCAACCTTTCCTTGGGAATCATTCCTATGGAAACTTTTCTTACCAAAGTGGAAATTTTCTAGATTATTTACAAAGTATAGCGTGATTTTTACTTTTGATAATTTGTAGCTACCAATACAGAAGGGCATTGGTGGATAAAATTCCTTCTTCATGTCAAAAAGAAAATTTATGAATCCATCTAGGAAAAGTTGTCTCACTGCCTCCTTATGAACTATGTAATCTGTGACATACTTAGGAAGTAGTGACGGGGCTCTAGTTCATTCGTACATCCTTAGATAGGTTCCCTCATCAGAGAAAAAATATTTTATGTATTCACAATAACTTCCATTTCCCTCTTAGACATACATTTTCACTCCTCGAGAAAAATCAGCTGGTATAAAGGCATAAAAAATTCTTCACAAATGAGCTTGTAGAAGTTGTGGTACTTATTAGCCCATAGAATATGATATGCAGCATAGACGGGTGTCACGGATTCATTCCAACTAAAATTTATTTTTGAGAATGGGTATAGGCATAAGATACAATGAATCAAATAAGACACCATGTAAAATTCTGATTTTCTTTGAAGTAGGCCTCATATTGCAGCAACTATAAAGGAAGACAAGTTGTTTGCTACAATGTATGCCCAGTTAAAAATAGTGTCCTGCATGACCACATGATATATCAATGGGATCCAACTCATCTTGTAGAACTTCCCATTTTCCCTGCCAAAAATTATGTTGAGCATCAGGGCTATAATCCTATAGGGAGTGCGTAATTTGGCGGTCTCGTGTTCTCCAGAGGCTTTCTAGAGAAATTGCTTCCCATCTATCTTCATCTGCTTTTCAGATCTGATGTAGTATAATCTCAAACTATTTATCCAGTCATTTGTCATGCTAATTTCTAGAGTAGGTAGATTGCAAGCCTTGGCTCTATATGGAGGGGTAAATGAAATGAAGGCTTGTCCTTCGGTGTTTGAAATAATCATAGTACCTACGTCTACCTGAGGTAGGATCCATCTGATCACCTCATTGCAAGGGAAAATTTTAGGACGCATGGCTACCTTTATGATACCTGATTTTCTTATGTTTACATATAAAATGGTTTATCTTCTAAGCCTGCATCTAGGACCTTCTAATCTTTTATCATGCGGTATATTTGACCCCATTTAAACTATGGTTCATCCCCTGTGACAACTTTCATGTCTTCATAAATAATCTCCATTATGGGAAAAACCTCCAAGTCTCGGTCCTCTTGGGGGATCTTAGCCTTATTATTTCCGACCTTCTTTGGCATGGTTTGGTGTGAATACTGAAGCTATAACATAACCATAGTAAGAAATAACTTAGTGCGTTGTTATTAAACAACATGTGTTCATATCAAAAGGATATACTAAAATGAACTACTACTGTTAAGATTGAAATATATCAATGAAACCTAGATAACAAATCACATTTTCTTTTCAAAAATAATATTGCATTCAGTGCTTAAGATGATGGATAACAATAAAGAGGTATTTACCGATTCATCCATGGCCATCTAAAAGAGACCCTGTGATGTAGAGAAATCATTCCACGGGTTATCTAGATACTTAAACTTGTGTCCAGGTATATATTTGGTCAAACTGGAATGAAAATTCAGTAGTTTGGGTGGAAACTCTAATGCATTCATCTTGTATTTTAGGTCAAGATACAAAAGAATAATCAAATATGGTTTTAATTACTACACAAGGATTTCCAAGCTCACTTCTAATTAGTGTTCATTCAGTTTTAACATCAAGACATAAAAACTTCCTTTTATTAACTTTTATTTTACATGCAAGAAGACAATCAAAGAGAAACACAGTAATGGCTTTGTATTATGAAGCCGAGGGAAACTTGAAACCCTAGGTGGACTTGAAACCCATGAAACCTATATAAACCATAGTACTGGCAACAGGGGAAAAATATGTGGCTTGGAAAGAAACCCTAAGACATACTTTGAAATGTGACAATCCCTACTATACTAAACCATCGATTGCTCCATGTCACCACATAAAAAGGAAAACTAGACAAGGTGCTATCGATGGAACACTCGACCTACCATAGCTTCATCATTGCAATCCCAGAGATCTGACAAATCCATCTCTATGGATTGAAAAACCAAAACAAATGCTGCGAAGAAGTTGAGAATCAAACAAAACCGACAAGGCCAGGCTAGCAAGCTCATTAAGGTTAAAGGTTCTAATACAACCTGGCTTGAAAAACCTCAGTAGTTGATAAGGAAAAAATGAAAATTTAATGGAGTTAGGGTCTAGACTTTTAAAGTGTGACTGCAGATAATGATGCTAAAAACCATAAAATCGTAACCCTACCAAAAATGGCATTTTACTGAACCTTCCTTAACATAAATAGCAGAATGATAAGGTTTGAGGCCTACCTGACAAACGATGACGAGGATGCTAGTACAATGCCTAGATTAATAAATATGCAGGCTCTACGTGGAAAACTTTGCTTGGGTGCATGAGATGGAGTAACAGTAACATTCCATAAAAAACAACCGCTATATATAGAAAAATCATTAAAAATGCAATAAATGTGGTCATTGGGAAATTGAAGTCGCACGGGTGAAAACGTTGTTTTGGAACCTAAAACCCCATCAAAAACCTTTACTTAATCATGAAAAATGATTTAGTCATGATAGTGTCAGCTCCGCTATCTGATTTCTTCCAACACTGTCATGGAAATGTACCTACAGCTTCCGAAAACACATTATCGACACAATTCATGGAAAGGTTCGACGGGAACACATCAGTCCCAAAACTTCAGCTTCACCGAACAAATCACCATAAAACCCTGAGTTATGCCGACACTTTCGGCAACACTCAATTGAAAACCCCAAAGAAAAGGACGTCAGCAAACTTATAAAAGATCCCTAGTGGAAAATATGTCGGGCATAAAACATTGATTCCTACCAAAAGTGTCAGCTTCCAATGTTGAGTCTTTTCAATAGCATTGACTGAACTTAGCAAGACCTCTTGAATAAAAGTCTCCGAAAAAATGTTGGTAAGGAAACACAACTTCCGCTGATAATGTCGGGTTGAAATATTGAGTCTTACCGATATTGTTGAGTGGAAATTCTGAGTTTTACTAACAAAGTCAATATAATGCGTAACAATCTTCTGGAAAAATTGGTCTTTTGGAAACTTCAGATTGAAAATATAAGTCCTCTCAACATGCCTACTCAACTCGATGAGTTCACCTGATACGTTAGAAGAAACAAATCAGTTTTAACTTAGCGAAAAAAGGATTTTCTAACTTGTTGAAAATAAAACTAAGTCAAGGAATAAAACTTTGAGTAAAAGCAGTCTAGGAAATGCTAAAAGCTAAAAAATCTAAGGAGGGGCCCAAAAATCATTAAATTTTTGGGGAAGTGGTTGCAGCAGCAACAGGTGGATACATATAATATCAGTATCATAGGAAGCTACCTGTCACTCTAGTACAGTGTTTTAGTACAACAAATCCCATGTCATTTTGACATGGGAGCCCAATTATACATATGGAGATTACTTGGTAAGACTCTTTTTAATCTTAAATGGTTTCATTAAGATTTTTATTTGACTCTTGGGATTCCTTAACTTAACCAAATTTCCAAAAGATCCATGTTTTATTTCTTCGTTTTAAATGCAGAAAGATTGGGTTTTTGTTTGGATTGTTTTAACATCCTGCATCCCACAAGTTGCGGAATGCGGGAAACCTTTTATTTTGATATTTCATTTTCAAACACACATCCTACATCTCGCAACTACGGGATGTGGGAGAAGTTTTCATGTGTGTTTACTTTAGTCAACCCGCATCCCGCAAGTTGCAGAATGTGGCTTGCAAGGTTATCATTTGTTTGCATTTTGGTTTGTGTATTTCCGCATCCCGCATCCAACAAGATGCAGAATGTGGAATGCAGAGCCGACTGAATAATTTTTGGCTATTTTTCTATTCCGCACTCCGCATCCCGAAAGTTGCGGAATGATTAATAAACTTTCAATTTCGTTTTTGATCCCGCATCCCATAAAACTGATCCTAATCGTTCTTTTTTACCCTCATCTAATGGTCTGTATTATTTCTCAGGAAGTATAAATATGATAGTTTTGTTTACAATTTCTAATGTTTTTATTGCTGTAATTTCTTCTACTATGTGATTTTACCTCCAGATCTTACCACGCGATTTTGATAGTGTTTACTGCAGTTTCAGGTTGGTTGCCAAGTTGCTTTCTCACAATTTGAATTGTTTACTATGCTTACTGTATAATTCAGTTTTAAGTTTTGGTACAAGTATTCAAAACAATACATGGTAACATCCAAAACCCATAGATTTACCAGGAGTAAAAATATTCAGAAGGACATGTTCACCAAAGACCGAAATTTTGGTGTCTTTTCTGATACTAGTAGCCGAGTGACTGAAACTTATCATTTGGATTGGTCTCGGGTTTACTTTATCTTCAATAACAATGACCTCTCATATTTCCAGAGTGACCAAATTGTTTATGAGAGAATTAGAGATTCTAGCCTGCATATGATTGCTGCAAGACCGGCCATCCTACCTTATAATGATGTCATTAGGTGGATTATAGAGCATGCCAATGTGAAATGTTGCTCATTCAATACCAGTACTGGTTCTCAGCTAGCGAATTTTTACTTTAAAACCTTTGTCAAGATTTATGCTCTTAAACCTTTTACACAGCTCCTTAATGCAAACTTTGTTAAAGCCGCCAAATACAAATTCAATTTCGACCAAATGCTTAAATCCTGGATGACTGTGTAGCAGGGATTTCTCCCTTGCTATAGGGAAGGAATGGCTACCTTCTGTCTATAGGATGGAAGGATAGGGTTCCTGATGGTAATGCAAGAAAAACTGAGAAGAAATGAAGCAAATAACAGAAAGGAAAGAGATGGAAACCCTGCACACAAGGTTAAACTCGAGAACCCTGCATACACTTGTTAGAACATGAAAGAAACTTGCAATCAAACTGAGTTAGACAAAAAATAAAATGAAAAAGACATTAAACAATAGATTATACCTCTTGGTGGAAATGGGCCACCATGCCCTAGCTTGGAGAAGCACCTCTCTCTTGGTAATGGGGGAGCTATGGCTCAAAGGGAAAATGGATGAGAGGGAGTGTGGGTGGCTTGAGAGGAAAATGGTCTCAAGGCATCCACTTGCGTAGCATAATAGTATGCAAGGGAGGAATGTTTTGAGAGTGACCCCCACCCCTCTATTTATAAATTTTTCAGGGTTCTAAGCCCCTGGTCAAGGCTTTAGCCCCTTTCGCTCAATCTTTAGCTACTTTTAGGGTTTTAGTCTCCTTTGAGGGGTTTTAGCCCCTTTTTGGAGGCTTTATCCCCTATGAGAGCTATTTAGGCTCTTTTTAGGGGTTTTTAAGCCCTTTTTCATGTTTTTAAGCCTTCTTGAGAGTGTGGGGGTCCAATGGGGTCAAATGAGGATTGTGCATGGGTGTCCTTAGGTGGTGTAGGCCATGTAGAGCTGAGTAAGTGAGGGATTTTTTTGGTTAACATACTGAACCATGCAAGTTTTCCAAGAGGAAAGATGAATTATACCTCGTCAAATGGTTTAAAGAGCCTTACTCCCTGCTTGCAGCGGTGTTGTGTAGGATTTATGGTCTTCCCAACTGTTCTTTCTTTAAAGAAGAATGGGCTCCCATCACTCATCATATTATAACTATGGGTGAATCTTTTCCCTGGGCCTCAATCCTGTCACTTAAACTCAAAAATGCCATACAAGAGTTCCAGAAAGACACTACTAAGAAAAAGCCCAATTTTTATCTTACTGCCTTCATTGTGGACATCTTCTATGCTAATTTCTGTTACCCTAATTTGGGATGGAGTTGGGAATTACCGGCCTCGTCTGTACATATCTATCATTCAAAGCTCTAGGATAGAAACTATGTGGCTAGGTTTTATGATATATGTGAAAATTTCCTTAGCCGAGTGTATTTTCTGATTTTCAACAAAGAAGCCCCTGCGTTCTCACCAGAAGAAAAAGCTCTCATAGCCACTATAGGGGACTGGTATGTGGGTAAATCATTCAGCTATATCAGGGTTTATGGCAGCAATGCTACTCACATGTTGCCTAAGGTTGTGTCAGACAGGTTGGTCCTAGAAGAGATCTCAATTCAAACAATTCCTGAGGGGATTTAGAAAAAATGTGCTGCATCGAAATGGAAAGGTTTGACTAGTTTTCCTATTACCCTTGGATCCCTGAGTGTACCCACTTCTACTTGGGTGTCAGAGCTAAGTGACCACATAATTTCACTTAAAATTGGTTTTGCAAGAAAAATGCAGCATGATCCAAAAGGGATTGTCGATTTACACCTGAAGCAAAACCATTTCCAAATAGGTTATGTTCATGAGGAAACTCCGGATGATTTCATTTATTAGGGAATAGATACATTTTCTGAAGTCCTGGAAAGGGCTAAGAGGAAAGAAGAACAAAGCCATATCCTGCAGTACCAGAAGGAGATTAGGGATAGGGTAAAACATTACAGGTCTATGGAGTTAGACATCCTGGAAAGAATGACAAGAGACAAGGAAGAAAGAGAAGCTCGAGTTACAACAAAAGAGGCTCTGGCATCCAAAATTACATCTGTGGGAACCAGCTCAGACTTGGATAAAGGGAAATCTCCCATGGGAGAAATTCCCCACACATCTATGGAACAGTAGGTTAAGGACTATTTGCAGACTTCAAACCAGATAAATTAGAAGCTAAACAAAATGACTTCAACACTAGATACTCAAGAAGTTACAACCTCTCAATCAGCTGAAATTACCCAGGTAACCACTGTGGTTGAGAAGACTCTACCTGAACAAACTCAGGTTGAGAACAAACCTTTAAAAAAGACAAATATCTCCATTCTTGTTCCTACTATTTACCTAACTCATTCAGAGGAAGAGGAGGACATAATTTCTCATGTGCTTGTTACTGTTGACATTGGTAATGATTTGCAAAATCTCACCAATGGTAGCAATGGTAATCTTTCATCCCCTCTTCCTCAATCTCAACCTTTTTGTCAATCTGCTCCCTCTTCTTCTGTAGTACTTCTTTCATCAATAATGGATTTATCATCATTTTATGATGGTTCTATTGTGACACCTTTTATGACCGAGCTCTATCAAAATGCCACTTGTCTACCCGAATTAATCACACCTGTTCCTATGGATATGCCTATTCCTTCATCTATTGTCCCTCCAGTTTTCAAAATCCCATTGTGTATTCTTTCAATCAACTCAATGTCATCCCCTATGTCTCAGAAAATTACAATAGTGTCACCATCATCCTTACTCAAAGCCACTACTATGCAAATTTCTTCTGTGGAAGCTTCTGTTCATGACATTTCTTCATCCCCTGAAGTAACTCTTTCTCAAAATGTTACTCCCTCCCCTACTACCTCTCATGTCACTATGGACATACCTTATGAAACCACAACTCAAAATTCATCTTTAATATCCATGGGTCTTATCATACCTCCCATTGATGAGATCAGAGATGAGTTCAATGAAGATTTTGTGGTATTTTTGGGTGAATATCGATATAGAAAAGCTGATAGATCAGTGGTAAAATGGGGCAAGAAGAGGGGTAGAGATCAGAATGATATAGATATGTCAATGGTAAATGAAGTTGTATGGAAACAAAAATCAAGTGACCCACAATCCTATGCTACAGATGCAGCATCTGTTCTAGGAGCATTTACAAGTGCCAATCTGAATGTTGTCAACTCTTTAAACAGAGAGTTTGATAAACAAAAAGCAGAAATTGTCAGTTTGAAAGAAGCACTAGAGCAGCTCAAGAAACAACATGAGGCCAAGTAGGATGAACTTCAAATGAAGAATGTTAGTCTCAGTGTATAGCTACAAAGAGAAACGAATGATAACACCACTCTGGTTCAGAGAGTTGCAGTATTAGAAAGGAAAAATGAAGATGCAACTGCAAGTGCAGCTTCATCTTCATTTTCCAAATTTTCCCAAAAAGAGTTTAAGGAGATTGCTATTAGAACTAACAAGGAACACTATGATTTGGTATGTGAGTTATTTAAAACTCTAGCTGATATATTTGAGACTCACACGATGTTTGAAAAGATGCCTATTGTTCTGGAAGACCTAATTAAGAAAAGATAGCAGGCCTCAAAAGCTTATGATGAGGTCACAGATTGATAGAGGTACATGAAGGAGAAGCCTGATAATATCACCCTCCTCACTACTTTTTAGTTTAAAAGAGACAGAACTATTTTGAGAGCTTGGGAAGACTTGGATGAGATAGTAGCTGAATCTATAAAGAAATCTCAGGCTATCTGCGACAAAAGATGGTATGAAGTTGACAATATCATGACTGAATTATCCTTTCCTACCATGGTGCTTATTGAAAAGGCATGTCCACCTGCACTAATGATCAAGCAAGTAGAGCAATGAAGGGATGACCAGGAGGAGAAGATCAAGCAACTTGACCACATCAACATACATGATGTAGAGTAGTTAATCAAACAACCATTTGCACTACAAAACAAGATCCACGTCTACATCCGAGTTTTTCATAAGTTGGCTAAGAATGAGGTCAAATATTATAAGTGTAACGCTCAACTTGGCATAGAATCGGCCACTTACCCTGATATCAAGGAGCTGCTACAAATTTGGAGGGTGTGGAAAGATTTCCTAGGATATTATCCTTGTTTAGTTTTTGATCCCCTTTAGGGGGAATTCTATTGTTTATAATAATTATTTAAGTGAATGATCTCTAAGATATCAAGGACCCTTGAAATTTTGACTTTTGGAAGGAGGGAGACTGATACAAGGGATCGAACAACACTTCAGTTTTTGCCAAGGTCTTTTGTGTAATTTATTACAGAGAATTCTGAATAAATACAGTGTTGCAATTCTTATATCTTGTACTTTATGTATCAAATTTCTTTGACAAGTTTTAGTTTTCTTTTTTCAACTGATCAGATAGTATTGTGGTTCGTTTGCAATTGGTTAATGTGTTTATTTAACTCTGATTTATCTTTGTTAATTATTAATGCATTGATAAAGATTCATGAAATTTCTTTTATGAATTGCCTTTATCTATTTTTGCAAATTTTTCAACAGTAAAATTTTTATAGCTTATAAATTGGTTTTTCAACTAACTTGAGCACCTGCAGATTATCTTGAATGGTTTAAGTCTGATTTACTGCTATTTAATTTTTATTAAACAATTGTAATCTCAGTAAGTACATTTTCATCTTATTTACATTTTTGTCCATGTGATGAATTGCTTGTTCTTCACACAGCTCAAGACAACATGTCAATCATTCAACACCTTTTCAAAGTAGTTTAGATTTAGACTAGGTTCTTCTTCCTAGTTAAGTTGTAGTTTTCCTTTTCTTTTCTTAACTCTTTGTTTTCCATTTTGGAAAAAAAATCCCCTTGGTGATCAAATCCATCCATAAGCCAATGGAGGCTACAAAAGTATCCATGGGAGATTACCATCCCAAAGAGCTCGAGGATAGAACAATACCTGCGTGGGATTGTTTGAAGCCTTTGGCTGGGTTTTCTTCATGTGTTGCAAGCCTTAAACACCCTAATCAGCCACATACACAGTTGGGGATTCAACATACAGAATGTTTCAATACATAGAGTACGAGGAAGAATGATGCTCCTCTTCAAAGGGAGTGGCTGCATAAGATCCTCAAGTTTGACATGGTAAGGTAGGATGGGAATCTTACTGATGCTCCTAGACTTTACTGAGAGTAAAGTGGATTCTAACCTTTACTTCAATATTGAAGGAGGAAAACCAATGATGCTCCTACTATACGTCAATGAGCTATTTCCTAATAGGATTGGATGAACTCATTGAATATGAAAGGAGGAGACATGCCACCTAGTTTGAAATGAAATACCTAGGGATGATGCACTACTTCTTAGGCATGGATGTGTGGCATAATGTAGATAGGATTTTCCTAGGTCAAGGAAAGTATGTAGTAGAGATTCTGAAGAAATTCAGAATGATGGACTGCAAGGTGATAACCACACCTATGGAATCAAACTTGAAGCTTCTGTGTGATGCTTCATCAGAGTCAGTTGATTCCATCATGATTGGCTCATTGTTGTATCTGACGAATATGATACTATACATACATTTTCTGGCGAACACCCTGATCGAGTTCCTGATAGATCCAAGACATGTTTACCTAGTTTCTACAAAGCATGTA
Organism: Pseudotsuga menziesii; assembly: GCA_001517045.1. Taxonomy (NCBI): domain Eukaryota; kingdom Viridiplantae; phylum Streptophyta; class Pinopsida; order Pinales; family Pinaceae; genus Pseudotsuga; species Pseudotsuga menziesii. Next base: position 1,549,842 of record LPNX010945961.1, read on the forward strand.
GTGAGGTACCTGAAGGGTACAATTGAGTATGGGCTCAAGTATGATACGAATTAGAAGACTAAATTGCATGTTTATGTTGATTCGGACTGGGCTATAAGTTCCACTAAGAGAAAAAGCACCTTGGTTTGCTTCTTCAATTTGTGATCCGGTATGATATACTAGTTTGGTAGGATGTAATCCTGTATGGCACTGAGTATAGCTACGGAAGAATATGTTGCCACTTTCTCATCTAGTTGTGAGGTAGTATGTTTTTTTGCAAGATAATATCTGATTTGATTGATTTGACTTACATTTCTTGTATGATGTAGAGAGGAGCAGTGAAAGTCTAGCATGTGATCCATATCGAGGCTCCTCGAAATAGGGAGGGATAAATTCTAGCATAGTTGGATATACAGGTTATCCGAGTGTAAAATTCCTGGAAAAGTTCATAGGTTGCTCGGATGTAGTTAGTACTGTAGGTTGTCCTCGAATGTAATTAGTCCTAGTGAAGCTCGCAAGGTATCCTTCGACATAATTAGTCCTGATGTGATTTTATGATAGAAATAACTGGAGTGAAGTTCGAGTACTTTAGAGAAAGACTTGGTTTGATATAGAACGAGACCTCTCGAAAGAGGGAGTGATGAGTTCTAACATAGCTAGAGAGACAGGTTGTCTGATCATATAATTTTGATGAAGATCGTAGGTTTCTCAGACATAATCAGTCTTGTAGGTTTTCCTTGTATGCAATTAGTCTTGCAGAAGCTCGCAGGTTATCCTTAGATGTAATCAGTCCTGATATGTTTCTATGATAGAAATAGAGAGAGACCAAATTAAATACACAAATGCATGATATATCACATGGGAAATAAGACAGGTTGTCCGAGCAGGAAAAATCCCGGTGAAGTAGGATGCTTGGACGTAATCAGTCCTATAGGTTGTCTAAGTGTAAATACGAGTTCTGATGTGATACGCAAGTTACTAAGATGTAATCAGTCCTGATACAAGTTATCCGAATGTAAATATGAGTCTTGGCGTGGTACATAGGTTATTCTGATGTAACAATTGATGTGGGTTGTTTGAGTGTAAAAAGAGTCATGGTGGGGTATGCAGGTTACTCGGATGTAATATGCCCTGAAGGTTGTCTGAATGGAAAATATCTTGGATGCGGGTTGTAGAGATGTAATAAGTCCTTAAGGTTGACCTGGAATGTAAAGGTCCCGATGTAGTAGGTTTTTTCATCGTAATAAGTCCTTACATATATATCTATATATGTGTGTGCTCCCATGTTCGATATGATAAGGTCACAAAGAACATGAGGTGCACCTAGGAGGTTCTCCTTTACAAGTAGAACACAGGTTGACCATGGAGAGACATAATGTACTGAGTGTTCTCCTAGAAGGTTCTCGCATAGTGGTAGATGCAGGATTTTCTTGGTGAAATCCTGACATGTTCCTATGTTGATAGAATAAAGGTGGTATGCATCTGGGTTGTCATCTGTGTGGTTTGTTTTTTTTTGTGCAGGAAAAAAGAGATGATCTGGATACAAACATATGAAGGTAGGAAATGCAATTTATTGCTATGGAAATGTAAAGAAGGTCTTCAAATGTACCTACGCAATGATGACAAGATGATGGTAGCAAATGAATTTTATTGCAGTTTGAATGTAAAGAATCTATTGGTTTGTACCTACATGATGATCTGATACGAAGAGATGACAATAGGAGACACAGTTTATTGCAGTGGAAATGTAAATAATTTCATGTTCTATACCTACGTGATGGCTTGATCATGGATATGATGAGGACCTAGATGTGGTCTAGGCCTACATCCATCATGAAGAAGGGTTGGCTTTGTAGAAACTTCCTGATGGATAGAGGCGACAGAGTGGACAAGATGAGGACAATGGTAGCAATGATGATAAGCAGATGTGATGATGACTCTAGTGAGAGAATACCTTCCTATATAAGAGCGATTTTTGTTGCAATTGTAACTTTGAAATGTATTCTGATGTATATTACTATTTTATATTGTTGTACCCCTATTAATCCAAAAAATCCCTCACTCAGCTTTTCATGGCCTACACCACCCAAGTACACCCATGCATGACCCTCATTTGACCCCATTGGACCCCCACACACTCAAGAAGGCTTAAAAACATGAAAAATGGTTTAAAAACCCCTAAAAAGAGACTAAATAGCTCTCATAAGGGCTAAAGCCTCCAAAAATGGGCTAAAACCCCTCAAAGGAGCATAAAACCCTAAGAGGAGCTAAAGATTGAGCAAAAGGGGCTAAAATCCCAAAGAGGGGCTAAAGCCCTGGCCAAGGGCTTCGAACCTTAAAAAAGCTATAAGTAGAGGGGTGGGGGTCACTCTCAAAACATTCCTCACTTGCATATTATTATGCTTCCCAAGTGAATGCCTTGAGACCATTTACCTCTCAAGCCACCCACACTCCCTCTCATCCATTTTCCCTTTGAGCCATAGCTCCCCCATTACCAAGAGAGAGGTGCTTCTCCAAGCTAGGGAATGGTGGCCCATTTCTACCAAGAGGTATAATTTGTTGTTTAATGTCTTTTTCATTTTAGTTTTTTTCTAACTCAGTTTTCTTGCAGGTTTATTTCTTGTTCTAACAAGTGTATGCATGGTTCTGGATTTTAACCTTGTGTGCAGGGTTTCCATCTCTTTCCTTTCTATTATTTGCTTCATTTCTGCTCAGTTTTTCTTGTATTACCATCAAGAACCTTATCCTTCCATCCTATACATGGAAGGTAGCCATTCCTTCCCTATAGCAAGGGAGAAATCCCTTCTACAGAACTGGAGACCATACCAGGTCGATCCCACAAGATCCCTGGGTTTATTTTTCAAATTTCAATTTTTAGTTCTGTTTTTTTCCCTAGTTTAATTTTTTGTTAAAATCTAGCTGAGATTCCTGTTTATTTGCATTTCTAGTTACTTCCAAGCCTCCTTAAGGAAAATCCAAGTCAATTTGGCCACAGTATAGGTTACTGTCAACCAGATCTGACTCAAGGTCAAAAAAAATTTAGTTTCTGGAGTGAGTCGCTCTTATCAGCCCTAGAAATGGGACCAGGTCGCTCATTCTGGCCTCACAGGTGTGACCAGGTCACCTATTTAGCCCCGAAAGGTGTGACCCCCTTCCAAAAGACAGCCTGCTTCTGTCTGCAAATTCTAAGTGACCCCCTCGCCTATTTCTGGAAACATTTGGCGACAACCTAACCACATTTGACCCAAAAAGTGTGATCTATCACTCAGAGTTTGATTTTTTAAAAGTTAAGGACTGTCAGTGCGGCCCAGCCGCCTCTATCCATCCAAATTGTTTTTATTTCTTATTTTGTTTCTATTTATGTCCATTTCATTTGTAAAATGTGTAAATCAAAGTGTAAATCAATCGTTAATGGGTTAATAAACATAGCTTGATTAAAATTTACTTAAAATCAACATCTTTCCTAACCCTTCCTCCTCTACCTAGTCATCACCCTTCGAGGTATTTCTGGATAAGACGAAGGGTGAATCTCATATAATAATAGGCACTTCACCTATTATTTTTTGAAGCCACTAAAAATGGGTGACTTGGAAGGTAGAGGGGGTAGAGAAGGAGGGCTTCTCACGACGCTCAATGTCCTCCCTATTGACCAACCTTGCATCCAGAGGGTGACCTGTGGATCTATGGATGGGCTTAGTCCCATTGTGTTAAGAGCCCAGCACCCTCTCTTGGTTGAAGAGAAATATAGGTGCAAGGTAGTCACCTAGTCAGGATATCATAGTTCAGGATCACAAATGGTACATGTCTAAAAATTTCTGATTACTATTTATTGCTTTCATTCACAATGTTATGAACTCTGTGGAATATTCATAAACCATTTGAGTAGCCACCAGATATAACCGAAAAACAAAATACATACACACTATACCATATAAATCAACCCAACTCAGTTCATGATGCTGAGTGAGACAGTAAAATTTACAATTTACACTAAGTTAAACATCTGCAGTCTTTGAGGACATAAGTCCTTGACCACCTTAACCATGGGAAGTACTTGGGCTCAGCCCAGAAACTCATTGTGAGGAGTACCATGGGAACCCCAAAGAAGCTGGCCGTTGAGAGGAATTGCCAAGCAAAATGGGCAACAACCCACACTGATTGAGTAGCACTCCCGTGAGGAAAAAGCCAAGCGTTGTCTTCTGGAAATCTTGGTGGATGAGTGACCACCTGAAGCCAATAGGAGGCCATTGAAACTGGGGTCCAAAAAATAATTACCACCATTTTGACATACAAATTTGATGCAATTTATCCCTCATGCTCTTCCTCACGCCTAAGAGGCAAACCACCACAGTACAAGTCATTAAACCGACATAATCGAGACCATTCTCGATGACCTTCCACACCGTCAGAAGGCCACACAGCCTCTGATTCAGATTTAGACTCATATGAGTCTGAACCAGATCTACACACTGGACCATCAAGCCCCATGGCTGGTGCAAACCCAGATCCATTTTTCGGCGTAGTAATTACTAGTGCACCCATGTCCACACCAAAAACTATCACCAACAACCCTACAGGTGGCCCCAACATGGTTATGCAAACCATCATAATTCAACTACCACCACCCATATTGACCAGTCAACTTGTCCCACCTACAACACATGGGGGCAGTGGCCCTTCCACCCACACTACCCCTCTTGTCATACATTGGGGAAGTGGCCCTTCCACCTACACTATCCCTCTTGTCATACATGGGGGTAGTGGCCCTTCCACCCACACTCTCCCTCCCACCACACTTGGGGGCTGGCCCATCCACAATGGTGCCACAAGTACCCCCAGCTATGCAGGTCCATTATGCACCTGCGAACTCCACCACCATGGATTCCCCATCTCACATCAACCTAGGGTCAAACCTTCCTTTCATGGCACATCTCAACATTCCTGATTTGGCTCGGTTAACAAATGACCCTATCCCTCAGAAATTCCCAAGTTTGAAGGGAAGGCAGGGGAGTGCCCCCAAAACCACATCATAATGTTTCATCTATGGTGCTCATCAAATAGCATTGTAGATGATTCAATCAGGCTAATACTATTCCAACGCACCCTCACAGGTGCTGCAGCCAAGTGGTACATTGAGCTACCACAAGCTAAGTACCCGGATTTCAACTCCTTGGCTTTCATGTTCCTGCAATATTTCCAACTCCCCATCAAATATGACGAAGGGGTGGAGATCTTGTTATCTTGCCGCCAGAATAATGTGACCCACATAACCGACCACATCCATGAGTGGCGGTGACACCATAGTTTGTGTAAGATCCAACTTGATGATGAGATCTTCCTGGATTGGTTCCTTAAAACCTTGCTCCCACCTATAGCAAAGGACGTCACATCTGAATGTCCCCAGTTCGAAGAGGAGGCCATCTTGAAAGCCTAGCAGTTTGATCTGATCTATGCACAGTCTGGATACCTTTACACTATCATTCCAGACACTCCCCATGCAGGCACCTCCTACCGGGATGCACCGGTGGCATCCCATGCTATATATGGCATCATAGGTTCTATCTCTCACCAACCACAACACTGTCTGACACCACCTACAATACCACCAAAACCAAGCAACACTCCTAATGTTGCTTATCAAAACCAAACTCCGAATTAAGCAAGAATGATTTCCTAGTCTGGAGCCACTATTTCTTATGCACAACCTGCACCACCACAACAGGCCCAGGCCTTGGATTAGCCAACACAGCAATACACAGGACAAATTCCCACATTTGTGGCACTGGCACCCACCAAAATCTATTATGCACCACCAATACAAGCGGTTCAAGCCCCCGCCCCTGCTCCATTGGGACAGGTGTTGGCATAACAAAACCATCCCAACCAGCCAACCCCCAATAACCAACAAGGGAAATCTAGAAATAACCGACTCGGAACCAAGGAAACAATCAACCGTAGGGAGGTGGTCAACAACCAACTCCTCCCAACAATGCCATGGCGAACTGGCTAGCCCAAAATCCTCAACGACCAAATGCACCAAGACACAACACTTCGTTGTGGACAAACCAACCATGCACATTATGAGAGGTCTATGGGCACTACACATTTGAGTGTCCCTTCATGGGTTGCACTAAACAAGACATTAGAAATGACGTTCAACATGCCACCAATACAACGGACCAAGCCCAACCCAACCCGGCACCACAAGGACCTCCTCCTATGGTGCTCCAAAACTCATTACCAGTCCAAGGATTGGTGGAAACTACACCCCCTCCCCAACCCAATCCCAATGCTCCGGGGGCACCTCCCATAGCAAAAATAGGTGTCCACCACCTATTAGCAATGACAACTAAAGAGTTCAATCTACAAACTAGAAGAAATTAGTACGGAACCAACACCAAACCCACTGACACATCAGCGACATCTACGTCTAAAATAGACAATGCATCTCTTCAGTTACCCCCTTTCCTACGCCCCCCATACATTGGGTTGCCAATAACGCCACGGATAGAGCTGCTGTCAACTAAATCATCATGGATGATTTGGCCCAAACACTTACCGCCATGTATGCTCTTGAGGTACTCAAAACTTTCCCAATGTAGTGGAAATCCTTACTAGCCACCCTGGGGCCGTAGACCCCTCTAACTCCAAGTTGATCACATTCAACACGGAGAATGGAGAACCGTGAATTCCATCAACCATTGCCTTTCAAATCCCGGTGTCTATTCGGAATTTGGTTGTGCATCGGTGCACAGTGGATGAGGGGGCATCCACATGCGTTATGTCTATCCTAGTATGGCAGAAACTTGGATCCCCGATTCTGCAACCATCCTCCACAACTCTACGGGCTTATGATGGCCATCCCACTAAATCCCAAGGAATCCTCCCCAATTTCCCCATCACATTAGCTAGGAAGACAGTTCTGATTGACATAGAGGTTTTTAATGCCCAATTAGACTATAACCTTCTCCTCGGAAGAAGTTATATGTATTCTATGAGAGCCATAGCATCAACTGTCTTCCATCTCATGATGTTTCCCATTGGAGGGAAAATCATGACGGTTGACCAACTGAGTTATCACGATCCACAAGGGCTAACGACACCTGTCAATTTTATCACTACGATCAACACCATTGATCCGCAAGGGATGACTACACATGCCAATTTTATCCCTACAGTCAGCACCATGGTTGAAAACATACCAGCCTCCCCATTGTTGAATGTGGGCCCTGGTTTGTTTGGCGATACCACCATGATGACTTCTTTCCCCTTAGTGTCACCACCACCGACACCAAATGAGACTACGAAATTGTGCATGCCCTCATCGAGCACCGCTGCTCCCAAACAAAAACCATAGCTACATCCCTAACTGCAACCACATCACCTTCCATAGCCGCAACATCAAAAATAGCTGCAACATCATCCACAGCCACGACCACAACCTCATCCCAACATACAACCATCAGGGAGTTATCTGGGATCCTCTCTAGTCCATACAATTCCCTTCCTCTTTCCCCCGCCTAGTGTCATGAGCAAGCCAGTAATGGCCACCTTAAACCTACCCAACTTTACATTGGGAATTCTCGTGTGGTATCTTGATCCACTAGCTCAACCACCAATGCCCCAGGTAGTCTTAACCCCATGCAACCCATTGCGATCGAGTCTCGTCCTCCACCCGCCCCGCAAAAACCAACCACCGCACCTACACCCACACAAATCCACCCAAAAAGGGTCGGGGGAAAGAATGCGAAAGCTACCACTAAACCTCGACAGATCCCACCTTGCGTTGTTTGCGAAGAACAAGGCCATCCAACTCAGAACTTCCCTGAGATTCCTATAATCTGCACGCATTTGGATGCCATGGATACAACTGAAAACCTCCCCGTGGTTGAACTTCCAAGCACGCCAACAGTGAGAAACAAGTCATTGAGAAAAAACCATGATTGTACCCTCTACGGTTTGTATGGACACTATTCTCACCATTTCCAAGACTTTCCCGAGTTTTGAATGGATTTAGTCAACCTTTTTCAATATTTCCTTGAATCCTAGATCACCCTAATCGAAGAAGTTCATCCCCCACCTCCTTCTTCAGAAACCATGTCCATTTACATGATGTCCAATTCTATTGACCCTCTTGTCTCCACCACCAATGATGGTCCATTAGACTTGTCTCTTCATTGCTTCTGTAATGATGAGGAGATAATTTAAGCCTTAACCTCCCTAGAATACCCATGGGATGACATGCACCATCACTCGTTCTTCCTCCCCGAAGAACTATTGTCGCAATTAGACCAGTTTTCCATGGAAACCAAGGATTTCATTCATGGGAAAGTTGACTGGTTCAAAAACCCCATTCTTGCACCAGACACCTTTGAAGAAGAGAACATGGCCAACATCTCACCAACCATCAAAATCACCATCTCAACCAACCCTGAGGTTGTTGAATAAATCATGCTGGGGTGCTAGGCCATCCTGCTCCCTGGAAGAAGTTGCTGCCTACAAAGCTCTCTTCCAATAATTCCGCGACATCTTTGCCTAGTCTTACACTGAAATTCTCAGGTTGGATCCATCCATCGTTGAACACCACATCGACACATGGCCTGATGTGGCCCCCGTACGCCAAAAACAACGACCCATCCATCCTTCCAAAGCAGCTGCGGTCAAAGCTGAGATAGAGAAGTTGCGCATATTCGGCTTCATTTACCCCATTGCGTACACCACTTGGGTTTCTAATCATGTTCACTTGATTAAAGAATAGGGTACTAGTCGCATTTGCACAGACTTCTGTGATCTAAATGGGGCGTGTCCCAAAGACAACTTCTCGACACCCTTCATCGATCAGATTATTGATGCATGTGCTAGACATGAGGTCTTTTCCTTCATGGATGGATTTTCTGGATATAACCAAATCCATATCCGGAAAGAAGATCATTACAAGACTACATTCACAACCTCGTAGGGCACATTTGCCTATCAAGTAATGCCCTTTGGCCTGAAAAATGCTGGAACCACCTTCCAGCGCGCCATGAGATATCGTTTTCATGATCTAATCCATATCATATTGGTCTACCTGGACGATCTTACTACTCGATCACCAAAATGAGCACAACATATGGATGACTTGCGGCAAGTATTTTTACGTTGTCGCAAGTACAAAATTCACCTGAATCCCCTAAAGTGCAATTTTTGTGTCCCAACAAGTCATCTGCTCGGGTTCATCGTATCCCACAAAGGGATAACGTGTCACATCCCCGTCCCTCAACCGGCGAAGAGGACGCGACGAACACATCAACACAACCGGGCAAATGGCCCCATGAACATAATCAAATAAATCAATGCTGGACATAAAATTTACAAGCATACACAGATGCAAAACTATTCAATCATACAGCGGAAGCAACACAAATACATTCCATCATTTGACATCAATATAAATTACAGAGATGAAGTAACCAGCAGTACTTATCTTTTGATGAATAATTCACCCACAACAAGCTACGTCGCTGCAACGTTCCACCCAACCATAGGCCAACGTGCTCATCAGTCTCTCAGCAACGCTGCCACCCCCGAGATGGGCATGGTTCCTCCGAAATAAGGGTCAATTGCAGGCTTATACATAGCCAAGGGGCACAAACAACAAACTAACATAGCTGGGTTTCACAGGCTTTCAACAGACAAGCCAAGCCAGCACAGTCCGACGACTAACCATTGCACTCAGGCAATTACTTAGCTGTCACAGCTTAAACAGGGAAAACAAATTCTGAGTCATTCTTGGCCCTATCATGGCCAAAATGACTCTCACTCAAATTTACAACAGCCCCAGACGTAACAGTAATGACATTCATAACATGGGGAAAATTACAGCCCCCGAATCTATTAGTGAGCACAACTTACAGCCGAGAAAAATGACCCAAATAGCCTGTGAGAAAGCCAAAACAGGAATGGCCCTTCACAGTCAGTCGTGGATGCAAGAGCACGGCTCTCAGCTCTCCATGTGCGCCCCAAAGAGAAGAATACCTGTGCGTGGTTAAACAATCCGAACCATCAAGGAAAGGAACAGACAATGGAGGCCCTGCGTGAGGAAAAACGGCTCCGTTTTTTTCCGTGGATGCACACACAACAGGAAGGACGCGAATTTGTAGTTCGTGGGTGCTCAACAACTCGTGGGGGAGAGGAAGAAAAATCTGCGTGAGACCAGAAACGCCAAGAGCCTGAGCGTGAGGAGAAACAAACCAAAATCGTGGTAGAGTGAACTGACCAGGGAAGAGTGCGTGAGGGAGAAGAATGGGAAGACGTGGGTGGAGTGGGCAAGTGGGTAAGGCTGACAGCCTGCCACAACCACCACCACTTCAGCAATAACTCCCCCAACCACCAGCTGAGGCATTAAAGAGGTTGACAAGGTTGGATGAGACAAAAGGTAACAAACAAACAAAGGTGGCAAAACATGGGGTTTTTCCCCCCATAAACCTAGGTTTGACATCCCCCACCCCTTATCCTTTGGAACCATGCCCTTTTCATTCAACGTTGCACTGCCGTAGCTGGTTGTGGTTTATTTTAATTGATGTGCGGATTTACATGATGCCGAATTAAAATGTGCCGGATAGCACGACATACCATCGTCAATTATCCCCCATTGCCGAAACATACAAAACCAAATTGATGGTGGGGATTTTGCCTTGAGCTCCTCACCACGATTAATTACAATATATACATCATGCAAATGGGGTCAAAACCGGGGACATTACATTCCCCTCCCCCTTGGAATAACACCGTCCTCGGTGTTCCATTACATATATACAATACATATACAATTGCACATCAAAATTTCAAAATTGCAGATCTATACCACATTCAATCATCTACTTGGAACGTTCAAGACCAAGCCTCTCGGCTTCCATGGACTTTTCCTGCTGGTTCTCAGCTTCTTGCTGATCCCGAAGTTTAGGAACTTTGCGGCTATTTCCTTCATTGAACAGTCCCGGCGTAAATGATGTCCTCCGCATCTCCAGCATCTCACTGGCTGCTTCATATTTACCTGCTCAATTTCCTTTGAGTCTTCATTCCTGGACCGTCTCTTATCGGGTCGCTTGGACAAATGTCCCATCGCTGATCCACCTTCCTTTCTTTTGCCGATTGCTCTCAGAAGGCTTTTCACCTCCCTTTGCAAACCGATAGAGTCTTGCAAAATCTGGTGGTTCATTTAACTCTGCCTTTTCTGTATCCTGAGCATCTCCCCAATATTCTCTTGGGTCTTGGCAATCACTTGAAGGAGACTTCCAGCTAAGTCTAACAACTTTTGATCTGCTGCCATGATCAACGTGCACCACCTGGTTTCACTTTTCTCACCTGTGAAATGCACCATTGAAATTCTATCAGACCAAGCACAATATAGGCATCAAAATTAGTTAGTTAATTACCCAATTGGCATGACAGTCCAAGTTCCATTACGGAAACTTTCATATTTTTCATGCCTTCCCCAATAGGCACATGAGCTCATTCATGTCCATTCCTGGGCAGGGAATTAACTATTCCAACATTCACAAATTTACTTTAGCAGATACATACATTCCATTCTCAATCATACATGCATTCAACAATCTTTTGTTTTCACAATGCATAAACATATATTCATATATATATAATCAAAAGGCAAGAGAGAGCAGTAAGAGTTTTCCCCTCTTTGTTTTGTTCCATCCTGGAACCCTCGCCATCGCAGTGGATTTTCATGCTCTCAGCCTCTTTCACTTCACCGTGAATGCTAGACCAATCTCTCTTGGTCATGACACTTAGTGTCTTTGGTCTATTCCAGACCTCTAAACCATGGAATCTCTCCACATGGTTTGTCTCGGCTGCTAGGACTCCCCCGTCCTACTAGCACCTTTTTCATTGCCACTCATTCTGAGCTCTCCAGGACAGTCACATGTCCACATGCACCTCTAGGATGCTCTCATAGTCCTCGCTTCCAACGACACCTATATCCAAACATTGAATAGATTCACATGTTTAGTTTACTCTTATCAGTTTTATCTATAGAACAAGAGCTTAAAACATCATAACCAAATCATATACACATGTATATTCATAAGCAAAATAATCCAATACTTATCTGTGTTGTACGTTTCCTCGTTCGTCCACAGGATCCTGCTTCGCTTTGCAAGCCTTGGGATCGCCTATGGACTTAGATGTTAGGTCAGCACGCCGGCTGCTCCACAACATCAATTAATTAATGTCCAGCCAGTACATAACCATGTCAACTGGGCTTGGAACTTTATCATGACCATTTCCAGGTCGAGGATCTACTATGGATCCTTAGGCATATCACAGCCCATCATACACTCATGTCAACAATTACACATACACTTATATCGCCATACACTTATACCAACATACACTTATATCAACATGCACTTATATCAACCATTTACCTTTACCTTTAGCCTGTCAACACAAGCAACAGAAGAAATACAAGCAAACTCATCAGCATCATTGCTTCAAAGCTGTAATCACATTTCATATCATTCACCATCAACTATTGAGACACCAGGAGTGCGTCCACTCCCCAGAGTGTAATCAATATTGAAAACCCTTTCATGACTCGACATCGGAAAAGTGTGCACTCTCTTCCGGTGTATGCCATGTAGTCCCTATTCATACTCAAGCAATCGGTCATAATGGGAATGAATCAAAACACGTTCTGCATATACAATTTAATAATTAAACATGCATATTCATAGCAAGGGTTACAGAACACTTATCCATTTTCCGTCACAGTATGCCTTTAGATCTGTTAGGTACCATCAAGGAGTTGGGAAAAACTGAATGCTAAGCTGGTGAGCTCGTTGCAGAGCTAGGAACACCTACACCAGAACTAGCCTAACTTCTTAAGACACCCACACACACCCAGCACAAGGAACCAGTCCCTTCTCTGCTGCACAGTCCCTCATGCCCTGCATTCCCTTTCCAGTGCTATCCCGGGGTTGTGGAGAAGAAATCCCTCTAGCTCTGTCTGTGTGGTTTCCAATCACCAGGTTTAAGCAAACCAAGGCCCCATCCCTGTTTCTTGTTTACGTTTCATATCAACACACGTCTCACTGACATAATCCAAACCATCTCACTCATGTTATCACCAAACATGCATTGCAGATGAGACATTTTCAAAATGTCTAATGGAGTTTCACTCGAAACCCCTTTCCAAAATAAGGGAAAACCTTCCCATGAAGTTTGGCTTCTGCAGGCCATCACACACATGGTCTTCCTGCAGCGTGTACTCCTGAAAAATTCATCAAATAGCCAAATGGTCAGTCATTACCTAATACTACAATCCAAATTGATCGTTCTGTAACCAAGCAATGACATTAGCAATCGAATTCAATAAGAATTTGTGATTCTATCTACTACATAAATTGACTTGCTCAATTGTGGGTTTCTTGTAAGAAGCATTACTATGCCCATTATAATTTTATGCTTACTATCATAACATGAATACCCACTTACCATGTGTCCCTCCTGACACAATCTCACACAAGCCAACAATGATTAGTAGCCGTTAGTACCTCTTAAATCCGAAATCCACAATTTGAATTTTAACAACCTATTATGCATATCATATGGTAGATTCAGGCATTGGTCAGGATCTTACCTCTCAATTCCGTTCTTAAGATAATCTACCTGAAACATGAACTTCAACATCCAAACACAAGCTTATGCAAGCCAGTAGTGACTAGTAGTTGTCAGCAATATTTGAAATTCACAATTCAAAGTTAACAATCTCTTTTACATGGTAGATTCCAGCATTGGTCAGGGTCTTACCTCTCAATGCCATGCTCAGAATAATCTAGTTGAAACATGAGCTTCCATCAACCAAACACTTGGTAAGTATGGATGCATATACTATCTCATTGCTACAACCATCACTGAAGCATTTTCAGAATTTATAAAACTCAAATACTTTCAGCTGTTAGTCACATCAATATATACCAAAACTCATTTACTTCCTGCAATCATTATCGCATTAACATTGCAAGGTATAGTCATATAATTCATGCAATTAAATGAAGCGGTTAGATATTCCTTACTTCACAAGCGTATCATTCATACCACCTTGCTCTTCCATAGAGCATTTCTGGCAGCCACTTGTTCATGACTATCCTGCATTCATAACAGCCTTCGAAACAGTTCCAGAATTATCATTAATTCATCATTTCAGCTGTTAGTCATTCATGATATCACATGCATTCATCTCAATGCATTCATGCCATACATCACAACATTTCACCTACACTTATGCAGTCAGTCCTTCACACCCTTCATAGGCATACATCCATTGCATAACAACAAGATTCATAAAATATTCTTAATGCATGTCCATTCAACGCTACCTTGCATTTATTCAGGAATACTATGCATTCAACCATACCATGGCCTAACCATGACTACCTCATGTAGGATGCATTATTATAATCAATATCATTAACATGTATAGGCATGACACCTTTCTACATTCCCATATTCACATGGTGTGAGGTCTCTTACCTGGACCAATCCATGGAATTTGTCATAAGCAAACTCTTACCTGCATGGGTCGTACTTACACCCTTTTCATGACCATTGTGGTGGTCCTTTGTAGGAGATTGTCACATTTGCTCACCAACTTTTGTCATGGACTTGTTGCCTTATCCATTTCTTCAGAGGGTTGCTGGTCACATCTGTCAGCATCAGCAACATATTCATCCAGGTCCATGTCATCGTTGGTTTTTCCACTAATTGCCAATATCAAAACAATGATTATCATTAGTGGTTCATTATACATATATATATTTCCCAATATTTTTACCAATCATGCGATATCCTATGCATGCAATACATATCCTTATGCATTTCAAGCATAAACTTAGGAAATGTAGTTAAAATAAGCAAGATAGGGTTTAATGAAAACTTCCCTTTCAGTTCCCTCATCTTCTCATGGAATTCCTTTTTCCACACAGCAGCTAGTTGACTTCATAGTCCTTGCTGCCCCTGGGCATGCAACTGTCCAGATTTGTCCATTTGATAGCAGCAGCCATCAGTAGCACTTTATTGCTTCATGCTCAGATTCCAGTCACTTATCCTTGTTCCTTACTGGATAAGCTTTCCAACTCCTATTCACACGCGTCATTCCGACCTCGGATGTGAAAACCACACCACTTCCAAGAATGAAGACTTTCAGCACACCTCGTCACTTTCATTACACTACTGCAAAGTAGAATTTTTCACATTCTTCTAATGATCTCAGAGCCATTTTGGCAGCTGCATTTTCGGCATCCCTTTTGTCCTTTGTGAAATCCCTCTGATCCGAACTCTTGCCCAAAACATAGGATTTTCCTTCTCACAAGAACGACTGTCTCGAGCCCAAAACACAGGATTTTCGCGCAATCTGGCGCATTAGCTCTCTGCCATTTTTCTCCTTCTCAGCCCTGAAATTCACTGAAAAACAGCTGCAGAATCAGCCCTTGGAAGCATAAGTACACCCGCTGAATCGGATCTCAGGAGCATCAGCACACCCGCTGAATCGGCTCTCGGGAGCATCAGCACACCCGCTGAATCGGCTCTCGAAAGCATCAGCACACCCGCTGAATCGGCTCCCTGTAAGATCTAACCTTCCGCAATGGCGGCTCTTCGAAAGTTCCCACCCTTCCGCAACTGCGGCTCCCCGGAAGCTCCAAACCTTCTGACGTATCGGCTGACTTCACATTGGATGCTGAACCGCTTTTCATCCGCAACGTCGGACGTCTACTTCGTCAACTCTTTCGATCGGCGAACTATCCTTGAGCCTTAACCATTTTTGATGTGTCGGCGATCGGGGGAATCTCCCATTGGAAGACTTAACCGTTTGGGCTTCCGCAATGGCGGACGAAAAACTTCATCAGTTCGCCCACAATGGCGAACGCCCACTTCGCTAGCCCTTCCGATTCGCACTTACGTCAGACGTCGGAGGACTCTCGGATCATCGGACGTCGACTGACTCTCGGAACATCGGACATCGGACAACTCTCCCTTTCGATTTCTCCAACACTTAGCCAAATTTTTGATTTTCCAAAATTTCTTCTTCGTCGGCAATCGGATGACTCTCGCATCGGATGCAAGATTGCTTCGCCATCTACAACGGTGGATGGAAGACTTTACCAATCCTTCCGCAACAGCGGAAGTTCACTTCACAAACCCTTCTGTAACAACGGACAGGAGATCAATCCCGCTTCTGATTTCCCACACTTAGACAAATTTTAACCTTCCTGTGGCGTTGGCAATCGGACGGCTTTCGCAACATCGGACGTCGGGCCACTTTCCTTTCCGATTTGTCCGATACTTAGACCATTTTCATGGCTTTTTCCCCTTTAACGTGTCGGCGATCGGAGGTCTTTACGATCGGCTGCGGGATCGCTTTGCCGCCCGAAATGGCGAAAGTTCCACTTTGAGAACCCTTCCGCAACAGTGGATGAGGGACTTCACCCACCCTTCCGTAACAGTGGACAACTTCTCCAATCCTTCCGCAACGGCGGAATTCCACTTCCTCCAGTGGTCCGACCGTTCAACACTTAAACAAAATTTTACATTTTTACAGTCTTCCACTGGTTTAGCTGGGCAGAAGAAGATGCACCTCTGTCAGTTGGTTCTTCTTGGCCCATAGAGGCCCACTGCTGCAACCTAGAAGCTTTGATACCACTCTGTCATGTCCCCGTCCCTCAACCGGCGAAGAGGACGCGACGAACACATCAACACAACCGGGCAAATGGCCCCATGAACATAATCAAAGAAATCAATGCTGGACATAAAATTTACAAGCATACACAGATGCAAAACTCTTCAATCATATAGCGGAAGCAACACAAATACATTCCAGCATTTGACATCAATATAAATTACAGAGATGAAGTAACCAGCAGTACTTATCTTTTGATGAAGAATTCACCCACAACCAGCTACGTCGCTGCAACGTTCCACCCAACCATAGGCCAACGTGCTCATCAGTCTCTTAGCAACGCTGCCACCCCCGAGCTGGGCATGGTTCCTCCGGAATAAGGGTCAATTGCAGGATTATACACAGCCAAGGGGCACAAATAGCAAACTAACACAGCTGGGTTTCACAGGCTTTCAACAGACAAGCCAAGCCAGCACAGTCTGACGACTAACCATTGCACTCAGGCAATTACTTAGCTGTCACAGCTTAAACAGGGAAAACGAATTCTGAGTCATTCTTGGCCCTATCATGGCCAAAATGACTCTCACTCAAATTTACAACAGCCCCAGACGTAACAGTAATGACATTCATAACATGGGGAAAATTACAGCCCCCGAATCTATCAGTGAGCACAACTTACAGCCGAGAAAAATGACCCAAATAGCCTGTGAGACAGCCAAAATGGGAATGGCCCTTCACAGTCAGTCGTGCATGCAAGAGCACGGCTCTCAGCTCTCCATGTGCGCCCCAAACAGAAGAATACCTGTGCATGGTTAAACAATCCGAACCAGCAAGGAAAGGAACAGACAATGGAGGCCCTGCGTGAGGAAAAACGGCTCCGTTTTTGTCCGTGGATGCACACACAACAGGAAGGATGTGAATTTGCAGTTCGTGGGTGCTCAACAACTCATGGGGGAGAGGAAGAAAAATCTGCGTGAGACCAGAAACGCCAAGAGCCTGAGCGTAAGGAGAAATAAACCAAAATCGTGGTAGAGTGAACTGACCATGGAAGAGTGCGTGAGGGAGAAGAATGGGCAGACGTGGGTGGAGTGGGAAAGTGGGTAAGGCTGACAGCCTGCCACAACCACCACCACTTCAGCAATAACTCCCCCAACCACTAGCTGAGGCATTAAATAGGTTGACAAGGTTGGATGAGACAAAAGGTAACAAACAAACAAAGGTGGCAAAACATGGGGTTTTTCCCCCCATAAACCTAGGTTTGACATCCCCCACCCCTTATCCTTTGGAACCATGCCCTTTTCATTCAACGTTGCACTACCGTAGCTGGTTGTGGTTTATTTTAATTGATGTGCGGATTTACATGATGCCGAATTAAAATGTGCTAGATAGCATGACATACCATCGGCAATTATCCCCCATTGCCGAAACATACACAACCAAATCAATGGTTGGGCTTTTTCCTTGAGCTCCTCACCACGATTAATTACAATATATACATCATGCGAACGGGGTCAAAACCGGGGACATTACATAACGATAGACCCCCTCAAAGTTCAGGCAATCCTTGATCTTCCTTCACCAAAAAATCAGCACCAAATACAGAGCCTCCAAGGCAAGGCCAACTTCCTTCGCCGCTTTGTACCATAATATGCAACAAAATCCTATAGATGCATCCGCCTACTCCGCACAAAAATCCCCTTTATTTGAGATCAGCAAGCACAAGAATCATTTGATGCACTCAAGCAAGCCTTAGCTTCTGCACCATTACTCTCAGCACCAGAGTTCACCTAAGACTTCATTCTCTACATGTCAGTCTTGGAAAACGTCATTGCCGGAGTCTTGGTCCAATAAGACGATGCTCGCCATGAGATTTATTACATTAGTCAGAAGCTGATAGGACCCCCACTACAATATTCACCTGAGGATAAATTGGCCCTTGTCATCGTCTTCTTAGCTCAAAATTTTTGCCACTACATCATTGAAAACCATACTCATGTAGTGGCCGACTCAAACTTAATGCGATACCTCTTAATTCATCTCCTCCTACAAGGTCGCGCAGCTAAGTGGGTAGTCGTTCTCCAAGAATTCGACTTAGAATTTTTTTCCCCAAAAATCACAAAGGCACTCATGCTAGCCACACTTATGATCGACTTACCCCCACTAACCACATCATCAACACCCAAGGATGACCTCCCTAATGATTTTCTATTCATCATATCCATGGAAGACCCATGGTATGGGGATGTCCTTCTATATTTACGAACACAGAAGTTAGCAATGCACTTAAACCATGAGGATAGGCAATGCATCCGACATCAAGCCATCTGCCACTTGCTGATTGGAGATGTTCTGTATCGTTGAGGCATTGATACCATCCTATGTCATTGCCTCACCCGTGACGAGGCTGAGACCATCCTCAACGACTGTCATAGTGGAGCCTATAGTGGCCACCTTTTAGGCCTGGAAGCCACCCAAAAGATTCTATGTGTTGGCTACTTTCTATCTTCGCTGATTGCATAGAGGTAGTCAAGCATTGCCGCAACTGTCAACTCTTTTCCCCAAAGGCAAGAACCCCCCCTACACTGTTACACCATGTAGTCACAGTTGAGCCTTTCTACAAATGGGAAATCAACTTCATGACAATCAACCCTTTATCGGCCAACGGTCATAAATACATCATTATGGCAGTCAATTACTTCACTAAGTGGGCCAAGGCCATGCCTGCATTTGATTGCAAAAGTGAAACAACAGCACGCTTCTTCTTCAACCATGTTATTTCATGATTTGGTGTTCCTAAAAAATTAATCTCAGACCATGGAGCACATTTTCAAGATGTTGTTTGGGCTAAGTTGTCAACCATGTTGAAATTCGAACACCATAACTCATCTTCCTACTACCCCCAAGGCAATGGCCAAGTCGAAGCAGTCAATGAAATCATCAAAACAATGCTCCAAAGGATGGTGGGAAACCATGAAACCAACTAGCATCACATGCTATTCTCCACCCTATGGGCTTATCGCACATCCACAAAAACCACAACCGGTTTCACTCCTTTATGCCTAGTACACGACGTTGAATCAATACTCCGTATAGAGTGCCAAATCCCATTCCTTTGCCTCGCGGTAGAACTCCTCCCTGATACTTTGCCTTTATAACAATGACTCCTCCAAATCAAGCAAACCATAGAAGACTGTCGAGCTGCCCTCCAAGCCATTGAAGCACCGAAAAACATGGTCAAAGGCCCACTATGACTCCCATGTCCACCCTCGCACCTTCAGCGAAGGAAATATGGTTCTAGTCTATGACCAACCCAATAATAAGTTGGGAAAAGGCAAGTTAGATTCAATGTGGTATGGCCCATACGTCATCCACCATTGCCTCAGAAAAGGGGCATACACCCTTATTGAATCTGATGGACAATTCTTGGAAAACCCCCACAACGGGCTCTACCTCAAGAGATTTTATGCTTAACATCACCAATGAGTCGCTTCATTTTCTTTGCTTGTTTTTCAACATTTTTACCACAAGTCAGGGGCAGCACCATAGCTACTAATTCAAAGTCACCCGGAACTAGTTTGAGACACCTCTCACACCTCCAAGCTCAAATTTCCATCTCCTTATGAGACCATCGTCTCATGTTTAACAAACAAATTTCAGGACCGCTTCCTGGAAGTTACCTCAATTTACAAGCCACATAATGGTGATGCAAGTGTTTGTGGACTTGTACTTGCATGCAACTTGCCTACCGCTACTCATGCGGGTTCTTGGGACACTTCCCGTAAGGAACATCATTTTTATTTTAACACATAGTTGTCTACTCCGCCCACCGCACCTTATGCAGATATCAGAACCACCATCCGAAAGATGGATCATTTCCTTTGCATACATTTGGCTTATAACTACCTCCGGACTTGCACTCACATCACATGTAGTCAAGTCCATCCACCACAATTCACACATGACTCTCTTGACCTCTTTCTGAGAGCCACCTCGGTTTATGTGCCTCTGCCACACCAAATCACGTGCCTCTACTACGATCTATCCCACGCATGTATTGGTATGTCTAAGAGCCACCTGCTCCATCCATACTGCACGGATGACCTTTGGACCACTGTCCACCATCCTGACATGAGGTGCAGCCTGTGTCACCGCAATTGGTTGACCATACTATAATTTCTTTTAATCTCTTTTATGACTCCTAAAAGAATGAAAAGATTTCCAAGTGCAGCTGCTTCCTTTCCCGCTCGTTAAAGTATAGGAAAGGGTGTCTGCATCGTCTCATTTATCTCCTTTTGTGGACTATTTAGACCATCAAATTAAAAGGACCACCTTGGCATATTCAAGCCAATACCATTCCCCTCTGCATACTTTTATGCTTTCTCGGGCAGAGGGGCCGCACTTTACAAAAAATGTCACCATGGGTTGTCGTTAAGCTCTTTTCTAGACTTCTCATCAAGAAAAGATTGCCAAGCAAACTTGGTTTCATTCATGCTCGTAAAAGTATATGAATGATCATCCAGTCAGTATAGTTTTAACCTTTTTCGAACTGATTGGACTACCAACGACAAAGAAGTCTCTCATCCCCTACATGATGGGAAAGCTCTCCTATGTATACTTTTATCCTTTTTCAAGCACAAGAGACTACCAATGAAAAGAACCCCTACTGGAGTCTTCTTCGTGCTTTCAGACTCTCTAAAATTGAAAGCACTATCGAGCATTTACTTTCTCAGGCTCACCAAAAATCCATGAGATCGTACCACAATGGTGTCTCTAGACACCACCCCACAGAAAATAGTTTAGAAGCATTCTCACTTTGGGTCACCTTTGTTCAGAGTACTCTGCAATGTGTCTTCCTTGGATCCCATTAATATCAAAAGTGTCTACCTCCCCCAAGTATTTCCCATCTGTAGTGACATTCCTGATATTACATCGATGATCCCATTCCCATGAGTCAGTTTCATTTGCTGCCTGGTTCGCCCTGCTCTCATTCTCTGAACAAAGGAATTTTGAGTCTACTACACTCCCCCTGCCCCTGTTCAACTCTTTCCATCCCCCCCCATTTAGTGGGTCAGTCCACAGATTGTCTCACATCTTTTAGTTATCTCTCTCATGCTTCTGGCCAAGGAAACATCATTGCCTTGACCAGGGGCATGTCTCCCTCTGTCGACGACAACACACATATTCCAGAGGATAGACCCAGAGGTCCCTGTATCTTGGTTTCATTAACCTCATTGATGAGTTCCTTGGACCACTTGAGAGGAGTCCTTAGTGCCTCTCGTGACGATTGTTTCTCACATGCTCGACTCCAATTACATCATCGCACTGTTGAGATTCGTACAGGGTATTGGTCCGTGCAGTATTTGGTTGAAGATCCCGGATGTCACCTGACTCTACCACATTGATGAGTCTATTTTAGGGACCTAAACAGGTTTATGTCCCTTGTGATTTCTGAGTTGCATTGGAGACAATGTTTAGAAGCCCCAACAGTGCTTCCATATAGATTTCTGATTGATACAACATATTTGTACCACAAATACTTTGACTCTCCATCAGTGAGTCAATACAGCTAGGTATTGTTCTAGATCCAGAAGGCCATTGGTCATGAAGATATAGCTTTCCATGAGAATTCCATGGGTCCAAATGTAGCATTTCTTCAGATCAGTATTGTATTCAGCCTCTCAGTGAGGCAACCACTATGTATCATCAGTTGTATATGATCGTCTCTTGTATTTTAGAGCATAGATCACATTATTCTTTTGACATTGTTATGAGCATGGGGATTCCTACCTCATCCATATATGTCACACATTATTTGTATCCCACCCATTGATGGGAACCATATTAATACAAAAACCAAAATCCACCATGCCCCAGCCTAGGAAGCACCACCTCTCCGCAGAAAACCCTATGATGTTTGCCAGCCATATGATGAGCTCCTGCCCTCACACATCAGGGGACAATCTGTTAACCCAAAAAAATCCCTCACTCGGCTCTACATGGCCTACACCACCCAATGACACCCATGTACGACCCTCATTTGACCCCATTGGACCCCCACACCCTCAAGAAGGCTTAAAAACATGAAAAAGGGCTTAAAAGCCCCTAAAAGAGCCTAAATAGCTCTCATAGGGGCTAAATCCTCCAAAAAGGGGCTAAAACCCCTCAAAGGATCCTAAAACCCTAAAAGGAGCTAAAGATTGAGCGAAAGGGGCTAAAATCCCAAAAAAGGGGCTAAATCCCTGACCAGGGGCTTAGAACCCTAAAAAAGCTATAAATAGAGGGGTGGGGGTCACTCTCAAAACATTCCTCCCTTGCATACTATTATCCTTCCCAAGTGGATGCCTTGAGACCATTTTCTCTCAAGCCACCCACACTCCCTCTCATCCATTTTCCCTTTGAGCCATAGCTCCCCCATTACCAAGAGAGAGGTGCTTCTCCAAGCTAGGGCATGGTGGCCCATTTCTGCCAAGAGGTATAATCTATTGTTTAATGTCTTTTTCATTTTAGTTTTCGTCTAACTCAGTTTGCTTGCAGGTTTATTTCATATTCTAACAAGTGTATGCAGGGTTCTGGAGTTTAACCTTGTGTGCAGGGTTTCCATCTCTTTCCTTTTTGTTATTTGCTTCATTTCTGCTCAGTTTTTCTTGCATTACCATCAAGAACCCTATCCTTCTGTCCTATAGACAGAAGGTAGCCATTCCTACCCTATAGCAAGGGAGAAATCCCTTCTACAACCCCCATCAGAGATATGTGTTCCTCCTTTCGGGATATCATTATTGTGTATGGTCACTGAGGTAAACCATCTATTGCAAGTCGGAGAAATAGTCCCCAGGTTAAATAAAGGAAAATGTATTTATGTGTATTATTAGGTAGGTTGGTCCCACAAGTAACCTGGCCGACCCAAGGGTTGAGTTAACATCTCAACAGAAGAATATAAATAGGAAGGTTCCCTCCTCATTTGTGACACACCTCACTTGCTCTCTCATGTGTGCTTTAGGAGAGAGAAGAAGAGGAGGGACATAGAGCTTCTATAGGGACGTTGCTCTTGGGTTATTCTATCTTTCCATATCATCTTTGTGATGAAAATATTCTGAGGAATTTTGCGGTGTTTTCTCCTTTATGGTTTCCTGGATGAAAATCTATGTGTCTTGTGTATCTTGTGTATCTTTGATGTATTCTTGTGCTTGTTATTCTTTCATATAAATATCCTAAGTAAATTAACTTAGAAAAACTAATAGTAGTATGCACAAATACGGATTGTCTGCAAATTATTTAAAGATGAAAGACGGGGATCAAAATAAAGGAGTGACGTTGTACATTGATGGAAGCCCAAAAGATACAAGGACTATTGTGGGGTTTATAAATAGTACACAACCAGGGTCTACACTTAAGAAACCCAATTGCATATTTGAGGGGCGTGAAGGAAACTTTTTTTTTGTGTGTGCCATCAAATCAATAGATGTAGGGGAAGGTTTTCTTATTAATTACAATTTTAATCAAACCGATACAAACACAGTCAATATTGGAGATGTACATCTAACAATTTACCCAACCTTTAATTACTAAATATAATAACTTATGTAATTTTTGTTAGTCTGTTGCTCTATTTTCGTTAAAATATTATGTATTTAAGACACAAGGTAGATATTGGGGTATCTCCCCAGTAACTGATCAGAGTACACCATCCTCAAGGCAATAATTATACATCATTGTAATTATACAAATATAATATGAACACAACTTTTATTTATTATGTTTTTTCATGAGTATAATCGTTCCATTTAGATAATTTTATCTATATTTTTATTGCAGGGTGTTGATCAGGGTAGCTCCCTACCACCAATAGATCATACAGTACTTGCCTCGAGGTAGCAGGTATAGTTCATTGTTACCCTACTACTATAATGTGCACAATATGTATTATTATTATTTCTTTTCATCGGTATAGTGGTTTCATTTATATAATCAATTATGTATTTTTCATCACAGATAAGTGATCAGGGCATCTCCTCAACAATTCATCACAGGAGTAGACACCCTCGAGGTAGCAGGTAATCCTCGTTGTAATTTTACTACTATAATATGTGCAATATGTTTTATTATTATTTATTGTTCATGAGTATATTGGGTTCATTTTGATATTGAATTATATGTTTTTCATCACACGAAAGTGATTTGGTTTTTCTCATGAATACATTAGTTTCTTTTCAATAATTTTTTATACAATTAATTATTGCATGGAAGTGGCCAGGGAAAGTCCCCAACTGTTGATCATATGAGTACACGCTCCTTGAGTAACCGGGTATACCTATTTCTAATTGCACAAATATAATATGACTTGATATGTTTTTTATGTTAAGTATTTTTCTTGTGTATATTTCTTTCATTATGATAATGTTTTCTACATTTTTGTTGCAGGGTGATGATCAGGGAAATGCCCTAGCTGTGGATCAGATGACACCATCCTCGAGGAAGAAGGTATACACAATTGTAATTTTTGAAATAAAACATGAGAAACAATTTATTTTATGTTTTTTTTCCTCAGTATATTGCTTTCATTTTAGTAATGTATTATATTTTTTTTTACAGGCTACTAATTCAGCATTTGATCTAGGATCAGATAAATCAATTGATATTGATGTGGATGAGATCATGTGTGATGTTGACATTGGATCTTCTTGAGACCTAATTAAAGTGATAGATAATACCTTAAAAATAATTAATGAGTATATCCTTTGTCTGTTATTCATTCAATCACAAACAAACGAGATTAAAGCAGAGGTTGATGTTTTGGTGAAGAGATCTAAGGCATTGAAAGCAAGTTGTAGTATCTTAAATTAGAAGATAAATTCAATTATTATTTTATAATGTGTACTTGTATATGATCTTCAACTAACAATTTGTTTGTATCTACAAGATTGTTTGCACCCACACACTAGTGGTGAGGGCGGTGTTGGTATAAGAGATGCTCATGGAAATTCGTCACATGAGAATTCAACTCCACCTACATCACATGGTCCATTTTTTTCGACTGAACAATTAGAGACACAATCCGTGACATTGTAGTTTACCTTTTTGGAATTTCAGAGAAAAATAAAAATTGGGAAAATTCAAGCTTGACTAGTCATGACTCTAGATGGTTCCAACTTTCTCCAAATGGTCCTAAACTTGAAAGGAAATGTTATGGTCAGTATTTAAACATACAAAGGTTGGGATGAATATCAGACATCAATTTTTTTCATTATTCATTGTTATTTATCTTTTAATACTGGTTATGATGCACAACATCTATATGGCAACTTTCAGTGAATTTGCTTAAGGGGAAATGGTATTAATAGCTTGGCTCTGACTCATGAAAAGTAAATTAAATGTTTCATATAATGAAATGAAATATAAATAACATGAAAACAGTTCAAATGGATTCCCCAACATCATTAAAAATCATAGAAATTCCTTCATACAAACCTGCTATAAAGCTACTTCATTATTGAAGCCAAATCCATGAAAACTAGTTATTCAAGAGCATGGGAATGCGAGCCTCTAAAATATGTATTATTGATATTTAAAATTATAGAGAATATGTACAGAATAGTACATATCCATACATCATATACCCAATATTGTTCATCAAATATCCTCAGTAAAGTGCAAGCACCACTCTAACAAGGGTGACATCAAATGAGACTGTGGGGGAATGGAGAAGAAGGAATGAGAGAATAGGGAGATATATTAGAATTAAAATATATGGAAATTAAACCTGAAATAAAAACTCCTTCATTAATATCCAATGAGAGGGATGAATGTCCTCTCCATCAACCAACTTTGAAAGGAATCCAACTCCCTTGAAATTGGTTCACACACAAAGAGAGTGAACACTCACCGTGCAATGGACAAGAAAAATCTCTCCAAAATTCCAAAAACCAATTAAAAAAATGATCAAAAACCGTTATCATTCCTCATGAAATTATTTTATTAACTTCCTGAGGCCTCCTAAGCTCGAATTTTTCTCCATGGCATTCCTCCAACTCACTGTAGTGGTTTAGTAATTCTCATGGCACTTGTATTCCTCTTCATGCACCAATTCTTTCCCCAATTCGAATGACTGCCTCTAAATCCCAAGTTCGACCTATTGCTGGCTATTTTTAGCCATGTCTTGTTATATTTTTCATATTTATGCAATCATGTCTGAATTTGTCATACTTGCCATAGAATATTACATCATTTGTTGTCATAGAGTGCATGGAATCTCCTTCCATGTGTCCCACCTTGTATTCTAGTATATTCCTCTTCCACCGGAGTTACTTTCCTTTACCTATTTGAATTATTTGGCTCATTATATGATATTTTACACCACATCACTCTACAATAACTTTACATTTCCCATGTGTTAGAAAGTGTGCAACCATTTTCAAGAGGAAACTCGACTTCCTCTTCCACCACAAAACGTGATTGGTTATGATAAATATCATCTTAAAACAAATCAATAACCTGCAATTTTCTATGTCTCTCATGATCCCTCATGTAATGAGAATCCTCCAAGAAATATACCATATGACAATCTAAAACATAGGAGGAACAACGAGTATCTTGCAACCTCTAAAGAAGTTGCTCATTTTAAATTTTGACCTTATGAATATCCTAATTATTATTCAATTATTCTTCATGCAACCATTCATTAATCTCAACCAAATTGTTTCTATCAAAAATAAAAGACATGAAATTACCTTCGATGTTGCACATTGCTCTTTAAATCTTCTCCATGTATTCAAGGAAGGATGGCTCTTCCAATGAAGAGACTTTACAAAAAGAATTTGACACCAATGATTAAGTGTCATTGATTTTTCTAAGGGCATCATGGATATTCCTTTCACTCATATTCAAATACCCTTCAATGAAGAATGGTTCATGGGAGCGAACCTATTCTTCTTCTTTCTTCTTGATTTGATCAACTTATTGAAGCTCAAGTAGTGATGAGGAATTTGAACTTGGTTCTTCATTATCCGTCATAAGGTATTCATATTCATGCTTATGAGAACTTTTTAATGCAGCAACATTTTCAATCTGATATCTATGTCACCAACATAGAGTTGTGAGCACCCATCAGTAGGTATTCCTTCATAGTTTAAGGATCCGCCAGTTGATTCCCTTTAATTTGCACAACCCCCAATAGTAAGTATTGTGTGTTTTTATTCAAATTTAACTTCATGTTATTATTTGAAATCACCTTGAGGTAATTAATTCTCCACTTCATTATTCTCTGTTTCTTCCTTTGATGGTGTATCTAGTCTCTTTTCACAAGTAAGCTCATTTTTTCTCATTTCATGCTCCTCCAAACTTGTGGATTATTGATGTTCCCTTAATGAATTCACATTTAAATTATTGTTCATATATCCATACAGAAAAACATAAAATTCTTAAAAAATAATGGTATTATGTGTCTCTCCATGATGGGAACTACTACTACCCCATGCTGCTAGCTTACCCCCAATTGGTTGGTTAACCACCAATTCGAACAATTGCATAACCTGCTTGGTCGTATCATCAAAATATGACTTTATGAGTTTCTTAAATTCATAAAAATCATCCATAACTTCAATTTTTTCCAATACCATGCTCTAATACCACTGTATTGTCCCTTTTTGGAATTTCATAGAAAATCACAAATTGGGCAAATTCAAGCTTGACTAGTCATGACTTGAGAGGGTTCCAACTTTCTCCAAATGGTCCCAAATTTGAAAGGAAATGTTATGGTCAGTATTAAAATATCCCAATTTGGTTTATGGACACTTTATATCTTACTTTGTACCTCTTCAGCCTTGTTTTGTGTTAAGAATAAACAATGTAAATTTACTAGGAAAATGTGGTCAACTAGCCTTCCTTGTTTTGGACCCAAACACCACCGAAACTTTCCACAATTATTTTGGATGGATCATATGGGATTTAAAAAATAATAACATACCTCATACTCCCAATTTTCGAATCATAAGTTCATTTTTACATGTTACTCAAGTTTGTACAAATTTCACAAATTTCTAGCATGAGACTAGTGAAACCCAGGTTAACTCAAATGCACCCAAATGAATTCAAATTAGATATGGAATAAATTGATGGGTGTTAGGGAATAATAATGAATATTATTAATTCTCATACACTTTCAAATTTCTTCTTCAAATTTATTTTTTCCATAGGGAAAGAAGGACAAAAACACTAGGAAATCGATGTTAAAACCCCCAAGGGTAGATGACAATGTTTTCTCTCCAAATGTAGTACGACCCTCCCAAATTTCAGAAAAGAGTATGGGATGAATATAAGACATAATTTTATTTCATTATTCATTTTTATTTATCTTTTAAAACTGTTTATGAGTTGCAACATCTATATGGTAACTTTCAGTGAATTTGCTCAAGGGGAAATGGTATTAATAGCTCGGTTTTGACTCATTAAAAGTAGATTAAATTGTTCAAATGATGAAATGACATATGAATAAATTGAATAGAATTAAAATGGATTCCAAAACAACATTAAAAATCATATAAATTCCTTCATACAATTATGATATACAACTCTTTCAAAGTGGAATCCAAATACATGAAAAGTAGTCATTCGAGCTAATGGGAATGCAAGCCTTTCACACATGGATTTCAGATATTTTTAATTACAGATAATATGGAAATAATATTATAGAGATATAAATAATATATTTCTTCCCAATAATCTTCAAACTCATATAAATTTCCTCATACAAATATGATATAAAGCTACTTCAATATTGAATCCAAATCCATGAAAACTAGTTATTCAATAGCATGGGAATGTGAGCCTCTAACATATGTATTCTTGATATTTTGACTTACATATAATATGTAAAAAATATTAAATATCCATACATCATATATCCAATATTTTTCATCTAATATCCTCATCAAAGTGCAAGCACCACTCCAACAAGTGCGCCGTCAAATGAGAGTGTGGGGGGGTGGAGAAGAAAGAATGAGATAATAGGGAGATAGATGATAATTTGGCTGTATGGAACTTGAAACTGAAGCTAAAAATAATTCATTAAGATCCAATTATAGGTATTAATTTCCTCTCCATCAACCAAATTTGAAAGGAATCCAACTCCACCGTGTAATGGACAAGCAAAATCTCTCCAAAACGCCAAAGGACAATTAAAAAAATGATAAAAACTATTATCATTCCTCAATAAATCCTTTTATTAACTTTGTGAGGCTTCTTATAGTCAAATTTCCCTCCATGGAATTCCTCCAACTCATCATAGTGGTTTAGTAACTCTCATGACACGTGTCTTCCTCTTCATGATCCAATTATTTCTCGAATTCGAATGGCTGCCTCAAAATCCCAAATTCGACCTATTGGTGGCTATTTTTATCCCTGTCATGTCAGATTTGTCATATTTCTGCAATCAGGTATGAATTTTTCATACTTGTCATGGAATGTTTCATCATTTGTTGTCATAGAGTGCATGGAATCTCCTTCCAAGTGGCACACCTGGTATTCTAGTCTCTTCCTCTTCCATGGTGTTACTATGATTTAAGTATTCAAACTCTTAGGCTCATTATATGATATTTAACACCACATCACACTCCAATAACATTACATTACCCATGCGTTTGAAATTGGATGAAGATCATGTCAAGTGTGTGGTAAATCTAGTCATCAAAAGGCTCCACAAGCTTCCAAGTATCTTCATGAACCCATGCCATCTTATTTTCTTAGAATTTATCATTTATGTGACCCATAAATGTGAATATGGTAAAATAAAGTCCCATATCCCCTTATTACAAAATTTATGTGTCCATCTCAACCTAGGGGACTAGTAGGTTGGTGGAACATTAATTGCAGGTAGTCTTATTTGGAAATTATTTAATTGGGTACATGATAGAAACCCCTGATTCCATATGTGCGTGCAACCTCTAGTGGTTGGTGCATGCCAAATGGTACAGAACAAGGGGTTGATGCAGATATTAGCAATGATAATTCTCAAGCAACATTTCCTGGATCTTCCCGTGTCACTAGCATGGGTACACTGGAAACAACATTTTTTGTGGACAAAAATATTGTTCCCATACAGATAGAAAATATCCCATGTATTTATACATTGTTAAACTTATTGTTTGTAATTTGATGGTAATATTATCGAAAAAAATTGTTTTACAACTAATGATGACATGGTCGTCTTGCAGGAAATGATGTTTTTTATAAAAATCTAAATGATATCTCATTGGAGATGTTTGGGCCCACCATCCACACAAGGTGGGACAAACAAACAAAAAATTTAAAATATAAGCTCACTAATATCTTGGTTGGCTTGTTCAGCAGTGATACCTTCAATAGAGCGGATGTCCTCAAAAAATGTTAGCCAACATATGAATATTATGAGGGACCAATTGAGGGTTCATCTAGAAAGGAACCCTAGGTATGAGTTCCCTCCAATGATTCTAACAAGAGAGTGAAAATCTTTGAGAAAAGAAGGAAATCTACTGCCAAGCACATGAAGGTATGCAATACTTTTATCAATGTAATTATAAACCTTATTACTATGATTTTTTAGATCAAATTTGAAAAATGTAATGTATTTCAACATTTTAATAGGATATCAAACACATCAAATGCCACCAATTCCAGACAAGAAAAAATTGGACAGCACGAGCTTCTTCCTTGTTGTTACGGAGAGAAATTCCTATGGCTTGGGGTACCACAACAGACAGCTAGACTCCAGAAATCAATCTTTCCCAATATGCAATAGAAATAAAATGTCTAACACTAAAGGATCGAACCTCGTACCTTATTCCGGACGGTTGAAGTAGATCCCCGTTGAGCTTTCCAATCTTGAGCTTGAATTGATAAAATACTTCCTCAACAACAAGTAAACAATACAAGCATACTATATATCACGGTCACGTTAGATCTATTCTAGCATATATAATCAATAATGTAAAAGAATTTGACATATTCCAATGGATACAATATTCATTCAAATACACATTACTGGACAGGAAAAGATATTTCTATTAATATGAATCAGAGATTACAAGTGACAACCTCTGACGGCACGTCTGCGAACTGGAGAAACTGAATCCCCTACTTGGGCCTCCACCACCTCAGTCGTCCATCACTCAGATAGCAAGCTCACTAGCAAAAGGCAAGCTTGGGAAGAACACAACAGTGCTCCAAGGGACAAAGGGATGCAGACTCAAGCATAAGTTCTGGAAACAATGGACTATAGTTTCGTTACTCTCAATTCTCTCTTATGCTTTCAATGTCTCAAAGGGCTCCTTATATATCTTTTCAAAGGGATACTGAAAGGTCGAATCCGTGCGATATCAAGGCATATGGAAGGCCAGGAGTCATATGAGTCGGATCCAAGTCAAGGAACGCTCCAAAAGGATTTGGATTATGCACACATCCCGATGTATGCGACTATAGGGGGAATATCCGCGTATGTACGTGGTTATCGGGGTAAAAGCCGCGTATATCACTTTTATTATGTTTTTAGGGATGATCAAGGACACATCATTAAAAGACAAAAAGTGGTCCATAGGGGATAATGAGTCTGCAGAGGGATAGGGGAAGGCCATACAATGTGTGATTCACCTAGTGTGGTGAAATCCGCTATAACACTTGTGGCTATTCCAATTTGGCAGCACGAATTGTACATATCAAAAAACCAATATTACATCCATAAAAAGGAAAAAAAACAACTTATTTTTCATTTTATTAAAATGTAAAAGGTATTTTCATGGCACTATGCAAATATGCAATACGATCGATTCAATGAAGTTCCCATAAAGGAAGACTTGGATTTTAGCACGACTTTGGATTTGGTGTTGAACGCCGAAAAGGATTGTGTGGGAAAACATTGTCTTCCCATGATTTGTCTTTCACGCATGTCACTAAAATAAATGAAGTTTATCTTAAGAATGATTACTTATGAATTCTATTCATTATAATTATTTGTACTAAAATATTGACTCAATTTTGAGCAGGAAATCAACGATCCACCTAATATCGAGGATGGATGACAACCTATCGAAGGTCATGCTTCGAATCTAGGTAATGAATGAATTCATATGCTACAATTTAAAATTTTTCATTGGAAATGATGAATATCAATTGTACTTTTTCATTTTTCAACTGCAGAGAATGTAGAGGCTCATACTATACAGGATGATCCTATACAGGGACACGAAGTACATGATGCGACCACAGTAGGTAAAAAAAACAGATGTAATATTTTTTTTAAATGAAAAAATTGTCATTATAAATTCATAAGATATCAATTTAACATTTTTACATTATTGCAGCAAATATCAACCCCTTGCAGCAACATCCATGTCATGAGTACTATACTAGGTAGATAGTATGACAAGTTGTAGATGCGATGAGAGCTGAACGACAAGTTGTAGTAGATGAGTTGCTTGCTAGTTTTCTAAAAAGAAAAAAAACTATAAATACGTGACTTAATAAACACTATCTATACTTATTAAAGAAGTGACTTAATAAACACTATCTATAATTTTTTTTTTATAATAAATTAAATCCACATTTTTGCATATAAATTTAATATGTTTTCCTACATGCGTTGAGTATGGGGGATTGAGAGTGATGTGATGGGGGGCGGTTCCATAAGATATTTTGACTTCACGTGGCTAGCCATTTTCAGTACATAATAATTTTTTGGAGTCGTTTAATCTTGGATCAAACCTCCCTCGATCAAACAGATCAACATCAAAGTCCATTTTGACTTTGTTACTACTCTGAATCGAGGGAGGTTTTCTACAATATTAGATGTCTCCAATAAATTATTCTCGAAACTAAGAGGATATTATTAGATTGCTCTATCAAAGTTTTAGTTTGTTCTCATTAAGTAAATCCATGTTTGAATTCAGGATGATGAGGTGCTAGTCCAAAAAGAAGGCTCAAAAGGTGATGCGAAACATTGTAAAGATATGTTGGCATTCTCATAAAAATGCATCTTAGACTATTAAATAATGGTACAAATATGTCTTGTATTGATTTAATATATGTTTATGGAGGTTGAATGATTTGGCGCTACAAGTACTACAAAAACTTAACAATGGTTGGGATATGATAAGGGGAGGTATGTTGTTTCCAATTTCATTCCAAATTATGTTCATGCTATGTATTTTATGCCATATTATGTTAATGTTATGTATTTCATTCCAAATTATGTTCATGTTACTCTGAATATCACAACTCATGTACAGTTCCACGCCCATGAAAGTAGAAGCGGTTTTAACCAAAATCATGTATGTAGCAGGCATAAATTGTTTCGATCTTCTTTCTTATAATGTGATGATAAAATATATATGGAACACATGTGAGAATATAACTTGAGAAATAAAAGGTTAAACTCCTTGGTATTATTGGTAATATGGGTAAAATGGGTTGTTTGTCCACCTTTATGGTACACCTTGGTCTTGTGGGTATGAGGGTCGTCTTAACTTCTTTTTGTGACCCTTTTGGTTGAATTACGGTACTTTATCTTTTACTTGGTCCTAGCATCCTTATTGTGTGTACCTTTGGTATGCTAACTTTAATTTTATTGTTATGGATCATATGACCTTTAATACCCTATCGTAACTAAACCTAACATTATTTTATTTTGTTTGGTAGCAACTCTAAAATCATGGGGTTAGTAGATTGAACCTTCTAGAAGGATTGTTAAGATTATAAATTCAAGTCATGAATTTAATTTTGGAGTGTGTGTTCACAAGATAATATTGAATATCTGATATTACACCTGCTCTAGGGCTTGCTCAAGAACATCATTCCCCATTCAAGGGCTCCAATGTCCAAACTATCGTGTCTTTCTTCCCATGTCATCAACCTTAATTAATTATTTGCCATTAGTAGCTTGTCATCAATGACAATCATGCTAAAAAATGTTGATCTAGTGATATGTGCATCTAACCATATGATTAGTTTGGACAAACAATCTCCAAGGATGAATTTATAGGTTTTCTAAAATGGGGTTTTAGGAAATTAACTAAAGTATTGGAAAATTAGTCTAAGTTTATCTAAGAAAATGCTCATCATATCTCATAGGTTAATTATAAAAATTATCTATGAGTATCATTCTATAGCTTGTTGAAGTATTTATCTGACCATGTTCTCATTTTTCCTAAAGAGTGCTTGAAGACAAAGTTATAGGTCTGCCAAGATGGGGTTTGAGGTTGTTTTTCTCAGTTTAGTAAAATGCATGCCTAGGTAAGAGGATGTTGAATATGAAGGTGAAACCAGTATTTGGTGTCCTCATTTATATGTCTTACATCATCTGGTATCATTGGTTCATTATTTTTGTGAATTAAAAAATCCACCCTGGAGATGGCACTATTTGAGTAAGTATAAAATATGTTTCTAAAACTGGCTAAGTGGCCTCATGGAAATGCATGCCATCTTGATCTCTATTTGAAGGATTAATTTATTCTCGGAAGGATATAGGACTGTAGAATGTTTATTTGTGCATATAACCATATGATTAGTTTGTCCAAATAGTCTCTAAGGGTGAAGTTATTAGTCTTCCAAAATGGGGTTTCAAGAAATTAACTAAGGTGTTGGAAAATTAGTGCCTAAGATGCTTGTGAGTGCTTTAGTGATTAGACCAAAATATTTCAATTAGGAATCACTCTCTTAGGAATTTTGTAAGAGCTTATTCATATGAATTATTACATGATGATGTTAGAACAACCAAACTCATGTGTCTTGTCCCTTTGAAGGGTGCTTCCTTTTAGTTTTTAAATACATAGGACTGTTAATTTTTGCACTATGTTAAGGATCAACTATAGACTTCTTACTTGTGAGTTCACCTAGGACTATATGAATTTATTATTTTATTTCAAACTTTGAAATATAGAATATAATGATTTATTTTTGGAAAAAGAAAATGATGGAGATCCAAAATACATACAAGATTTAGGGAACAACGTGTTAATTCATATTGACTGCTACTGTGTGTTCCTAACCTTATTCGTAACCCTTTATCTCTCAAGGTATGTCATTTGTTCCACTGGTGACTTGTCCTTTCAAAGAAGAGATCTTAAGCTAAAAGTATATGAGTATAAGGGTGATTCAAAACAGTCATACACCAGCATTATTACTGTTCTTTATCAACTTTTTTCCTAGTATTGCTATTACTGCTTTATTTCCTATACATTGATATTAGTTTAAATTCATTATAATATTGTTATTGTTTATGTTTTGTACATGGAAATTGGTAAATCGTCGCACTAACCAACTTTAACACAGTGGCCATTGGAATGTTAAAGTTGAAAGAGAGGAAAATTATGTTTTAAAATTATTACAGCATTATTGTTTTGAATCTAGTTTTGCTTCAGTTTTGTCTCATGCATGAACGTATAAAAAATTGATTTTCTACATATCAAACCCTAACCTAACCAAAAATTTAACATTTTTTAAAATTGAAGATATTGCATATGGAATGGCTTGAAATAGCTGAATTATGTTCATTTATATACAAAACTCATCCTATTTATTCCACATTCACAAGGTTTTGTCTTCTGAACAACTACTATTCCTTGAAGGGTAATGAGTTTCTGGTTTATCCCTTGTAAATATCAAGCACATTTCAAGTAAGAAGGTTGCTTTTGCTGGTGAGAATGTCACAATGTATGAATCTCTCTTCCCATATTTTTGAGGTGTAAATTATCTGCAACACCCTCATTTATACACATTTTTCTTGTTTTCAATATTCATGTAGAACTCGGTGATAAAATTTTGTGTGTTCTCTTTGGATGTTGCAGAAACAATTTTTTCGGTGACAACAAGCATATTCATTTAAGCCTTTAAAATGGACTTCTCCATATTTTAACATGGAGTGGTGAGGTATATCATATATAGTTTCTAGTAAATATATACCACATATTTTCCTTTTTATTTGTTGATATAAACTATTTCCAGTTAATACTTTTGATTCATCATTAGCCATATATTTCTCTTTTATTTCCATATATAATCTATAGGTTTGATGTTATGAATTTTTTTTCCATAGGTTTCCTTTTCATTTTGACTCTTGCTATCTAGTTTATAGGGGATTCTTATCTTCATCAAGATATTTTTTTTGCACAAGGTGATGTTTACTCCTCAGATAATGGATCTTCAGTTCACTCTAGATTAACCTCAAATATTTCAAGATACCATATTGAAAAGAATGTGGATAGCATCCCTATTATGTCATACATTGAACTTTCTCTAGAATTGAGACTTCTAGTGGTGGTTTTTGCTGATGGGCATGGTCTATTATGTTCAACAAATAAGAATGGTTTGATGTAAATGGATGGCATCAGAGATAAAATATGGTTATTTCTATATGATGTTGTATGTCTTGCCATAGAGTCAGAACAATAAATACTTTCCATTGTCTCTAAAAAGGGAACTATAGAAACTTTTGGCATAACAAATGGTGCCTCTCTTGTGCAGACAGTTTCATTATATAATTGGTGGTAAGTACACATTATTTTGTTGGAAGGTCCAAAAGTTATATTTTGTTTGGTTTCAAAACATAACCAATTATGTTTACTTGTGGTAATTGTAGATAATATCTCTAGTAATTTTATATTTCTATTATCTAAGTCATCATGTCATCCTGATTTTTTTATTAAAAGAATTGTATAGTGGGTCAGTGATGTCTATTTATTTACTATAGTTCCTAGCTTCTATTATCAACTAGTTTTCACCAATGTTGATGTTTAAGGATACATTGAAATTAGATTGAACAACATGTATTTTAGAATGGATACATAGGTATTGATTTCCAACAATTTATAATGGTTAATCTCATGCCCATGTTGAAATATACACTCACGCATGTTTGATACAAAGTATCAGTTTTCATGAGATCTTATCAGACATGGGTATGCATTTCAAGATGGGCCCAGATTTTTTTTTAAATTACATACAATCATCGCATTTCTGACTGAAAAATTAATATATCTGATGAGGTTTCCATAAAACCAACGACAAATATGTTAGATATTTTCCAGTTTTGTGTCGGCATGTCCATCGCATTTTGAACTACTAGACGTATTTTATTCGACGCCATTGGTGGAAAATGATGTTGGTTAAACGACAAAATGGTGGGATTATATTGTCGGTTAGTCGACGATTATTCCATCCAATTTTCGGTGACATTCCTAGAGATATGAGTCAGTTAATCGATGTTATATGTGTGGGTTAATCGACGAAATATGCATCAGAGATGCAACAGATTACAATTATATTTACCTCTCAGGTGTGTGACTAATTATGGTCATATATCTGACTCAAGATAACTGACATTTAAAACTAGTACACCTTTTCTGATGTTAGATGGATTCTTGCCGAAATTCAGACAAATATATTGTTAGATTTTGGGTTCAACTTTACTTGTGAGTTCCAATCAAGGACATCCACCAGTCTATGTGGTTGGATTTTTATTGTACATGAGCTCTTTCAAGTATATTGACCTATGATACACTCCAATACATGGATCAAAATCTAAAGAAGATTTTTTGGCACTCTGGAAATTTTTACAGTGTGCTATTAAGAAAGGGGTAAAAAGCTACAAGTCACGGGAAAATCAAAATTGGTGATTGAATGGGAAAAAAGCGTAATCAAGTTGATTTCTTACAATTGAAACCTCTCCTGGACAAGATTACCTCAGTTCTTAAAAACATTAAGTGAATTTCCTTTACTCACATCTATAGGGCTCTACATCAACAAGTGGATGACTTGTCCAAGCAAGCTCTTTTACTCTCGAAAGGATCTTTGTTCTTCTATGATTAGTTTGAAGGGCACGATCTCAAAAGAGGCAGTGGAGTTTTGTCTCAGAAGATGCTTTCTATTCCAATCTAATATTTTTTCTTATTGTCATTTATGTTTGAATCCAAACTTAAGGGAATTAAGTCATAGTGTTAGTCGTAATTCCCAACATATATTTTTGGATGTAAATAAGTGTGTATATTTTTTTGGGATTATATTAAATGACAAACTAGTCAATAGGGAGGTCATGAACATATTGACTATCAGTTATGATGAGTTCAAAGAAACTGTCATAATCCTATTTTTCTCTAAATTTAATGTCTTAGATGTAAATAAGTTAAATGACAAAGAAGTTTATATGGATGTCGTGAAGAGTCATGTTGTCAGCTATATCGAGTTTGAAGAGATAGTCATATCTTTGTTTAGATATTAAGTTAATGTATGGGGTTGGTGCAAGGTAATTCTACCCAATCATGACACATTCGTTGCAATGGAAACCTATAAAAACATAAATTTGATCACTAAAATTAAATATTAGAGGTACTTGCACAACTTTTCTACACATGGTGTAAAACAATGAAACATAGACAATCATGTTAACTTCTGGAATATATATAACTTTTATTTATGTAAAATAACTATAAATCCAAGAAAATGGTGTTCTCGTAATATTGGTATGTTATTTATTTTATAAGAATAATGCATATGTTTGTGTTAGGACCCATGTTTGGTATGTAAACACTAAAAGTTAAAAAAAATAGATATTGCAAAGTTGTAGTTAACAAGTGGTTGCTGTGTCGCACTATTTTTACTTCAATTTTAATGTCGATATTATATTTTTTAATCAAAAAATTTTGGTGAAGCTATGGAATGAGAAGGTGGATATTTATGCCCTACTATGAGGTTCTTAACATAATCAATGAAGTTTTTTTAAGTGCGGAGGTATTCGTCTTTACTTATTCAAACTCTTTTTCAATTTCAAAATATGTGAACCAAAAAAAGTTACAAAGAGAATGAGAGACCTATGTTTTTTAGAAATTTGACATATGACTAAATAAAAATTAATAAAAAATATAAAACAATGTTTTCTTCCTGAAAAACACTAAGCTCCATAAGTCTGTGTGATTTCATTAGCAACAAACCCATAGAGCATATGTATATTTGAGAATGAAAAATAGGGAAATGAAAAAATGAATGAGTTTCATTAGTTACAATCCCAACCCATAGGTTTCACAATATGAACCTAAAACCAAACAAGACAATACATCTACCATGCATGTGGAAAAGGTCATTTGTGACAAACATTTTTGAAATTAAAAATGCACACATGTTAATAACACATGTACATTTTCATTTGAAAAATAATGTGTGTGCATATTAATAATGCATGCATGTTGAACGCACTTGCATTAATAAATTCATGTGAATTATTGTATGTTATATTTTAATTCTCTCTCTCTCTCTCTCTCTCTCTCTCTCTAACCCCAACCCCCCATGTCCTCCCACTTCCACTAACCCCCTCGTCTTCCTCCCTCTCTCTCCCCTGCATCTCCACCTAACCCCTACGTATTAGCCCCTAAAACTTTACTTTATGAACATGTAAAGATTCGATAAGACTAATCATTTTGATTCCCCTCCAAAATGTCAATCATCCATTCATATTAAATAAATCTATGTCATTATATATTATTATGAGAGAGAATCCTTCTATCTCTTTGTCTCTCTTAATCCCCCCTCCCCTACCACTAACCACACCCTCATATCCTCTCCCTACAACTAAATCCCCTCCTCTCTCAAACTAAACCCTAAATTTCACCCCCTAAATCTTTAATGTACGATCCTGTAAATATTTGAAAAGATTAATCATTCTAAATTCCCTCTGAAATTGTAGTCATTTGTCTATGTTAAACATATGTCTATCATTATAAGTTATTATGAGAGAAAATTTCCCTCTCTCTATCTCTTCTGATCCCCCTCACACCCTACTAGTACCCCTCTCTCTCCCTCTCTCTCTCTCTCTCTCTCTCTCTCTCTCTC